>CM077167.1:21640407-21997907 GCA_039583875.1 Platanthera guangdongensis | reverse complement strand
ACAATGCTTGATTATATATAAAATGATATTGACGATAGAGTTTCTGAATTGATTAAAGATATGATGATGTTATAACAATATAAGTTCTTTACAATGTTAGATTTGTTTGGCACAATGTTATCTGGACTCTATCCAGATAATAGTATTATACATATAACCATCACCTAAATGCTTAGGGAATTAAAAATACACCAATTTAATTTTTTTTCTGAAATGAATCTTTGAAAGAAAGAAATATTTTCATAAGATTTAGTTTTTACTTGCTCAACAACTAATTAAATTGCTATCTTCACCAACTACCATATATTTTCTAACAGTCTTTATGATATAAATTAAGGTAACAACCAATGCATTTTTTAACAGCTCAGTTCTTTTGCTGATTGCCATATTCTTCAGCCTTTAACTTTACTTTCCATTGACATATTGCCATATTGTTTAGCAATTTAATTAGTTGTTAAATAAATTTAAATTGGTGTATTTTTAATTCCCTAAGCATGACATGTTTAATTTCATACCTTGTAATTCCCAAGCACAACACTCACATATCCATAAATTTAAGTTCACTACATATCTACACAGTCAACATGAGAATAGAACTGTTCAAAAAAATTAAACAAAGGAGGAACTTTAAAGAAAGCTAGAAACGTACATTAAAGAACAGTGAAAATGCAGTGAATTGTAATATTATTGGGGAAGATGAACAGTAAAGACGGAGATCATCATAAAATTGATGACAGACTGCAGTGTTTTAAATGCCCTAAAATAGATCGGTAAAACCCGCAAGGAGTATATAATTCTGATATACTAATCATGAAAAATAAGATGAACTCAATAGTGAACTATTAATCCAATGGAGATGATTTGTAAACCTTTCTTATTTACAGACTGCAGTTTTTACTGTTAATCCAATGAAGGTCATGAAAAATAAGATGAACTTTTGCCAATGTTCAACAATTTATCTGAAAAATTAACTCAATAGTGAAGCAACTGGTAAGCGAAAATCTGAAATGATTGAAATGGAAGTATGTTTTTTTGTTTTGGAGAATAGTACCATGAGTTCTAGGTTGAATCTTTGTATGCCCTGAGTTCTTCTTTAAAGTTCTGGAGCTTACCCGTTGGAGAAGCAGAGGATCGAGGTTGCGAAATGTTGTGAGTTCTTCTTTGAAGTTCATAAGCCTTAACTATTTGTTGTGTGTGCGACATATGTCGTGGGTGCGACATATGTCGTGGGTGCGACATATGCCGTGGGTGTGACATATGTCGTGGGGGCGACATTTGTCGTGGGGGCGATATTTGTTGTGGGCGACATTTGTCGTGGGGGCGATATGAAAATAAGTGGGATACCTTATGAGAACTGATATGAAAATGAGTTGTCCCCTTCCTCAAAATCAAAGTGGGTGAGTTAGCCCCTTCCTCAATTTCTTTTATTTCAAGCTCCTACTAAGACAAACTGATATGAAAACTGAGTTGGGATACCATTTTCAACTCATTATTTTGACGAAGTCATTCCTCTTTTCGTGATCTTACTTAAAATCAGGTTATGAGAACCCTGATTTATCAATTAAAAAGCTGCAAACCCACTCTATCCTTTTCTCATTTTTACTAAGACAAAAGAAATTGAGGAAGGGGCCAAAATGGTATGAAAATGCGTTGCAGGTATAAAAATTGGTTTCAGTGTGTAAAGAAACTGATATGAAAATTGAGAATGTGCATAACAGGAAAATGCAGCGAGGGGTCAAAATTCAGATTGAAGATTTTCATTGCACAACTCTTGTCAATTTTCAACAACATATCTAAAGCAGTAACTCAATCGAGAATCAACGGTCAAATAATTGAAATGATTGAAATGGAACTAAGTTTTTTTGCTTTGTAGAATGAGAATATTACCTTGAGTTATTTGTTGAAGTTGGGAATGATGTCCTAGGTTAAATCTCTGAATGGCCTGAGTGGAGTATAATATCGAGGGGAAATATTGCGCGGATGTCCCGAGTAGACTCCTCTAAGACCCATGGTTGTGTCATATTTAGGTTGTGATAAGATGGAAGTCGAAGTGGAGTGCGCGGAGAAGTTTTGGTGCTTACCTGTTGGAGAAGCAGGGGGGTTGTGGTTGCGAGATGTAGATTGGGAGGAGGGGCGGAGTCGCGAGCGAGAGGTTTGCAGTGTGCCGTCGCGAGCAGAAGGGGTTTCACAGCGGTAGACTTTAGCGGTAGATGGTCGGTTAGGGCAGATCCACAGTAAGGATGGATGCTAGATGGGGAATGAAGTCTGGGTTTCGGGAAGGTGTCGATGAGGATGATGGTGTGCACCGAGCGTGGATATCGGTCGCCGCGCTAGCGATGGAAGAAGATGAGCAGTGCGGGGACTTAAGATTTACGGCGTTAAATGAGATGCGAATAGTGGAGAGAAGCCTAGGGTTGAAATGTCGAGAGAGGGATGCGACCTGAAGGAGTTGGAGCATATATAGTTGATCAGTGTTTAAATGAGCGGTCAGGTTTTTCCTAATGTCTTATTTAGCTAGTCAAATTACCTAAGATGATACTTCTTTTTAATATAGTATAGATGCATACGTATATATACGTATGTATATATATATGTATATATACGTATGCATATATACATATGTATATATACGTATATATACATATGTATATATGCATACGTATACATACGTATATATATACATACATATATATACACATACATATATATAGGGGCGGGATCCTGTGCGAATACATTCACACCGGATCCCGTACGAAGAGATACAGTCCAGCGCCGTCGCCGCCGGCTGCGGGCTCACCGGCCACCGGGCGGCCGGACGTGCGTCGGCGTGCACCGTCGAACCCCGGGCGGCTGGTGGCCGGCGAGCCCGCAGCCGGCGGCGGCGGCACTACAAAAAAAATTTGACCTCTTCTGAGCGCCGCCGCCGCCGGCTGTGGGCTCGTCGAGCACCGGCCGCCCGGGGTTCGTCGGCGTGCCTGTCGACGAACCCCGGGCGGCCGGTGCCCGGCGAGCCCGCAGCCGGCGGCGGCGGCGCTGAGAAGAGGTCGGCCGATGGATGCAGGTGCAATGGACGACGAAGATGCACTGTTCGCATCGTCGCACAGGCTTATCTTCGCACCTGATTCCTATCCCATATATATATGTATATATACATGTGTGTGTGTGTATCTATACTATCTTAAAAAGATATATGGTGGTCTGCCAATAGCGTGAGTTCGAAAATAGGGGAAAAAAACAAAGGCCGTCGGATTCGAGTGTTTTGATCCAGAGCCGTTAGATCTTGGGCTGCAAATATCTTCTTCGGTCTGCAAATAAAAAAACCCCCCACAAAAAGCAAACCCTCTCTCTCCTCAATCCCGATTCCCTCATCCGCTCCCCCCTGCGAATTCACGGCCATCTCCACCGCCGGCCTGACCGGAGGCCCCCGGCAGGTTCGTAGGGAGCAGGCGAACCTGCCAGCGGTGATCCGCTGGCGCTCCGGCGGGGCCACCGCCGAGCCGCCGGCGGTGGGGGAGGCCGCAAATTCGCGGGGGGGGGGGGGGGGGGGGGGGGGGGGGGGAAGCAGATTTTTCAGTTTTTTTTTATAAAAATTAAAATATTAATATTATAAAAATCTAAAAATTATAAAAAATTATTAATATATAAAATTTATATAAAATAAATTTTTTTATATAAAAATATATAAAATAAATTTATTAAAAAATATATTTTATATTAATATATAAAATATTTTAAAAATGTAAATTTAAATTAACATAAAAATTTAAATTGGGCGGGCGGAGCCCGCCGGGAGGGGGTTGCAGGCGGAGCCTGCCGGGGGTGGTGGGGCGGGCGAAGCCCGCCGTCGGCGGCCAGGTACTGTGACGCGTAGCCATCGGGCCAGAGGCCCGTGCCTGCGACTCGTATATATATATATATATATATATATATATATATATATACAAGCAGTCGTGCACGGGAGATCCCGTGCGGGGCGACGACATTAGTCTGAGGCGAAGACATTTGTCGGGGGGCGGCGACATTTTTCGGGGGCGGCGACATTGGTCGGGAGCGGCGACAATGGTCGGGAGCGGCGACAATGGTCGGGGGCGGTGACATTGGACGGGGGACGACGACATTGGCGTGGACGGCGACATTGGCGGGGCGGCGAGTAGGGGAATAAGAAAAAAACTATGCAAATGAGTAGGAAAATAAGAAAATTTATGATCAAATGACAAAAAAAACAATGCAAATGAGTAGAGGAATAGGAAAAATGAGGGGTATTTTGGCATTAAAAAGTTACACCATGGCTGAGGGGTATTTTGGGAAGACGAATGTTACACCATAACTCTTTTGGAGTTTGCTTATAGTATAAAGATATATATATATATATATATATATATATATATATATATATATATATATATATATATATATATATATATACGGGAAAAGATGTCTTTAGTGAAACATTCAAAAATACCAATTATGCCCTCATTTTTATATTTTAATGATTTGACATATATTATAATATATTTCAAAAAATTAAAATACAATGTCCATTCAAGTAATTATACTATCAAAAAATTAGAAATAATGATGAAAATCCATTTAAATTCAGAAAGTTTTTAGTAGAGCTCCTACACCTACTATGGTAGGTTCTCATTAGACATGTCAGCGGTCTATTCAAGGAAGGTTGTCATTAGACATATCGGTGGTATTTTTGAGGTGATGACATTAAATCAATTAACTTTATTAAAGTCAAAATTAATATTTTTAGGTTAAAACGTATATTGTTTTACAAAATAAAAATTGCAATATTTATATATAATTTTTACGGTTATTTTGAGTACTCATATGTATATGTTGTGGACGAAACTCGCCTTGATGGGGCGGGCAAAACCCGTCATCGTCGGTCGCGTATTGTCGCTCATGGCCATAGGGGAGGAGCCCCGTGTCGGGCACTTATATATATATATATATATATATATATATATATATATATATATATATATATATATATATATATATATATATATATATATATATATATATATATATATATATACAGTGACAGAACTAGAATTTGAGTCTCACATTAACTGTGCTTGTGATATTCATCAGTTTGATACTTCTCTCATTAAGGGATTCTTCAAACATCTTTGCCTCAGATAATTTGTTTTCTAATGAAACTACTTGTCCTTAAGAATTTTCAAATCTTCTTTAAGTTTAGAGTTTTCAGAAGATAAAATAATGAAATGGACTACCGGAGGAATCACGTCGATTGACGCCGCCAAAAATAGCTGCCGGAGGAGGAGGAATCACTTCGGTCGCAGAAGCGGAAGAACTCTCCCTCACATTGTCTGTGCGGAGGAATCATGTTGTACAACCCGTATTTGCAAAAAGAGGGCCCCAAACAAGGCGTGAGGCTTGATGCGCAGTTTTAAGTTTTTTGAGGATTTTGCACTTTTAGGGGGCAATTTAGGGTTGGCCTTCAGAATATACTAGTGGGGGGATGCAATATTTGCCTCCCCCCGACCTGTTGTCAGGGGGCAGGTGCGGCGAGGCCGCCCAGCTCGCAGGCCGCCTCAGCTCGCAGCTGCCCCGGCCGTAGGCCGCCTCAGCTAGGCCGCCCAGCTCACAGGCCGCCCCAGCTCGCAGGCCGCCCCAGCTCGCAGGCCGCCTCAGCCTGCAGGCCTCCCAGCTCTCAGGCCGCCCCAGCTCGCTGGCCGCCCCAGCTTGCAGGCCGCCTCAGCCCACAGGCCGTCCAGCTCGCCCAGCTCGCAGGCTGCCTCAGCTCGCAGTCCTCCCAGCTCGCAGGCCGCCCCAACTCGCAGGCCGCCTCAGCCCGCAGACCGTCCAGCTCGCCTAGCTGCGCACACCGCCCAGCTCGCCTAGGGTCCCAGCTCGCCCGGCCTAGTGCTCGCGCAACCCAGCTCGCCCGGCCTATTGCTCGCCCAGCCCAACTCGCCCGACTTGAGGGTCTGCCCTTTTGCCCCTAGTGGGCTGCAAATAGCTATTCAAAACAGCGGAGTCTGGCTATTGGCAGACCAGCCCCGAGGTGTTTTCAGTAATTTCAGAGCAGCGGAGGTTGGTTATTTGCAGGCCGTTCCCAACAAACTATAAATAGACCCTTATGGGTGCATTGAAGGGCATCACTTCTTCATCCTCTTTTTCTTCATCCTCCAAGGCACCTAGCTCAGCATTGTCTAGGGAGGAAGAGATCACCAAGGTCTTCCGGGTGTGAGGTGGGACCTCCACGCTAGAGCCAAGGGTCTGTTCCTACTTTCCTGAGCCTTTGGTCTGTGGCATTCGTCTGAGTGCAGTAAGTGTGAGGTCATCCCTTTCTAGTGACCCCGAACTCCACAGAGACTGATTTTTCGGTTTCAACATCTTGGTGCGGTGAGCGTGGAGAGTGACCAGCACATAAGATCTCGGGAGAGTGTCATGGCTGGAGATTAGGGAGGTAGTGATGATCTCGGCAAGCTCCCCAACCCAGGACCCTTTGTGGGAAAGGAAGAGTTCATGACATCCATCCAAGGCATCATGGAGATGCTGCGAAGTATTACTCCTTGAGGAAGCTGCTCAACTCCCACCACTCAGGACTTAGCTCTCAGGGGTCTTGGCGAGACTGCTCCCAGGGTTCTCGGAGAGCTGTCTCCCAGGGACCTAGGCGAGATGACCCTAACAGGGGGGAAGGAAGTGCACCAGAAAGAAGACCTGGGAAGGAGAGGATGGGAGGTGGGGTCGAGCGAGACCTCACCGGCCTGGAGTTATTCTCCAGCCCGGTGAGTGCTAGCCTTCCAGGCGAGCAGGTCGCGCGAGTAGAGGTTGCAAGACCACCCATCAGGGGGTCACCCTTCAGCGAGCTGATCGTCTCAGCTCCCGTTCCCGAGGGGTTCAGAGAGCCCACTTGACTTACTATATCGGGAAGGATGAGGCCGTCCAGCACCTACAGTGGTTTGAAGATGTCGTCTCCATCAGGCCGATGACAGATGCCTTCAAGTGTCAGCTCTTCGCGATCACGTTGAAGGACAAGGCAAGGGACTGGTTCCACCAACTCCCTCTGAGATCGATTTATGGGTTCGAGGACTTGAGCCGGAGCTTTCAGCTTCGCTTCTCCACCTCCAAGAAGAGGAAGAAGAGTCCTGAGTCCATCTTCCTGAAAAGGCAGGGGGTTGAGGAGTCGCTGGTCCATTACGTTGACAGGTTCCAAGAGGAGATCCTGGGTATCCAGGAGATGGCGGGGTATGCCCTCCAGATGACGTTCACGGTGGGGTCGTGCGAGGGGTTCTTTAAGATGAGCCTGACCCGAAAGGCCCCACTTTCCTTCGAGGAGCTGATGGAAAGGGCGGCAGAGGAGATAGCAACTGAGGCGACCAACCCGACATTTGTCAAGAAGTTAGCAAGATTGACAGAGGCTGAGTCGAAGGAGCAAGGTGGCTCGAGGCATCAGGAGGGGAGAAGGAGAGAGGAGCAGAGAGCTCAAAGGTTCGAGGGACCTCAGGAAGGTCCGGAGACAAGTTGGAGGCAGCAGGGAGGACCCGTTCAGGGTCCAGGAAGAGGTCTTGTCCAAGATGGGGGGAACTTCCATGGAGGCCGATGGAGGTTCAACTTCCAGAGACAAGCCTTTAGGCATCTCCTACCCCCACCGCAGCAAGCCATGAAGATAGGAAGAAGGGGAAGAGGTAACAGGAGAAATCCCCCAGCCCGTCGAAGGAGGGAAGGAAGAGTGTTGTCGTACTGTGACTTCCACCTGATAGAGGTTCAAGCCACAACTACCTGCCCCGAGTTTTTGGAAGTGAGAGAGGCAAGAGCCCAGCCCAGCAGCAGCCGCCGGTGCGGATTGAAGAAGTTCTACCCAGAGAAGGGGGAGACGACGTGTGTGAGGACCGGGTCAACGTAGGAACCCAAGGGGTTATAGGAGTGATCCACGGTGGAGTGGGGATTGAAGCCACTCGGAAGGCAAGCCTTCATGTCATGAACCGACGGAGCGTCTCTTCAACATCCCAGACCCCCCCCCCCCCCCAGAGAAAAGGATCACCTTCTCAATAAAGGACATGCCAGATCATGAGGATCCGTTCTACGATGCGCTGGTCATCCAGGCAGTCATCGAAGGCTACACTGTCTCCCGGATCTTGGTTGATAATGGGAGCTCCTTCAACGTCATTTTCAGGAGGCGTTTGACGGGATGAAGGTGGAACCAAGGAGGGTGTTGGACTTTGACGGACCCCTGTTCGGATTTTCTGGGGAAAGGAAGGAGGTGGAAGGTGGAGTCGGACTTCAAGTGAAGTTGGGGGGGGGGGGACTCAAGGAACTGCCGATTCGTCATTGTTGATGCCCCAAGCAGTTATAACGCCATCTTCGGCAGGCCCCTCATCAGTGCCTTTCGTTGTATGTCATCGTCTTTCCACCGGTGTCTTGAGTTCAACTCAGGAGGGGTCCAAGTCAGGATCAGGGGAGATCCCAGGATGGCATGGCAGTGCTACGTCATGGCTGTCAACACCATCTCCTAGCTAGCCAAGGTAGAAGAGATGGAGAAGATCATGGAGATCCTGAGCAAGATAGAGGTATCAGCGGATGCGAATGATGGCCATCGTGCTCAAGCAGCCTAAGGGAGCCTTGTCTTGAAGGGGTCTTTTTTCTTATTCTTGTAATGAGCTCTACCCCTGACCAGCTAAGTCAGGGGGTCATGTATCTTAAAATTTTCCCCGTTTGAGGATGTTGGATTCAGTAAAGTTCGAGTGATAAGCCTAGTCCCACCCCCGAGAGGATCTCCCCATCCATGCTCCCACTAGCTGGTTGGGTCGAATGTGCCTCGGGGGGAGCAAGTCCCACCCCCCGAGAGGATCTCCCCATCCAGGCTCCCACTAGCTAGTTGGGTGGAATGTGCCTCGGGGAGAGCAAGTCCCACCCCCCGAGAGGATCTCCCAATCGAGGCTCCCACTAGCTGGTTGGGTCGAATGTGCCTCAGGGAGAGCAAGTCCCACCCCTGAGAGGATCTCCCCATCCAGGCTCCCACTAGCTGGTTGGGTCGAATGTGCCTCGGGGAGAGCAAGTCCCACCACCGAGAGGATCTCCCCATCCAAGCTCCCACTAGCTAGTTGGGTCGAATGTGCCTATGGGAGAGCAAGTCCCACCCCCGAGAGGATCTCCCCATCCAGGCTCCCACTAGTTGGTTGGGTGGAATGTGCCTCGGGGAGAGCTAGTCCCACCACCGAGAGGATCTCCCCATCCAGGCTCCCACTAGCTGGTTGGGTCGAATGTGCCTCTGGGAGAGCAAGTCCCCCCCCCCCCCCCGCCCGAGAGGATCTCCCCATCCAGGCTCCCACTAGCTGGTTGGGTCGAATGTGCCTTGGGGAGATCAAGTCCCACCCCAGAGAGGATCTCCTCATCCCGGCTCCCACTAGCTGGTTGGGTCGAATGTGCCTCTGGGAGAGCAAGTCCCAACCCCGAGAGGATCTCCACATCCAGGCTCCCACTAGCTGGTTGGGTCAAATGTGCCTCGGTGAGAGCAAGTCCCACCCCAAGAGTATCTCCCCATCCAGGCTCCCACTAGCTGGTTGGATCGAATGTGCCTCGGGGAGAGCAAGTCCCACCCCTGAGAGGATCTCCCCATCCAGGCTCCCACTAGCTGGTTGGGATGAATGTGCCTCGGGGAGAGCACCTCTCACCCCTGAGAGGATCTCCCCATCCAGGCTCCCACTAGCTGGTTGGGTAAAATGTGCCTCGGGGAGAGCAAGTTCCACCCCCCGAGAGGATCTCCCCATCCAGGCTCCCACTAGCTGGTTGGGTCGAATGTGTCTCGGGGAGAACAAGTCTCACCCCCGAGAGGATCTCCCCATCTAGGCTCCCACGAGCTGGTTGGGTCAAATGTGCCTTGGGGAGAGCAAGTCTCACTCCCGAGAGGATCTCCCCATCCAGGCTCCCACTAGCTGGTTGGGTCGAATGTGCCTCAGGGAGAGCAAGTCCCACCACCGAGAGGATCTCCCCATCCAAGCTCCCACTAGCTGGTTGGGTCGAATGTGCCTTGGTGAGAGCAAGTCCCACCACTGAGAGGATCTCCCCATCCAGGCTCTCACTAGCTGGTTGGGTCGAATGTGCCTCGGGGAGAGCAAGTACCACCCCCGAGAGGATCTCCCCATCCAGACTCTCACTAGCTGGTTGGGTCGAATGTACCTGAGGGAGAGCAAGTCACAACCCCGAGAGGATCTCCCCATCCAGGCTCCCACTAGCTGGTTGGGTCGAATATGCCACTGGGAGAACAAGTCCCACCCCCGAGAGGATCTACCGATCCAGGCTCCCACTAGCTAGTTGAGTCGAATGTGCCTCGGGGATAGCAAGTCCCAACCCCGGGAGGATCTCCTTATCCAAGCTCCCACTAGCTGGTTGGGTCGAATGTGCCTTGAGGAGAGCAAGTCCCAACCCTGAGAGGATCTCCCCATACAGGCTCCCACTAGCTGGTTGGGTCGAATGTGCCTCGGGGAGAGCAAGTCCCGCCCCTGAGAGGATCTCCCCATCTAGTCTCACTAGCTGGTTGGGTTGAATGTGCCTCGGGGAGAGCAAGTCCCATCCCCGAGAGGATCTCTCCATCCAGGCTCCCACTAGCTGGTTGGGTCGAATGTGCCTTGGGGAGAGCAAGTCCCACCCCCGAGAGGATCTCCCCATCCAGGCTCCCACTAGCTGGTTGGGTCGAATGTGTAACGCCCCAAAACTCAAAGGAGCGACGGGGGACGTTTTGGGCCAGTTTGGGTTCTGGCTGCAGGCACACGGCCTGGGACACGGCCGTGTCCCAGGGCGCGTCAAGCCTGTGTCGACACTAAGACGGGAAGTCGACACTTTGGTCTCGACATTGTGTCGAGACTGGGCACACGGCCTGCGACACGGGCGTGTCGCAGGGCGTGTCGACCCGTGTCGACGATCGTCCCGGGGAGTCGACGAGATTCGCTCGACGATTCGTCGAGACAAGGCACACGGCCTAGGACACGGGCGTGTCCAAGGTCGTGTCATCAGGTCGACGATCTTCGCTCGATGAAATGTCGAGACCGTGTACACGGCCTGGGGTACAGGCGTGTCAAGGTGACACGGGTAAGGACACGGGCGTGTCCTAGAACCCGTGCAGTGCTCGGGTTGATTTCGGGGAAAAATCATGGGGTACACGGCCGGCCACACGGTCGTGTCAGGTAGAACACGGGCGTGTTATCTCGAACACGGGCGTGTTCAATACCTGTGTGAGGTTCCAGGAGATTCGATTTTGACGGCGAATGCGGCACACGGCCCTGGACACGGGCGTGTGCCAGGCCGTGTTCGGTCCAGATTGGGCATTTCAGCCCCGAATCAAAGCCGTCGTTTCCTTATTTTGAGATCCAACGGCTGGGGGTTGTTCCTGAAGGGATATACCCGTGAATGGACTTGGAAAACCCTTACTTTTCATAAGTTTCATCTTTCTAAAACCTTAGAGAGAGAGAGGAGAGCCAAGGGAGGAAGAAGGAGCTAGATCCCGCCATTGGAGGAGCTTCGAAGCTCCAAATCGCGAGCCGACTCCGGATCCACGGAGGCAAAGCTAGTGCGGTGCTTTTCATCCGATTACTTTTCAATGGCGCCAAAGAGGAATGCTATGGTAACGATCCTCATCTTGAGCATGAGTAGCTCTCTTTCTTTGCATAGGAAGCCCGCTCTCGCGAGTTTGCGGAGAGTTGGAGGCGTTCCTTCGGGTAGATATGTGAAGTCCCCGTTGTTTAGAGTCCGTAAGCGAGAACGGACATAAGCATGATGTGTGAAGCCTACCCGAACATGTTGGTCTGGATCGGTGATGTTGCATTGCATGAATGCTGGAGAAGACTCCGTGCTATTGATTGTTTTTCGGGTTTTCTACACAGTGGATTGCAGCAGGGAGCCTTGGGGATTAACCCTAAGGTGCACCCGGAAAACTGGGCGGATGCATGATCTTGCCAACATGGAGGCCTGAGAGCCAACTTGAACATAACCGGGTTATGTGAAATTGTGTGACGAAAATGGGACTCGGGAGAAGTTTGACCTGTGCAAATGGCTTAAATTGTCGTTGCGACGTGAGCACGGGTTAGATGGAACCGTACCCATATATATGTCGTTCAGGTTAAAGAGACCTAAGGTTACGTGGCACTTGCCGTTGGCATAGATGGGAGTATTCGGCGGTCAATGGCTTAAATTGACGTGACCCATGCCGGGAAGACAAATTGCTCATATGTTTGGCCGTCAAAGTGGCGGTGGTGCGTCCGGAATGTCCATGGCTTTAACTGACGTGACATCGACCGGTTCACCGAGAATGTGCCCTGAGTGCACGCGGTGTGTGGCCGTGTGAGCCTACGCATGTGCTGTAATGAATACTATTATATTGCTCGCTTGTGCTAATAAAATTGTAGGGAAGGAGCATTGCCGCCCCGAGTTGGGGGCGGGATCGTTATAATTTGGTCAGCATTGCTGACCGTTGTCTTTTTGTTTGCCACCGTGCGGTGGTTGTGTTGCTTGCAGGTGCTGCTGGACCATGCGGTCAATAGCGGGCTAAAGCCCAAGTGCGAAGTCGACCCTCGAAGGCCTATTTGGAAGTGTTTACTGTTTTTATTCATGTATGACTGGCCTGCGTGCCGTGGTTTATAAATCATGTAATATCAAGTGAAACATTTTGTAAGGCCTTAAGGCTAACGGTTGTATTTGTAATACATTCCTATTTTGGTTTAGTGTGCATTCATGCTTTAATGCTGGGTTCTTTAATGCAACTTTTATAAACTGCTTCCGCTAGAATGTTTTGTGTAGGACGTTGAGATTGGTTGGATGGTTTCAATAAGTAACCACCCGGTCTGTCTGTGGCATACGGCGTCGGGCCCCGGCCAGACCTACTGCTATATGCTATGTGACGGATAGGGGGTGTTACAATTTGGTATCAGACTACTGGTTTTGGTCGGACTTAAGCTGAATTCGTGGGCGAATTCTTTTTAAGTGGTGGTGAGCACATTGTGTGCGTCATCGTTATAACAGTAAAAGAACCCATGAATGTCCACTTAGGAATGAAAATATACGTGTTTGAGGAACCTGCGTGTTCCTATAATTGCTGTTTGCAATTTTATTTGGTCGCTTAACGGTGTTTTGTACCACTATAGGTGACCGGAAGCGGTGCGGGACCGCCAGAATCTCCGGTTTCTGAGGAGCATAGTGCACCCGGTGAGGTGTTTGAGACTCCTCCTTCGTATGAAACCGTTAGAAGGATCGTAGAAGCGGTGTTCGCTGTGACGGGTGCACAGCTTGGAGGAAACGTACAACCCTGCGCCCCTGTTGCGGCTTCAACGCCGGTGGGCGTGATGCAGCAGATGACCTTTGGTAGACCATCGGAGCAGCAGCTGAATATGCATTTAGTGCAGGGAGCGCACACAATTGAGGAATATTTGCAAGCATTTCTTATGATAAGTCGCTACCCATGCTTCGAGTTGGATAACGAGCAAACTACAGTCGATAGGTTTTATAGTGTCCTGCGTGCCGAATTACGAGTTCTACTGCTAGGACCAAAGTTATTGGGATTCCGAGCCTTGGTGGAATCAGCTAGATCTTTGGAGGCAGATTTGAGGAAAACCCTCCCGATGCCAGCGACCATGGTATCGAACTATACAAACCCCATAAGAGCTGCATCCGGCAGAATGCTGGAGAAAGGGGCTATGACATCGACTAGCAAAGCTACTTACATATGTTTTACTTGTGGAAAGAAAGGGCACTTTACCCGAGACTGTTGGAAAGGTGCTAGGAAGGCCAAGAAAGTTAGGTCTGGAGCAGTCAAGGACTCAAATGCAAAGGAGACGACATTCAAAGTGCCGAGCACCTCAAAGTCTGTATATCGAAAATGGTATAAGAAGCATAGGACTTCGGGTCAAGCTCCTTCTGGTTCTTCTGGGGTGACTACGGGTCGAACCCCGAGCGCATGTTTCACTTGTGGAAAACCGGGGCACTTTGCCCGAGACTGCTGGAGCGGACGTCCCAAGTCCGAGAAGAAGCATGCTATCGTGACGACAGGTATGGTTTAAAGATAGTTTTGCCTTAAATACTTCTCGCCCTTGTGCATGATAGCTTAGAACTATTTGTGCTAAGCTTTGCTGTGACTTTACTTTATCTGCGAGAGCACCGTTCGTTTAGGGAGCTTCGCGTTCCTTTATTAGGAATTATATTGTGCGTCGGAGTACCTCCTTCGATGGTAAGAGACAATTGGATGTGTTATAGTCCAATGATGCTCATTGTGCGCGGGTAGAATTTATTGCGCTTAGTTTTGGATTAGGAATCAGGAGTACGATCTGCAAGCGTCGTTACTTCCGTTGGTGGATGTTATAGTTGGCATGGACTGACTCTCGGAGCATCAAGCCTATATAGATTGCGGTAGAAAGGAAGTCAAACTGGGAGCAAGTCGTGAGACGACCGTTACGTGCTCAAAGAGGTCGAGCAAGACGTTGGCGTCTGCTCTTCAGGTGGTGAAGGCGGTTCGTGCTGGTGTAGAGCTGTTTTGTGCACTAGTGGAGGTTGCAAAGCCGAAGCCCGCGTTGGACTGTATTTCAGTGGTATCGGAATACCCTGATCTGTTCCCCGCAGATCTTCCTAGAGCCCCGCCTCAGCGGGAGATAGATTTTACGATCGAGCTAGTGTCAGGTGCAAAGCCTGTGTCACGATCTCCGTATCGGCTAGCGCCTAAGTAAATGGCGGAGCTGAAAGTTCAACTGCAAGAGTTGTTGGAGCAAGGGTATGTGCGTCCAAGTCCTTCGCCTTGGAGCGCACCGACCCTCTTTATTAAGAAGAAGGATGGAAGGTTGAGGCTGCGTATTAATTATCGAGAGGTCAACAAGTTGACGGAAAAGAGCAAGTACCCAATCCCAAGGATCGATGATATTTGTGATCAGTTGGTAGGGTCAACGGCGTACTCTAAATTAGATAAGGGAGAGTGATATCCCTAAGATAACGTTCAGTACAGGACACGGACACTACGAGTTTACGGTCATGCCGTTTGGGTTGACTAATGCGCCGTCGGTGTTCGTGAATTTGATGAACAGGACCTTCCGGGAGTACTTGTACCATTCTGTGATCGTCTTCGTCGACGATAGTCTGGTGTACTCGCAGAGTAAGGAAGATCACTTCAAGCATCTTCTTTTGGTTTGGAGACGATATGAAAGAATCAGTCATATGCCAAGTTCTCGAAGTGCGAGTTTTGGTCACCCTCAGTGGTGTCCTCGGTCTTGTAGTGAGTGAGGAAGGTATTGCAGTGGATCCGTCGAAGATTGATGCGAAGCGGGAGTGGCCTGAGCTTTATACGGTAGCGGAAGTCCGGAGTTTTCTGGGGCTTGCCGGCTAATACAGACGTTTAGTAGAGAACTTATCGCGGATAGCGTTACCCCTCACTACTTTGACGAGGAAGGAGCAGAAGTTCTTCTGGGCGCCGGAGTGCGCGCGAGCTTTTGAGGAGTTATAATGTCGGTTGACCATGACGCCGATGCTGACTTCGCAGAGTGGAACCGAAGGCTATGCTATTTATAGTGATGCTTAGGGCAGCGGTTTGGGTTGCGTGCTACTGCAACACGGAAGTGTAATAGCTTATGGCTCGAGACAGCCAAAGCGCACTAGAGGAACTGTCCGGTGCATGACTTGTTGTTAGCGGCCGTGAGTTTAGCCGTGAAGCTGTGGAGGCATTATTTGTACGGTGTAAAGATGGATATCTACGCCGGTCACAAGAGCGTGAAGTATCGGATTGGTCAGAAGGATCTAAATTTGCGGCAGCGTAGATGGACTGAGTTCTTGGGAGGCTATATATTCAAGATCCACTACGTGCCTGGCAAAGGGAATGCGGTTGCGGACGCATTGAGTCGCCGAGCCCCAACTCAAGCCAATTGGCTATCGGTGCACGATGAGCAGTTGGTGGGAGAGTTGGAGGCGTTGGAGATTGTTTGCGTGGATAGATAATCAAGAACTGAAGCAGTTCATGGTAGAGGCTCTTGATGGGTCAAATTCCCAATTCGTCGTGGAGGACGGATTACTTTGGAAAGACGGTCGTCTGTGCGTCCCAAGTGTGAGCAATTTACGGGTGGAGTCGTTGTACGAGGCACACCATACCAAACACTCGATTCACCCGGGGAGCACGAAGAGGTACTGTGATGTGAAGAAACTGTTTTTGTGGCCAGGTTTGAAGAAGGATGTGGCGCTATACGTAGCCAAGTGCCAAACTTGCGCCTTGGTAAAGGCGGAGTGCCAAAAGTCGGGAGGATTTCTTAAGTCCTTGCCTATTCCGGAGTGGAAATTTGACGACATCTCTATGGACTTTGTGCACGGTTTGTCAAGGTCGCAAAAGGGGAACGACGCCATTTGGGTGATCGTGGATCGATTAACGAAGGTGTCGCATTTTATTCCGCATAGGAAGGATGATCCGGTGGAGAAGTTAGCAAAGCTTTATGTGGATAACATAGTACGGCTTCATGGTGTGCCCCGCAGCATCGTGAGTGACCGAGATAGGCGGTTCACGTCCAATGATTGGAGGCTGGTGCAACAAATGTTGGGAACAAAGTTGAAATTCAGCACAGCCTTCCATCCGCAAACGGATGGGCAGACCGAGAGGGTCAATAGAACCATGGAAGACATGCTCCGCATGTGTGTCTTAGATTTCGGAAAGCAATGGGAAGACCACCTTTATTTGGTGGAATTCGCATACAACAACAACTACCAAGTGAGTATTCAAATGGCGCCCTTCGAGGCCCTATAGGGTAGAAAATGTCGCATGCCGTTGTCTTGGTTAGAAACGGGTGAGTCAAAGTTGTATAAGCGATCGGAAGTGGAGGATGCTACTTCTTTGGTGAGAACCATTCGGGAGAGGTTGCTTATCGCTCAGGACCGGCAAGCAAAGTACTATAATGTCAAGCACAGGAACGTGGAGTTCGCTGTGGGCGATTATGTATACTTAAAGATCAAGCCGTTCAAGGGTATCTCGCGGGTGCGGCGATTGAAAAAGCTAAGCCCAAGATACCTTGGACCGTTTGAGGTTCTGGAGCGAGTAGGTGAAGCGGCCTATCGGTTGAAGCTTTCAGTGGAGCTTAGTGGTTTACACGATGTATTCCATATTTCGGTGCTTCGCAAGGCGGTGCAAGAGCCTACGCAAGTAATCGCGGTTGATCAAGTGCCGGTGGATAGTGGGCTAACGACAAAGGTCAAGCCCGTGCGGATCGAGGACTCGGAGGTCAAGCGGCTACGCAATAAAGAGATCAGGATGGTCAAGGTCCGGTGGGACAATTGCGGTCGTGAGGAGCTCTCTTGGGAGCGAGAGCAGACTATACTTGACGAGTATCCGGAGTTGTTCCGCTCAGGTACAAATTTTGGTTTTGTACATGTCTTTCCTTTATGTCATTTCGTGGACGAAATTCTTTTAAGAGGGGGAGAGTTGTAACGCCCCGAAACTCAAATGAGCAACGGGGGACGTTTTGGGCCAGTTTGGGTTCTGGCTGCAGGCACACGGCCTGGGACACGGGCGTGTCCCAGGGCGTGTCAAGCCTGTGTCGACACTAAGACGGGAAGTCGACACTTTGGTCTCGATATTGTGTCGAGACTGGGCACACGGCCTGCGACACGGGCGTGTCGCAGGGCGTGTCGACCCGTGTCAACGATCGTCCCGGGGAGTCGACGAGATTCGCTCGACGATTCGTCGAGACAAGGCACACGGCCTAGGACACGGGCGTGTCCAAGGCCGTGTCATCAGGTCGACAATCTTCGCTCGACGAAATGTCGAGACCGTGTACACGGCCTGGGGTCTAGGCGTGTCAAGGTGACACGGGTAAGGACACGGGCGTGTCCTAGAACCCGTGCAGTGCTCGGGTTGATTTCGGGGAAAAATCATGGGGTACACGGCCGGCCACACGGCCGTGTCAGGTAGAACACGGGCGTGTCATCTCGAACACGGGCGTGTTCAATACCCGTGTGAGGTTCCAGGAGATTCGATTTTGACGGCGAATGCGGCACACGGCCCTGGACATGGGCATGTGCCAGGCCGTGTTCGGTCCAGATTGGGCATTTCAGCCCCGAATCAAAGCCGTTCGTTTCCTTATTTTGAGATCCAACGGCTGGGGGTTGTTCCTGAAGGAATATACCCGTGAATGGACTTGGAAAACCCTTACTTTTCATAAGTTTCATCTTTCTAAAACCTTAGAGAGAGAGGAGAGCCAAGGGAGGAAGAAGGAGCTAGATCCCGCCATTGGAGGAGCTTCGAAGCTCCAAATCGCGAGCCGACTCCGGATCCACGGAGGCAAAGCTAGTGCGGTATTACTTTTCAATGGCGCCAAAGAGGAACGCTATGGTAACGATCCTCATCTTGAGCATGAGTAGCTCTCTTTCTTTGCATAGGAAGCCCGCTCTCGCGAGTTTGCGGAGAGTTGGAGGCGTTCCTTCTGGTAGATATGTGAAGTCCCCGTTGTTTAGAGTCCGTAAGCGAGAACGGACATAGGCATGATGTGTGAAGCCTACCCGGACATGTTGGTCTGGATCGGTGATGTTGCATTGCATAAATACCGGAGAAGACTCCGTGCTATTGATTGTTTTTCGGGTTTTCTACACGGTAGATTGCAACAGGGATCCTTGGGGATTAACCCTAAGGTGCACCCGGAAAACTGGGCGGATGCGTGATCTTGCCAACATGGAGGCCTGAGACCCAACTTGAATATAACCGGGTTATGTGAAATTGTGTGATGAAAATGGGACTCGGGAGAAGTTTGACCTGCGCAAATGGCTTAAATTGTCGTTGCGACGTGAGCACGGGTTAGATGGAACCGTACCCATATCTATGTCGTTCAGGTTAAAGAGACCTAAGGTTACGTGGCACTTGCCGTTGGCATAGATGGGAGTCTTCGGCGGTCAATGGCTTAAATTGGCGTGATCCATGCCGGGAAGACAAATTGCTCATATGTTTGGCCGTCAAAGTGGCGGTGGTGCGTCCGGAATGTCCATGGCTTTAACTGACGTGACATCGACCGGTTCACCGAGAATGTGCCCTGAGTGCACGGGGTGTGTGGCCGTGTGAGCCTACGCCTGTGCTGTAATGAATATTATTATATTGCTCGCTTGTGCTAATAAAATTGCAGGGAAGGAGCATTGCCGCCCCGAGTTGGGGGCGGGATCGTTATAATTTGGTCAGCATTACTGACCGTTGCCTTTTTGTTTGCCACCGTGCGATGGTTGTGTTGCTTGCAGGTGCTGCTGGACCATGCGGTCAATAGCGGGCTAAAGCCCAAGTGCGAAGCCGGCCCTCGAAGGTCTATTTGGAAGTGTTTACTGTTTTTATTCATGTATGACCGGTCTGCGTGCCGTGGTTTGTAAATCATGTAATATCAAGTAAAACATTTTGTAAGGCCTTAAGGCTAACGGTTGTATTTGTAATACATTCCTATTTTGGTTTAGTGGGCATTCATGCTTTAGTGCTGGGTTCTTTAATGCAACTTTTATAAACTGCTTCCGCTAGAATGCTCTGTGTAGGACGTTGAGATTGGTTGGATGGTTTCAATAAGTAACCACCTGGTCTGTCTGTGGCATACGGCGTCGGGCCCCGGCCGGACCTACTGCTATATGTTATGTGACGGATAGGGGGTGTTACAGAATGTGCCTCGGGAAGAGCAACTCCCACCCACAAGAGGATCTCCCCATCCAGGCTCCCACTAGCTGGTTGTGTCGAATGTGCCTCGGGGAGAGCAAGTCCCACCCCCGAGAGGATCTCCCTATCCAGGCTCCCACAAGCTGGTTGGGTCGAATGTGCCTCGGGGAGAGCATGTCTCACCCCCGAGAGGATCTCCCCATCTAGGCTCCCACTAGCTAGTTAGGTCGAATGTGACTCGGGGAGAGCAACTCCCATCCCCGAGAGGATCTCCCCATCCATGCTCCCACTAGCTAGTTGGGTCGAATGTGCCTCGGGGAGAGCAAGTCCTACCCCCAAGAGGATCTCCCCATCCAGGCTTCCACTAGCTGGTTGGGACGAATGTGCCTTGGGGAGTGCAAGTCCCACCCCCGAGATGATCTCCCCATCCAGGCTCCCACTAGCTGGTTGGGTCGAATGTGCCTCGGGGAGAGCAAGTCCCAACCCTGAGAGGATCTCCCCATCCAGGCTCCCACTAGCTGGTTGGGTTGAATGTGCCTCGGGGAGAGCAAGTCCCACCCCCGAGAGGATCTCCCCATCCAGGATCCCACTAGCTGGTTGGGTCGAATGTGCCTCCGGGAGAGCAAGTCTCACCCCAGAGAGGATCTCCCCATCCAGTCTCCCACTAGCTGGTTGGGTCGAATGCGCCTCCGGGAGAGCAAGTATCACCCCGAGAGGATCTCCCCATCCAAGGTCCCACTAGCAGGTTGAGTCGAATGCGTCTCGGGGAGAGCAAGTCCCACCCCCGAGAGGATCTCCCCATCCAGGCTCTCACTGGCTGGTTGCGTCGAATGTGCCTCGGGGAGAGTGTTGGGTACATTGGTTCTAATGAACCTGATTTGAAGAAGCCTCACCCAACTCAATGATATACATCAAAATATATTTGATGTATTTTTGAGTTTACTTGTGCAGGTTAAGTATTTACAGGAAAGAAGAAAATGTTTCTAAGTCCATGTGTCGACACCCAGAGGGAAAGTGTCGACACTTAAGAAGACCTGTGTCGACACCCAGGCAAGCAGTGTCGACACTTGGAGTATTTGTGTCGACACCAGGGATGCAGAGTCGACACCAGACAGAAAGTGTCGACACAAGGAGCTGTGTCGACACTCTGTGAAGAAGAGTGCAGTGAAGCAGTGTCGACATAAGGAGCTGTGTCGACACCTAGTGAAACTGTGTCTACATCAGAAAGTGTCGACACTTGGAGGCTGTGTCGACACTCAGCAAAAGTCAGCAGAGACTAAGTATAAGTATCGACACCCAGAACAATGTGTCGACACACAACAGAAGAGTCAACACTTGAAGAAAGTGTCGACACAAGAAAGAATGTGTCGACACTCAGCTGAAGACTCAACACTTGAAGAAAGTGTCGACATGAGGAGCTGTGTCGACACTTAGTAAAGATCAGCAAAGTTCAACAAAAATATTCTAAGTACAAGTGTCGACACTAAGGGAATGTGTCGACACTCAGCCAGAGTCTCGACAGAAGAAGAATGTGTCGACACAAGGAGCTGTGTCGACACTCAACAAGTATCAACACTGAAGACATGTGTCAACACCAAGAAGCAGTGTCGACACTTAACAGATTCAACACATGAAGATGTGTCGACACAAAGGAGATGTGTCGACACTTAGAAGAATTCAACAAAATACTGAAGTACAAGGACTTGTGTCAACACACATTATCAGTGTCGACACATGAAGAAGAAGCAGTGTCGAGATATTAAATCTACAACACAAGGAGTTTTGTCGACACCTTGTAGGCTAGTGTCGACACTTAGACAACTTGTGTCGACACTTGGTCTATAAGTGTCGACACTTAAAGACAGACAGTCTCGACACTTGCAGATAGTTACAGAATTTTCAAGAACTGACTGGATGACTTGACAGCTGCCATTCCAGCCGGTCTACTGCACCTGTCAGAGTTATCAGAAATCTATTATGGACCGGACCAGCCGGTTACCATGAAGAAGGCCTATAAATAGGCTTATGCTGACTACAGAAAGTGGTTGTCAAAATTCAAATTAGAAGATCAACACTTCAAGTAATACAAAGAAGATCTAGCTATCAAGTGAAGATCTAAGTAGTTGGGGAGAGAGAGCTCCATCCAAGAAGTCAGCCGTTGGAACCAGGCTGAGAAGAAGGGTTCAAATTTATTCTGAATCTTAAGTAGCAGAGATCAAGGATCAACTGCAGAAAATGTCAATCTTATTGAGTTCTACATTCAAGAAGCTTTGAAAAAAGCCAAGTCAGATTGATTTCAGCTGAGTTCTTCCAAGAACTCATCAAGAAACTCACAACTCTTCTCTCTTGTTTCTGAGTTGATTGAGTATATATTTTGTATTCATTTTATATTGTAGGATCCCTAGGGATCTGAGTCTTGTAAGCCTGTAATTATAAAGGCTGAGTGTAGGGCTTGAGTGCCTGAGTGTAGGAGATTGAAATCTCTGAGTGTAGGCCTGTTGTGGCTGAGTGTAGGCCTTGGTGGCTGAGTGTAGGCCTTGGTGGCTGAGTGTAGGAACCTGTGTTGTGGGTTCTGAGTGTAAGATCTGAGGATCTGAGATAGTGGAGAAGTTGGGCCGAATCTAGTACACTGCTAGATAGGCGAAGGGGGAAGTGGATGTACCCAAACCTTGGGGAACCACTATAAAACTGTGTGTCTACTGTGTGCTGTGATATTATGTGATTGCTGTGTGATTGATGTGTACAAATAGATATAACTCTGAGATAAAATCTGATTGCTGCCTTAAAAAGTTAAAAAGATTCAAGTCACCTATTCACCCCCCCTCTAGTGTTTAGGTACAATATCTTTCAAGTGGTATCAGAGCCAGGTTACTCAAAAAAAAGGACATAACTGTCTGAGTAGATCATGTTGGCAGATTCAGTCTAAGTCAATTACAGAATCAAGAAAATCAAGAACCATGGGTTCCACTGAGAATCACAAGGAATTGGGATCCATGAAGTTACTCATTTGCAGAAAGGAAATCTTTGGCATTTGGAAGGAAAGGATGAGACTGTTTATGGAAGCCTCAGACCCTAGGATTTACATCACAGTAAAAGAAGGGTCATATGTGCCCATGAAGGTGTCAGTCTTAGATGCAAATCAGAGAACACCTAAGGATTTCTCTGAAATGACAAAGGATGAAATTGTTCTAGCCACTATGGATAAGAGGGCTCAGAACATCATAGTGAGTGCCATAGATGATGCAACTTTTCAGAATTTGATACACTGTAAGACAGCTAAAGAGATGTGAGATACTCTTATTGTGTACATGGAGGGTTCTGAAGAAGTTAGGCAAGACAGAAAATCCTTGTTAAACCAAGAATATGAAAGTTTTAGACAAGGAAAAGCTGATAGCATAACTGAATGCTATAAGAAGTTCTACAGGATTGTGAATGAACTCATGTCCTATGGCAGAGAGTTCAGTAATTATGAACTCAATGATAAGTTTCTAAGGTCCCTAACAAAAGATTGGGACACCAAGATTTGTGTTATTAGGGAAATGGCAAAGTTGGCAGAAATTCCTCCACCAACACTGTTTGGCAAACTGCTGTCCTATGAAATGCAGTTGATGGTGAGGAAAGAAGAGGAGAAATCAACAAGAAGTGAACATAAAGAAAGAACAGTGGCCTTCAAAACAGAAGGCCCCAGAAAGTACAGAAGTAAGTCACCAACTCCACCTCCAAAAGTACCTGAAACTGAGTCAGATGAGTCAGCAAGTAGAAAGTCTGAAAGCAGTGAAAGTGATGAGGACTTTGCTGCCTTTACAAGACATTTCCAGAAGTTCTTAAAGAAGAAACAGTGGAGGACAAGGCCATCTACTTCACAGGGAAAAGAAGACTATTATCAGAATAAAAAGTCTTCAAAGAAAGACAGGAAAAAGACTAAGTCTAGCAAAGCAACTCTTTCAAAAATAGTATGCTATTGCTGTAATAGACAAGGCCATGTTGTTGCAGATTGTCCAGAAAAAAGGAAGGAGTCTAGTGACAAGAAAAGGACTCAATACAAGGGCAAGAAAGAAAAGTCTTTTGTTGCCAAAAAGGACAAGTGCCTGTCAGATATTTTTTCATCAGAAACTGAGTCAGATGCTGAGGCATATATAGGACTGTTTGCTGAGGAAGAAGAAGAAGAGTTCATACAAATCATGAACTCTATATATGAACAAGAGGACAGTCAGTGCCAAGGGCTAATGACATTGACAGAAAGTGACAAAATCCTGGAGCAGCCGGGACCTAGTAAGGTACAACATTATTCTTTTAGTTCAATTTCTTGTGATAGTACAGAATCAGATTCATCATCATCAAGTGATGATAGTGCATCTGAGTCTGAAGAGGATATTCATCAGTTGATAGATGAATATAAAGTTCTGTTGCAAGCTTATAAGAAGAGCAAGTCCCTAGCCAAAAGTCAGGCAAAAGAAATTGTTAATCTCAAAGTTGCTGCAACTGATTTTGAGAAGTTATTTGATCAAAAACTTAATGAGATAGCCAGACTGAAGCACATAACAGTGATTCAGATGGGGACTATAACATATAAGAATGATCAAATCAAGAGTCTGGAGATTAGTATTCAGAAGGAGAAAGATCTTGTTGCTAGGTTTTCTAAACCTAAGTCAGTTCTACCATTAATTGATGAATTTGTTCATCACAAAGGTAAAGCTGGACTGAGTTTTACTAAACCTGCAAGGACTGTTCAGTCCAAGTCCAAGTCCAAGGGCAAAGCCCCAACTCTCAACAAGTCAGCTGTAGATAAAACAACAAAGACAGTACCTAAGCAAAGGTACAATAAGTTTGAGTGTTGGTGTTGTAGCAAGGTAGGCCACTTTGCAAT
This sequence comes from Platanthera guangdongensis, assembly GCA_039583875.1. Taxonomy (NCBI): domain Eukaryota; kingdom Viridiplantae; phylum Streptophyta; class Magnoliopsida; order Asparagales; family Orchidaceae; genus Platanthera; species Platanthera guangdongensis. Next base: position 21,973,437 of record CM077167.1, on the reverse strand, counting down.
GGACTGTTGGCACAATGCTAGTGCCAAAGTGAGTAGCAAACTGCCTATTAGAAAACCTGCAGGTAGCTTTGTTAGGATGCAAACTAACTAGTACCAAGGACCCAAGAATTCTTTGGGTTCTAAGGTTCACTAATCTGTTTTGCAGGTGAGTCCAAGTGGCCATGCCCCAATATGGTACTTGGACAGTGGATGTTCCAGACACATGACTGGAACAAGGGGTTTACTAAAGGACTACACACCTATAAAGGATGGTCCAAAAGTCACCTTTGGTGGATCTGAAAAAGGGATCATCAAGGGTTTTGGTAACATATCTAACTCCTATATTACAATTACTCAAGTGGCCTATGTTAAAGGTTTGAAACATAACCTTATTATTATAAGTCAATTGAGTGATGTAGGATATGACATCTCATTTGTAAAAGATAGTTGTCATATCAGGAGGTCAAATGATCAAAAGATCATTTTAACTGGTTATAGAAAAAGAAATGTCTACTGCTTAGACATTATGGTTGAGAACAATGGTTCTCCAGTGTGTCTTGTAGCTGATGAGACAGTCTCTCATTGTGTCAAATGGCACAAGAGGCTAGCCCATCTAAACTACAAGACAATTGGCAAACTCTTTAGTAAAGAGTTAGTGAGGAATGGTCCTCAAGTTAAGTGTATTAAAGATGGTATTTGCTCAGCTTGTCAAAAGGGCAAGCAGACTAGATCCACCTTTAGAAGCATAGAAAACAAAGATGCTGTGAGGTGTTTATACCTCTTGCATATGGATCTCTTTGGTCCAATGCCAGTTCACAGCCTAGGTAGGAAGGTCTATACCTTTGTAGTTGTAGATGACTACTCAAGGTTTTCCTGGGTGTTCTTCCTAAGACAGAAATCTGAAACACCTAGTGTCTTCTATAGCTTTGTCAAGCAAATTCAGAATGAACTAGACAGTACAGTGGTCAAGATTAGAAGTGACCATGGTACTGAATTTCAATCTGATAGCATGACAAAACTATGTAAAGAATTTGGGATATTTCAAGAGTTTTCTTCACCAAGAACACCTCAGCAAAATGACATTGCTGAGAGGAAGAATAGAACCTTGATTGAGGCTGGTAGGACCCTATTAAGTGATACTTCACTACTAGAATATTTCTGGGCTGAAGCAGTTAATACTGCATGACATGTTATTAATAGGGCTACCATTACTAAAAGCCTCAACAAGACCCCCTATGAGGTTGTGAAAGGCAGGTAACCAAACCTATCCTACTTCAGGATTTTTGGTTGTAAGTGCTTCATACTTAACAATGGAAAGTCTTACTTGACTAAGTTTGCTGCCAAGTCCCAAGAGAGAATTTTTGTTGGGTACAGCAACAACAGTAAGGCTTATAGAGTCTACAACTTGTCTACACAAGTTGTAGAAGAATCTGTACATGTATTTGATGAAACTAGACTTATTAACAATGAGTTGTCTAGTAGTGTATGCAGCCCCACAGGTTTAACAAAGAAGATGGACAAGCTCACTATAGAAGAAGAATCTACTGCAAGGCAGCAAGTAGAAGATAGTGGCTGTTGTCCAGGGGGAGTACTACATGTACCTAATGTAGAAGGAGTACAAGGAGTGCAGCAAGATGAAGAAGTTGAAGAAGTTCAACCTGAAGTCAGGATGCCTCCAGCCAATAGGCATCTAAGAGATCATCCAGCTGAACAAATCATTGGTGATCCAAGACAAGGGGTACAAACAAGGAGCAGAAATCTGAATGCAGCAATCTACTCCAGTTTTCTATCCCAAGTTGAACCAAAGAAGTTTGAAGAAGCCATCCTAGACCCTCACTGGATTGAGGCAATGCAAGAAGAATTGAATCAGTTCAAGAGGTGCAAGGTCTGGGAACTTGTTCCTAAACCTAAAGACCACAATATAATAGGAACCAAGTGGATCTATAGGAACACGATGGATGAACATAGAGTCATCATTAAGAACAAAGCAAGATTGGTTGCAAAAGGATATAAGCAGGAAGAAGGTATTGACTTTGATCAAACCTTTGCTCCAGTAGCCAGACTGGAAGCCATAAGGATGTTCCTGGTCTATGCAACTTTTCAAGGATTTAAAGTTTACCAAATGGATGTCAAGTCAGCATTTCTGAATGGTAATCTTAAAGAGGAAGTCTATGTGAAACAGCCATCAGGTTTTGTTGATTCAACTCTACCTAATCATGTCTATAGACTTAGGAAAGCTTTATATGGGTTAAAACAAGCTCCTAGGGCTTGGTATGAAACCCTGTCTAGTTTTCTCATTGAGAATAAGTTCACAAGGGGGAAAATAGACAAGACTCTATTCCTTAGGGAATCTAGAGGCAAAGTAATACTAGTCCAAATATATGTAGATGACATAATATTTGGGTCTACTGAAAGTAGTCTTTGCAAAAAGTTTGCAAAACTTATGCAATGACAATTTGAGATGAGTAGTATGGGAGAACTTAAGTTCTTCTTGGGTCTCCATGTAAGACAGACTGAGAATGATTTATCCATATGTCAGTCTAAGTTCACCCTAGAACTCATAAGGAAGTATGGTATGGATTCATCCAGTACCATGAAGACTCCTATGGGGTCAAGTATGTCTCTTAGCAAGGATGATGCAGGGAAACCTGTAGATGAAACCTTGTATAGAGGGATAGTTGGCTCCCTATTATATTTGAATGCAAGTAGACCAGATATCATGTATGCTGCATGTGTCTGTGCAAGGTATCAAGCCTGCCCTAAAGAGTCTCATTTGACAGCAGTCAAAAGAATATTGAGATATCTAAAGGGCACTCCTTATCTAGGCCTCTGGTACCCTAAGAATGGGGATTTTGAACTAACATGTTATTCAGATGCAGACTTTGCAGGATGCAAAGAAGACAGAAAAAGCACAACTGGAACCTATCAATTCCTAGGTGGAAGACTGATTTCATGGAGTAGTAAAAAGCAAACAAGTGTGGCTATCTCCACTGTAGAGTCAGAATATGTGGCTGCAGGAAGTTGCTGTGCTCAACTTCTATGGATACAACATCAGCTTGAGGATTATGGAATTCAGGTAAGTAGAACTCCACTCTTTTGTGATTCTACTAGTGCTATATCAATTGCACATAATCATGTTTCCCATAATAGAACCAAACATATTGAAATAAAATATCATTTTCTTAGAGAACATGTAGAAAAAGAAGATATTTTACTGGAATATGTTAGAACAGATAATCAACTAGCTGATATGTACACTAAGCCCTTAGAAGAAACTAAGTTCAATAGATTTAAAATTGAACTAGGTATGATAAACTTAGAATAAGTTTATAGAAATGGCTAAGTCAAAAGGTGTCGACACACAGAGATATCTGTGTCGACACAGAAAAGTTGTGTCGACACTTCAGGGAAAAGGTGTCGACACATCTAGGAAGTTAGTGTCGACACTTCAGAATATTAGTGTCGACACATGACAAGTAGGTGTCGACACATCCAAGGTGGTGTCGACACTTAGTATTTACTCATAATTATCTAAGTAAAGTCTCGACTAAATGTCGAGTTGTGTGGTGTCGACACATAATCAAGTGTCGACACATATATATATGTTGACAAAAACTTGTGTCGACACACTGTGTCGAGACATTATAAGTCAATGTCGACACTTATCCACAGTGTCGACACAATTTAAGTTAGCTGCCCGCCTTTTCATCTTCAAACCTAGGAAGGTATAAATAGGATTTTGCCTTTGTCTGTCGACACGCTTTCAAAAGTTTCGAGACCAAACTTGGGTGTCGACACCTCTTTTCTCTCAGTTCAAAATCTTCAAACCCTAATGGCGCCAAAGCTTGAGGAGAACGTCAATGAAGGCTATGAACTGGTGTGCGATGCGTTTGGTGATGCAGTCCAAGAAATCAGGAATGTGATAACCCTAGTTGCAGACTCAGGGTTGGAATTTCTTGTTTCTGAGCCTACAAAGATCTAAAAGAAGGAAGTACTGGAATTCCTCAATGGAGCTAAGGTCGACGAATCTGGACTCAAGATCAAGTCCAGGGTCCATGGAGAAAAGGTGAAGGTGTCACCTAAAAGTTTGAGGAGAGTACTACAGTTACCAAGAACTAAAGAAGAAGATGAAGTTACTGCTTCAAAGACCAGAGAAGCTCTAACTTGGTGTGGACTAGATTCTAAACTAAAAATTGGATCTGTGTTTAATAGGAAGGGCATGAACAGCCAAGGGAAATTCATGTCTGAAATTGTTGGCAAAGTGATATTGAGCAAACCTGGAGGGCATGATAGGGTATCAGCCCATATGTTCAGCATAATGACCAGGATAATCTTCAATCTGAAAACTGACTGGTCTGTCGTGATCTTTGAAAAGATCAAGGAAAGCCTGAAGAAGCCCAACTTGGGCAGAATCTTAAGTCTATACCTTGCTGGAAGTATTCCAGAAGTACTGAGTCAAGCTGCTGGAACAAAAATAAATCATATGAGGAAAATGGATATGAGGATCTTCTCCAGATGGGACAGGGTGTTGTCTAAGGAGATGCCAACCCCTGAGAAGATAACTCCTGAGAAAGAAACCCCACACAAGAAGAAGAAGAAAATTGCCCCAGTGGCTCAAGAGTCAACTAGCAGCTCTGGGAGTGAAGAGCAAGTTGTTTTCTCATCTGATGAGCATGAAGAAGGGACTGTTGAGAAGACTCCAGCTCAACAAGTAGTTGCTGAAAGATAGAGGGAGCTACCACTAGCTAGCCCCTTACACCAGGATCAAATCCAGGGGGAGCCACTAGTTGTGGAAGAGCCTACTCCTCTTGAGAGTGAGCAAGCTACAACCACAATTCTAGATGTAATCACTGAGCTTAATGCTTTAGTTTTTCCTATAGAGGATACTGATTTGTCTGATGTTTATCAGCAACCACAGACTGATAGTCAAGTCCCAGATGTTGTAATGCAAGACACATCTGTTGTAGTTCAAGAAGTGTCTGATCTAGTTGTTGATGAGCCCAGAGTTTCACCAGCTCATTCTCCACAAGAGTATACCATGAAAGATCTTTTCTTAAATATGGATCAAATAGATTTTGACAAGGATTGTGCTGCTGCTGAGGGGGAGAATGCTCCAATTGAGGGGGAGCAAGTGCCAATTCTTGAAGAACCTGCAAGGCAAGAGACTGAGAAGGCACCAGATGTGCAGAAGGAGTTACCCCCAAGCCCTAAGGAGAGGGTAGAAATTGCTAGCTCCTCAGATTCTGAAGATGAGGAAGCTGCAAGGGTAAAGAAAAAGAAATTTCAAGTATTTAGAAGAAGAAGCCAGAGTTACAAAAAGGCTCTCCAAACTGTTGCTCCACAACCTATATCACAACCAGCACCTACTGTTGATTATAGTGCTCTCATGGTTGCAATGCAAATTAAGCTTGATGAGCACAGGCAGGCCATTGAGAAGTATGTGGATGAAGGGCAGAAATCATTGCAGTTTGATTTGGCCCAGGATATAAAGTCTATAAGATTTGAAATGAATCTTAATAAGAAGGAGATGACAGACTGCTTTCACAAGGGAGGAAATGCAGTGGTGTACTTGGCTACACATCAGGAAAAGATTAAGGCTCAAGTAGATGACATTGCACTGAAGCAAGGGTATGTACTAGAAAATCAGATAAGAATGAATGATAACTTAACTACTTCCCATAATGCAATTGTCACAGAAATGAAGAACATAGCTGCTGGACCTTCAACTTCTACTGCTACTGTTAAAGCAGAATTTGACAAAGTATTCTAAGAAGAAATAACTGTTGTTAAGACTTCCATTCAAGACTCTCAGAAGATCATAACTGACAAACTCCAAAGGTTGAAACCTTATTTTAAAGATGGAGTCAATTATTTGGATAATCAGATTAGATTTCAAAAATATGATGTAAGAGATCACATCGAAAGAGAAGTCATAAAGGGGGAGAGAGTGTTAGTCAAGGCCAGCTCTGATCATGCTAAGTGGATATCTAATTCTATCAGAGCAACTCTTGGATATCCTCCTCTTTGTGATGATGATAATGTGGCAGAATCTGGAATTAATCCTGCATATCTAGGAGGGGAGCAACCTGAAGTGGCTCAAGTTATCTATCCTCCTCCAGATTTTGACATGATACATGCTGATATACAGTCCATGTATAGTCCACCTGGGGGCAAGGACAATATCATTATAGAGAAAGTTGTTCAGCCAATATCTGAAGCTATGCAAGAAGCTCTGCAGAAAGAAGAAGAGACCAGATTGTCTAAAAAGAGGTTTAGGGAGCAAGCTGAACAGAGACCAGACTTTGAGCAGTGGAGCCCCACTTCTAGAAACATTATTTTGACTGCCTGGAAAGCTGCAAAAGATAATGTGCAAGACAGGAACAAGTGGTTTTCTGAATCAGAATGGAGAAAACATGAGACTAGGCAGGAGGCTATAGTCCAATATAGAAGAAAGGCCAAGATGGAAAAACTACCTCCTACTGCCCAGGAGCCTAGCAAGTACTTTCCCAAGCCTTATCATTATTTTGAGAGGCAAAAGATCAAAGCTGAAGAGCTAAAGAAGAAGGAGCTTAAAGGGAAAAAGTCTGCTGCTGCTGAAGACACTGAAGCCTCAGTACAAGCAAAAGTACAATCTGGGAAGGGCATAGTAATTAAGGAGGCTGAACAAAAGTAGCATAGAAATTTTCTTAAGTTTACTATGTAATCTTTTGATGTTAACATTCTGTAAACTTTTGGAAATATGAATATGACAAGCTTTTAGAACAATATCTGTGTGATAAATTTACTATGTGATAAATTTGTTTCATAATTGTTCTGTGATGATGTCTATGTATACATGTGTGATTGATACATATTTATGTTTGCCCTGCTATATATAATCCTGCATTACATCATTTTGTAATTTTATTATGAATGGTGTATATCATTGACTAAGGGTTATGACTTCTCCAAATAGAGGGAGATTGTTGGGTACATTGGTTCTAATGTATCTGATTTGAAGAAGCCTCACCCAACTCAATGATATACATCAAAATGTATTTGATGTATTTTGAGTTTACTTGTGCAGGTTAAGTATTTATAGGAAAGAAGAAAAAGTTTCTAAGTCCATGTGTCGACACCCAGAGGGAAAGTGTCGACATTTAAGAAGACATGTGTCGACACCCAGGCAAGCAGTGTCGACACTTGGAGTATTTGTGTCGACACCAGGGATGCAGAGTCGACACCAGACAGAAAGTGTCGACACAAGGAGCTGTGTCGACACTCAGTGAAGAAGAGTGCAGTGAAGCAGTGTCGACACAAGGAGCTGTGTTGATACCCAGTGAAACTGTGTCTACATCAGAAAGTGTCGACACTTGGAGGCTGTGTCGACACTCAGCAAAAGTCAGCAGAGACTAAGTATAAGTGTCGACAACCAGAACAATGTGTCGACACACAACAGAAGAGTCAACACTTGAAGAAAGTGTCGACACAAGAAAGAATGTGTCGACACTCAGCTGAAGACTCAACACTTGAAGAAAGTGTCGACACGAGGAGCTGTGTCGACACTTAGTAAAGATCAGCAAAGTTCAACAAAAATATTCTAAGTACAAGTGTCGACACTAAGGGAATGTGTCGACACTCAGCCAGAGTCTCGACAGAAGAAGAATGTGTCGACACAAGGAGCTGTGTCGACACTCAACAAGTATCAACACTGAAGACATGTGTCGACACCAAGAAGCAGTGTCGACACTTAACAGATTCAACACATGAAGATGTGTCGACATAAAGGAGATGTGTCGACACTTAGAAGAATTCAACAAAATATTGAAGTACAAGGACTTGTGTCGAAACACATTATCAGTGTCGACACATGAAGAAGAAGCAGTGTCGAGATATTAAATCTACAACACAAGGAGTTGTGTCGACACCTTGTAGGCTAGTGTCGACACTTAGACAACTTGTGTCGACACTTGGTCTATAAGTGTCGACACTTAAAGACAGACAGTCTCGACACTTGCAGACAGTTACAGAATTTTTAAGAACTGACTGGATGACTTGACAGCTGCCATTCCAGCCGGTCTACTGCACCTGTCAGAGTTGTCAGAAATCTGTTATGGACCGGACCAGCCGGTTACCATGAAGAAGGCCTATAAATAGGCTTATGCTGTCTACAGAAAGTGGTTGTCAAAATTCAAATTAGAAGATCAACACTTCAAGTAATACAAAGAAGATCTAGCTATCAAGTGAAGATCTAAGTAGTTGGGGAGAGAGAGCTCCATCCAAGAAGTCAGCCGTTGGAACCAGGCTGAGAAGAAGGGTTCAAATTTATTCTGAATCTTAAGTAGCAGAGATCAAGGATCAACTGCAGAAGAGGTCAATCTTATTGAGTTCTACATTCAAGAAGCTTTGAAGAAAGCCAAGTCAGATTGATTTCAGCTGAGTTCTTCCAAGAACTCATCAAGAAACTCACAACTCTTCTCTCTTGTTTCTGAGTTGATTGAGTATATATTTTGTATTCATTTTATATTGTAGGATCCCTAGGGATCTGAGTCATGTAAGCCTGTAATTATAAAGGCTGAGTGTAGGGCTTGAGTGCCTGTAGGAGATTGAAATCTCTGAGTGTAGGCCTGTTGTGGCTGAGTGTAGGCCTTGATGGCTGAGTGTAGGCCTTGGTGGCTGAGTGTAGGAACCTGTGTTGTGGGTTCTGAGTGTAAGATCTGAGGATCTGAGATAGTGGAGAAGTTGGGCCGAATCTAGTACACTGCTAGATAGGCGAAGGGGGAAAGTGGATGTACCCAAACCTTGGGGAACCATTATAAAACTGTGTGTCTACTGTGTGCTGTGATATTCTGTGATTGATGTGTGATTGCTGTGTACAAATAGATATAACTCTGAGATAAAATCTGATTGCTGCCTTAAAAAGTTAAAAAGATTCAAGTCACCTATTCACCTCCCCTCTAGGTGTTTAGGTACAATATCTTTCAGAGAGCAAGTCCCACCCCCGAGAGGGTCTCCCCATCCAGGCTCCCACTTGCTAGTTGGGTCGAATGTGGCTCGGGGAGAGCAAGTCCCAACCCCGAGAGGATCTCCCCATCAAGGCTCCCACTAGCTGGTTGGGTCGAATGTGCCTCGGGGAGAGCAAGTCTCAACCCTGAGAGGATCTCCCCATCCAGGCTCCCACAAGCTAGTTTGGTCGAATGTGCCTCGGGGAGAGCAAGTTCCAACCCCGAGAGGATCTCCCCATCCAGGCTCCCACTAGCTGGTTGGGTCGAATGTGCCTCGGGGAGAGCAAGTCCCAACCCCAAGTGGATTTCCCCATCCAGGCTCTCACTAGCTGGTTAGGTCGAATGTGCCTCAGGGAGAGCAAGTCCCACCTCCGAGAGGATCTCCCCATCCAGGCTCTCATTAGCTGGTTAGGTCGAATGTGCCTCGGGGAGAGCAAGTCCCACCCCCAAGAGGATCTCCCCATCCAGGCTCCTACTAGCTGGTTGGGTCGAATGTGCCTCGGGGAGAGCAAGTCCCACCCCCCGAGAGGATCTCCCCATCCAGGTTCCCACTAGCTGGTTGGGTCGAATGTGCCTCGGAGAGAGCAAGTCCCACCCCCCGAGAGGATCTCCCCATCCAGGCTCCCACTAGCTGGTTGGGTCGAATGTGCCTCGGGGAGAGCAAGTCCCACCCCCGAGAGGATCTCCCCATCCTGGCTCCCACTAGCTGGTTGAGTAGAATGTGCCTCGGGGAGAGCAAGTCCCACCCCCGAGAGGATCTCCCCATCTAGGCTCCCCACTAGCTGGTTGGGTCGAATGTGCCTCTGGTAGAGTAAGTCCCACCCCCGGGAGGAACTCCCCATCCAGGCTCCCACTAGCTGGTTGGGTCGAATGTGCCTATGGGAGAGCAAGTCCCACCCCCGAAAGGAACTCCCTATACAGGCTCCCACTAGCTGGTTGAGTCAAATGTGCCTCGGGGAGAGCAAGTCTCACCCCCAAGAGGATCTCCCCATGCAAGCTCTCACTAGTTGGTTGGGTCGAATGTGGCTCGGGGAGAGCAAGTCCCACCCCCGAGAGGATCTCCCCATTCATGCTCCCACTAGCTGGTTGGGTTGAATGTGCCTCGGGGAGATCAAGTCCCACCCTCGAGAGGATCTCCCCATCTAGGCTCCCACTAGCTGGTTGGTTCGAATGTGCCTCTAGGAGAGCAAGTCCCACCCCCGGGAGGATCTCCCCATCCAGACTCCCACTAGCTGATTGGGTCGAATGTGCCTCGGGGCGAGCAAGTCCCACCCCGAGATGATCTCCCCATTCAGGCTCCCACTAGCTGGTTGGGTCGAATGTGCCTCGGGGAAAGCAAGTCCCACCCCCGAGAGGATCTCCCCATTCAGGCTCCTACTAACTGGTTGGGTCGAATGTGCCTCGGGGAGAGCAAGTCCCACCCCGAGAGGATCTCTTCATCCAGGCTCCCACACAGGAAGGCCAAGTATTTTCTACCCCGAGGCCGTCTCGTCACCCAGGCTCCCTTTAGCTGGCGTGACAGGTTGACCCCTCGGGGAGGTCAAGTGATTTCTACCTTGAGGTTGTCTCGTTAGTCAGGCGCCAATTAGCTGGCGTGACAGGTTGACCCCCCGGGAGGCCAAGTGTTTTCGTCTCTAAGAAGGCTACGTAGAGAATACGTTGGGTTGGACGTTTCTTTCCGAGCGTGGATCTCACTCGAAAAGAGCGGGGATTATGTACAACCCCGTATTTGTGAAGAGAGGGCCCCAAACAAGACGTGAGGCTTGTTGCGCGGTTTTAATCTTTTTGAGGATTTTGCACTCTTAGGGGACAATTTAGGGTCGGCCTTCAGAATATACTAGTAGGGGGGATGCAATATTTTCCTCCCCCTCGACCTGTTGTCAGGGGGCAGGTGCGGCTAGAGGCCGCCCAGCTCAGAGGCCGCCCAGCTCGCAGGTCGCCCAGCTCGCAGGCCGCCCAGCTCGCAGGCCGCCCCGACCCGCAGGCCGCCTCAGCCCGTAGGCCGCCTCAGCCCGCAGGCCGCCCAGCTCGCAGGCCGCCCAGCTCGCAAGCCGCCATGGCCCGCAGGCCGTCTCAGCCTGCAGGCCACCCAGCTCGCGGGCCACCATAGCTCGCAGGCCGCCCCAGCTCGCAGGTCGCCTCAGCCCGCAGGCCGCCGAGCTCGCAGGCCGACCCAGCTCGCAGGCCGCCTCAGCCCGCAAGCTGTCCAGCTCGCCCAGCTCGCAGGCCGCCTCAGCCCGCAGGCCGCCCAGCTCGCAGGTCGCCCCAGCTCGCAGTCTGCCCCAACTCGCAGGCCGCCTTAGCCCGCAGGTCGTCCAGCTCGCCTAGCTGTGCAGGCCTCCCAGCTCGCCCAGGGTCCCAGCTCGCCCGGCCTAGTGCTCGTACAGCCCAGCTCGCACAAGGTCCCAGCTCGCCCGGCCTAGTGCTCGCCCAACCCAGCTCGCCCGACTAGAGGGTATTTTTGCTCCTGGTGGGATGCAAATAGCTGTTCAAAATAGCGGAGTCTGGCTGTTGGCAAACCAGCCCCCGGGTGTTTTCAGTAATTTCATAGCAGCGGAGGTTGGTTTTTTATAGGTCGTTCCCAAAAAACTATAAATATACACTTATTGGTGCCTTGGAGGGCATCACTTCTTCATCCTCCAAGGCACCTAGCTCAGCATTGGCTAGTGAGGGGGAGATCACCAAGGTCTTCCGGGTGTGAGGTGAGACCTTCACACTAGAGCCGAGGGGCTGTTCCTAATTTCTTGAGCCTTTGGTCCGTGACATTCGCCTGAGTGCAGTAAGTGTGAGGTCACCCCTTTCTAGGGACCCCAAACTCCACAGAGACCGATTTCTCGGTTTCAACACATGCTTGACGCGGTTTCGCCAAAAATAGGGTCGGTCACGTGCCCGACCGTGTCCAAAGGTGGGTCCGCCCGTGTATATATATACGTATATATTATACGTATATATATACGTATATATACCACTATAATAGAAATATCAAATGAATGAATTTTAAATTCATTGGAATGATTTGAGCCCTCCGTTTTGAATCCATTTTGGAGCAGCCGTTTGATCAAACGAACCCCCTCTCTTCACTTTTTCGTAGGGGTCCTAAACTTACTAAAAGAGTTCTAAAGTTATGTAGAATTATTTCAAAAAAAACTTACCAAGCTCACCCGCTAAAGGCTGCCCAAATAGTGTGGGCTATTTAATCGAAGCCCGACAGCCCACCCACGCAGTACAGAGATTTTAGACTCAGCCTGCCACAGCCCGCAAGCCCGGCAGCCCACCTGATTTCAACCACTTAGTACGGAAAATAATATTTAAACCAAAAAGATACCAATGCACAGGCGGTGTGGGACCATAACAGGAGGGTGAACAGTGCTCCCGCCACTATTCACCCGCCTATTATATTTTAATTATTATTTTAAAATATTGTTTTATTTTTTAATTATTTTAATTATTATTTATAAAATATTTTTTAAACTTTTTAAAAACTGGCGGGTGAACAGTGCTCACGCCACTGTTCACCCGCCTGCTTTTTAATGTTTTTTATTTTTAATTAATTTTTAATTTTTTAATTAATTATTATAAATATCAAATTTATTTTTTTATTAATTATAAAAAGCAGGTGGTTCAGTACTTTTGCGATGCCCGTCGGGGGCGGACGAACCCTGTCGTCGTCGGTCGGGTACTATGACGCGTACCATCGGGCCGGAGGCCCGTGCCTGTCACTCGTGTGTGTATATATATATACACACACATATATATATATATATATATATATATATATATATATATATATATATATATATATATATATATATATATATAAGTCTAATGCACTCATTAGGCTATCGCGGCACACCCAAGCACTCGACTTGTCTCCCCATACAAGACCGGAAATCTGGTGCATATAACGTGTGGTGCGGGTGAAATTCCGACCGTACACGTGGCAAAAATACGATCGTATTTGAAATTCAAAAATATGGTCGTATTTTCGGGCAGATTCCCACCCTATGATTGCATATCGTGCGAGCGGCGAAGGGGCAGACCGTCGTCGGGACCCAGCCGGCAAGGGCTGACCAAGGAGTTACGGGACCTACTCGGACTCACGGCCGTGCGATCAAAGGGCTGAGCGGAGGCGGCCAGCGACACTGTGGCGGCCTGTCGGGGGGGGGGGGGGGGATCAGAACCATGGGAGTCAATTGTGACGGATACATGCTGATTTGCTACCGCTCTAAGTAGATAATTCTCAATTGCTCGAACCTTTTTATAACCATCAATGGACATCAATGAACTATTTTCCTATTAAACCAACGACTCAAATATGTCATGATTTTTAAAAGAATATATTTGACGAAAACCATCATGCATCTTTTGAAATTAGAATTAATTATACCTCGACGACGCATTTTCCCACTTTTGTTGTATATGGATACACTGCTTCAAATGTAATTCCATTTTTTTTGAATGAAATCAAAGGCACTGACATAGGACCCGCCACGACAGCCTTTATTCATCTTGTCGCAGTGAATTAAATGTTGCACCGACAAAGAAATCGGCATATTTGTCCTAATTTTATAAATTCCTTCCACCGCCGCCACACATGAGAATGCTCCGCAACTTCGTAGATATGCATGTATAGAAGATGCACAATTGTTGAAATTTTTAAAGAAAAATAAAAGAAGAAAATATAAGTGGTATCATAGTGCATTTGCCTTGATTTCCGATAGGATTAACAGCGCCTTCATTGCGTTAGTCAATGGAGATGGGCAGATTGTTGATGTCAAAACTCTCATAATCGAAGGTGGGGCGGCCATTGTGGGCGGCGACGTAGAGAGCGCGGTGGGTGTGAATGCCAGAGCCGCCGGCGGGGAGGATGCAGTGGTGGTGAATGTTAGAGCCGGTGGCTCGAAAGGCATGATGGCTGTGAAAGACAGTGCTGGCGTAGCCACGTAGGCATTGGCAGTGTAGACATTGTAGTCGGTGGCATTGCCGGCGTAGGGTGGAAAAGAAGGCCTCTGTTGTAATGATATGAAATCAATATATATATATATATATATAAATATTACGGCATGTATTTTGGGAGAACCAGCTCAAATTTTTTAGGTTTAAAACAACTTGAGTTCTATATGTAATTCTGTTATATATATATATTTTATCATCATATATATATATTATATATATATACATATATGTAATCCCATATATATAATATATATAGATATATATATATATATATATATATATGTATATATCTATATATATATATATATATATATCTACATATATATATATATATGTATATACTACATATATAATATGTATATATCTAATATTATACATATGTATATATCTACATATATATATGTATTATATCTACATATATATATATGTATATATCTACATATATATATGTATATATCTACATATATATATGTATATATATCTATATATATATATTTATATATATATATATATATATATATATATATATATATATATATATATATACATATATATATATATAACTCTAATGCTCTCATTAGGCTGTCACCGCACGCCCAAGCACTCGACATGTCTCCTCATGCAAAACTGTAAATCTGGTGCGTATAACGTGTGGTGTGGGGGTAATTTCGATCATACCCATGACAAAATATGATCGTATTTGAAATTCAAAAATATGGTCGTATTTTTGGGCAGATTCCCACCGTATGACCGGGTGGGCGGCCACCAGCTCGGACTCACGGTCGCGTGTGTGTGTCGCGCGGCAGTGCAGCCGCGGACCAAAGGGCTGAGCTGAGGAGGCCGACAACACGGGGGTGGCCTGCCGGGGGGGATCAGAACCATGCGAGTCAATTACGACGGATATAGGCTGATTTTTTACTGCCTTAAGTAGAGAATTCTCATTTGCTCGAACATTTTAATAATAATCAATGAACATTAATGGACTATTTTCCTGTTAAACCAACGACCCAAATATGTCATGATTTTTAGAAGAATATATTTTATGAAAACAATCATGCATCTTTTGAAATTAGAATTAATTATACATCAACGATGCATTTTCCCTCTTTTGATGTATATGGATACACTGCTTCAAAGGTAATTCCATTTTTCTGAATGAAATCAAAGGCAACGACATAGGAGCCACCACGACATCTTTTATTCATCTTGTTGCAGTGAAGTAAATGTTGCACCGATCGACAAAGAGATCAGCTTTTTGTCCTCATTTTATAAATTCCCTCCACCGCGGTCACAACTGAGAATGACCAGCAACTCCCTAGATATGCATGTATAGAAAATGTGCAATTGCTGAAATTTTCAAATAAAATAAGAGAAGAAAATATTAGTGGTATCATGCTGCATTTGCCTTGGTTTCCGATTGGATTAGCGAAGCCTTTCTTGCTCCAGTCAATGGAGTTGGGCAGATTGTTGATGTCGAGACTCTCATAATCAGAGGGGCGGCCATTGTGGGCGACGACGCAGAGAGCACGATGAGGGTGAATGCCGGAGCCGGCGGTGAGGAGGATGCATTGGTGGTTAATGCCAGAGTTGGCGGCGCGGAGGACATGGTGGCTGTGAATGGCATTGCTGGCGTAGCCACGTATGCATTGACGACGTAGACATTGTAGTCGTTGGCATTGCCAGCGTACGGTGGAGAAGGTCTCCGTTGTCATGATATGAAATATATATATATATTTATATTTATATATATAATAAATTTCTTTACATCTGCTATACTACAATAATAGTACTGTAAATCCATCACATATTATATATATATATATATACTTTAACAATTCAAAATTACAAAAAATAATTTAAAATTACAAATATATTTATATATAATCATAATATATATATATTATATAGTTTAACAGTAAAATAACTTACAAAATCAATATTATATATACGAGCATTTTTGCACTGGCTACGCCCGTGCTCGATGGTATAGGGCGGCCTTCGGCCGCAACAAGCGGACTTCGCCCGTGCTTGATACTTCAGGTGGTTTTCGGCCAAATAGAAGTGCGCCCGCTTCCATGCAATCCACCATCTCGGCGCCGCACCCGCCACTCGCGGCATTACCACGTATGCAGTGCCCACAATATATACATATGAGTACTCAAAATGACCGTAAAAAAATATAAATCAATATTACAATTTTTTTTATAAAAAAATTTACGTTTTGTGGTAAAAACATTAATTTCACACAATCTTTCCTCATCTCTCTCTCTCTTTCTCTCTCCCTCTCTCTCCTCCCCTCTCTCTCCTCCCCTCTCTCTATCTTTCTCTCTCTCCCAACTCTCTCCCTCCATCTCATGTTCTCTGTCATGATCCAATGGCTCTTGTTTGATCTATGGTGTGCCTCCAAATACATATATTACTTTATATAATAAGATATTTATATATACACAAGCATCTTCGCACGGGTTACGCCCGTGCTCGATGCTCTCGGGCGGCCTTCGGCCGCATCCAGGCGGGCTTCGCCCGCCTCCAAACGGGCTTCTCTCGTGCTCAATGCGTCGTTGCGGGCTGCGCCCGCATCAAATCGAGATGCGCCCGCATCAAATCGGGATGCACTCACATTAAGACGGACAGTGTCCGCAATATATACATATGGGTACTTAAAATGACCGAAAAAAAATATAAATAAATATTACAATTTTTATTTTATAAAAAAATTACGTTTTGTCGTAAAAACATTAATTTCACGTAATATTTCTCTCCCTCTTCTTTCTCTCCTTTCCCCATCTCTCTCCCTCTCTCTCCTCTCCCTCTCTCTTTTTCTCTCTCCCTCCTCTCTCTCTCCCAGCTCTCTCTCCTCATCTCATGCTCTCTCTCATGATCCAATGGCTCTTGTTTGTTCTATGGTGTGCCTCCAAATACCTATATTGTTTTATATAATAAGATATATAATATTTTTGTCACTCATCTCTTATTCTCATGCAACCCGCCACCTCATCCCTGGATCGGGTTCCTCTTCGTTTCAAATGAGATGGAGGGGATCCATTTATATTTAGGCTCTGTTTGGGGGGACTTTTTTTCACCGGTCAAGCGGTCATGACCGCATGAACCGGGACTTATTTTAAGTCCCGGTTCATGCGGTCATGACCGCTTGACCGGTGAAAAAAGTCCCCCAAACGGAGCCTTAGTGGACAGGATTAGCCCAAAAAAATGTAGTGAACAAGATTTTTTTGAATTGAAAAAATATAAAATGTTGGGGAAAACAAAACCCGTTGGATCAAAAAGTAAAAGATTATGTCGGGGAAATGAATCCCTCCACTTCTTTAGAAATGGAGAGGATCCTACATTCATTTTAGCCAACTCCTAATTCTACGTGTAAACATCCGCCTCCAATACATGCATGCAGCCAACTGTATTGATGAAATCGTTAATATTTAATTAAATTGGCCACATTCACTCCTCTCAGGCAATGTTTGACTGCTCAAAAGTGCGCACTATTCTTTTTTGTATTTTTCCTTTATTAGTTTAGTTTTATTTTCATGTAATTTTCTATTATGCACTACTTTTATTTCATGTAATTATCATTTATGAAATATTAATCTAGTTTTATTTTAGCAATATCTCATCTTTGCACCTCTTTATTTCATGTCCAGTAGAATAAAATTTAGTTCTTGAGCATTGAAAGTTTTGAATGGAATTCTCTCAGTCTCTCTTGTATTTCTGATCCCCTTCAATTTATTTGTGATTAATATCGGGTTCATATGTCAATGTGTGGACTTTTGTATTTGTTTTCATTGGTTAGCCGAGAGGCTCGTGTACGAATCGATCGCTCATGTATAAAGAGGGTAGAACGCAATCTTCGAGAGAGTGTGACGTGATTCTTCTGATTTTGCGGGATTCACCTCGGTAAAACGAGTATTAGGTTATCGATTATCGAAAGAGAATTCGGTTGATATCCTTAATCTCAGTTGGGTGTATTCCTCGATAGAGGTATGTTTATAATTTAAGAATCCCTGCGGTCAAGGTATAGATTAGAAAATTATAAATTATCTTTTTTTTTTCATTTCAAAGATTGTTTTGATCAAGTTAGGTTTTCTGATCTTTGCATTTTAGTTTAAGTATGATTTCTCTAAATTTCCTTCTGATAAAATAATAGTTGTTTTCTCAAAGTAGCAGTACTCAACAGACCCGAGTTTTAATATGGCTTTGATGTTTTTAACATCTTATGCTATATTTCGATAGGTACACCTGCCTTAATTGAGTATAGATTAGAGAATACATTTCTCTCTATCAAGTTTTTGACGGCATTGTTTGGGGTTGCTTTTTATGGGGGAGATCGACTTCATGAGAACAACCCTTGATCACTGCATGTTTATAAAGCAGTATGCTCCAAAGAATTTCATCATCTTACTCATCTATATTGATGACATGTTGATAGTTGGGAGGAGCACTGCGCGCATTGCCGAGCTGAAGCAGTAGTTGAGCTCCACGTTTGCGATAAAGGACTTGGGAGCTGCAAAGACCATCCTAAGGATGCATATTCGAAGATATAGAGGGTCCAAGCTGCTTTGGTTATCACAAGAGAGATATATCAAGAAGATGTTGTAGAGATTCTATCTTGATCACGCAAATAAGTTGAGCACGTCGCTTGCAACTCACTTTAGACTTACCGCTGACCAATGCTCGAGCACACCTAAGGATAAAGAGGAGATGTAGAAGATCATCTTTGCTTCTGCAGTTGGTAGTCTCATGTACGCTATAATGTGCACACGCCTATATATAGCGAATGTCGTTGGAACTATTAGTATGTTTCTCTCCAATCTGGGAAGAGAACATTGGAATGCTATGAAGTGGATTCTAAGGTACTTACATAGAATGTCAGACTTGGCGTTAAGGTTCGTAGATAGTTGAAAGTCTTTGTTTTCAAGAATAGTTAAATACCTAGGGGGTGAATAGGTTTTTATGTCTTCTTAGACTATCTTCTTACTTTCGTATGTTGTGACTTAGTGTTATGTTAGATTTTAAGAATACACAATCAGCACAAAAGTATTTATAGTAGTTCCCCAAGATTTGGGTACATCCATTGTCCCTTCCACCTTTCTAACAGTGTGTTAGACAAGGCCCACTTCTCCAAACTCGGCTCCAAGAGCTTACAACACAAATCTCTCAGGGTCTCTCAGACTCCTCCAAGTCCTACCTCAGGCCCAAGGCCCTACCACTCGGAGAAAATAATGCTCCTACAGCTTATTGATCCACTGGTCACCTACCTTAGACTTTTGTTAAAGTCCTACACTCAGGATAGGATGATAGCCCTACACTTAGATCCACTAAGAATCCTATCTCAGAGAAAGAATCTTTTACAGCTCAGGCGCATAGGCCCTACCTCAGATCCACTACTGGATCCTACCTCAGATCCACAAAAGGATCCTACCACTTGGCCTTTATAAATTAGGCTTACAGCTCACATTTGTTAAGATCCTACAGAAAGAGTATATTGATGATGTTGAAATAACTCTAGAGAAAATGTTCTCTAAGCCTTCTCTCTGGACTAAGATTGTTCAGTCCTATCTTCTTCTCAGCTCCAAGGCAGCAGATATTCTGGATGTTTTAGCTTGAGCTGGGAAGAACTCAAAAACAAAAGTTCCTGAACTTGTTGAAGAAGATCAATGAGTTTTTTGTTCTTTGTATATCTTCAATCAGCAATCTTAGTCTGAAGTTATCAGACTATCTCTTAATAAACTAGTTGCAGAGCACTTCTTCGTTTTCAGGAAGAATATGAGTTGTTGAAAAAACTCTCTCCAAAAGTTGACTTTTTCTTTATTGGAACTCTGCACTTTGTATCCCGTCGTCCAACGGATCTTTGAGCAGTATGGACCACTAGAGTAGTTATCTGCACCACCATTTTTGCATTAATTGTTGTATAACAGGCAACCAGTGCCTTTTGTCCTGTAGCAAGACGATCCCGCGTTGTTTTATTTTTTGTTGACGTCAGCATGACTCTGCTCCTATCGACTTAGCCAAAATTCTAGTAATTCTGTTTGGGCGTTGAATGAAGCCTTCTCACTCAACGTACTAGTACTTAGCTGAATTCTGATTTGTTGCATTGAGAGCGTTGAGTGAGACTTCCTCACTCAACACATATAAACTTTTATAGTCTAATAGCTTAGGCGTCAAGTGAGCCTTCATCACTCGACGCATCTGGACTTAGTTGATTTACTCTGCTAGAAGGCATTGAGTGAGGCTTCTTCACTCAATGCTTTCTGACTTTGCTTGTATTCTTGATGAGGAATTGAGTGGATTGTCTTCACGCAATGCTTTTGTACTCAGTAGGATTACCTATAGAGGAGGCATTGAGTGAACTGTCTTCACTCAATGCTTCTGGACTTAGACAGATTTCTCTGACAGCAACCCTGCGGCTTCGACTGCATGTTGTTCTGTCGACGTTTTTGATTCAAGGCGTTGAGTGAACTACCTTCACTCAACGCTTCCGGACTTAACCATATTTTTTTACTTTGGTAATACTGAGGCTTTGACTGTCTGAGCATCAGTCGACACTTTATCCTAATTGTGTTGATTGAACTGTCTTCGCTCAATGCTTCTGGACTTAACTAGTTTTCTGCTTTGCCAGCTTCCTGTCATAAGTCCATCTGACTTTGTGACTTTGACAACCTATCAAATTAGTTCAACAGAGAACAACCTATATACATTGAACTAATTGCATGCATCAAATACATTCATGTGTATACCATTGACTTGTAAGCCTTCTTCAAATATGGGACATTGTGATCAATGGACCCAATAATAGTGAACCAAAGCTACTTAGTTACATTGATGCTAATAAGGCTAGAGATTTAGACTCCAGAAGATCGACCTCCGGGTACCTATTCTTATTTATAGGGGAGTTGTGTCGTGGCAGTTGAGACTACAGAAGTGTGTTGCAATGTTGATTATGGATGCAGAGTTTATTGCAGTCACTAAGGTAGAGAAAGAGCTTCTTTGGATGAAGCATTTCATCAAGGAGCTGAGTTTTACTCAAGATCACTACACACTCTTATGTGATAGTTAGAGCGTGATTCATTTGGGGAAGAACCTCACCTTCCACTCGAGGTCCAAACATATCGACACGTGGTATCTTTGGATACGCGATACTCTAGAATAGAGAGATTTGGATTTGCAAAAAGTACACATGGATGATAATGAAGCAGATATGCTTACAAATACCGTATCGAGAGGGAAGTTTAAGCATTATGTAAGAATCATTGACATGACGATCACTTTCATAAAAAAAAAAGTTGTTGGGTACAGTTCTCATACTTTATGGAGAAAATTGTTGGACTTGAGTCTTTCTATCTCGAATTTGGTGTAGCTGATCGAATGTGGAGACATGTTGATGAAAGACCTGACGGGAGACTAACTGGAGATTTGAGAGAAGATTGTCAGAATGACGGGTTTCTTCATTTAATTGAAAGGGAAAGATTTGTTGAGATAATTTTCTCCCAAGTGTGAAAAAAGATAGTCACCTTTGACCATACTTTTCAAGTATGTGTTTCATGATAAGTATGAAAAAGAGTAACCGCCATTAAACTTTAAACCAACATTTGCTTTTAAAGAAAATTTCTAGGGAAGTGGTCAAAGTAAGTTTCATGACATGTGTTGTTGACTGAGGGAAGCTTCATCCACATGTCATCTACCACCTCTATCTCCTTGGTTTTGGCCCTATAAATAAGGATGAAGGAGGAGGGGTAACACATCATCTTCTCTCCAAACTCAAGCATTGAAATATTTCTATAGAGGTATCTGTGACAATCGTTTTAGTTTGGGAGAGTTTTCGGACTGTGTTCTATGACGTTGACGAGGAATACTTCACCTACATGGATTGGATCTGGAGTAGATTTGGGCATGGATTCAAAGAGATATTTTGGAGAGGATTTGTGTAATTCATCTCATTTGTCACTGTCGGCAACTTGCAATTTTTATGTTATTGTTTATTGTGTAATATTGTGTGGTGCGAAGTTGGTGAAGATCATGTGTTGATCGAGGAGGGAAAACTTTGTGATTGCCTATTTATTTTTCATACACTTACAGTGGCGACTTTCCGGATTGGACTCTAATTATTTTGTGGTTTTCACCCTATTGAGTTTCCACGTTAAATCTACGTGTCACTTCTATTCTAGTTATTCTGTGTTGTGTTTTTGTTGTGTATCATCATACCGCTAAGCTGTCGTGTAGATACTTGCTCAGACTAATTTGCAGGTGCTCTGATCGGGCTTGCATGCTCTCTAGCCCAAAAATAACTATTGTGCCGTTTTTCTCAAAACGCTGCAAATGCCACTGTTGGCATTGCAAGTAGTGACACTTTTTTCAAAATAGTCATGGTAGACGTATAATATATGGCGGCGCTTAAACATCGCAATAGTTGTAAAACATTCAGCTGCGCTTTTGTTATAAATTCCATAATAACTTTTTCTTAACAAAAAACATGACAGAGACCTATGGCCACTCTTTTCTCTAAAAGCACTGGGAAAAGGCATTTACCCTTTTTTAAGGGTGATGTTATATGCAAATCAATAATGGCTATATACAAACCTTTATTATATACAAATCAATGCAAATATTTTTTTGTTATACACAAACCTAATGGTTATATACAAACCATTAGGAATCGCAGTAAGAGGCTGAAATCATGTTCAATACAGAGGTCGGCTCTGGACGGGAAGCCGGAAGAAGCTGTAGCTGGCACTCTCCTGATGGAAGCAGGAATCGCAGTAGTCGGCTCTGGACGGGAAGAAGCAATCGCGGTTGCAAATGGTGGCCATCTCTGGACGGGAAGAAGCAAATCGTTGCTGCAGGAGGTGGTCGGCTCTGGACGGGAAGAAGCAAATTTTGCTACAGGCGGTGGCCGGCTCTGGACGGTAAGAAGAAGTAAATCGCTGCTGCAGGCGGTGGCCGGCTCTGGACAGGAAGAAGCAATCACTGTGTCGGCTCTCTCACAGATTTCTTAACCTTATTCTCTCAATCCCCAATTATAAAGAGATTATATAGCCTTATAATGAACCGCAATCCCTATAGCCGAGAATATATAGCCAAACTTGATTTATATATAACATTGCCCTTTTTTAACTGTTGTTAGCTTTCGGTTCGGGATATCCAGCAAGCTATAATTTTCAACCTAAATATGTTGATAACTAAAATTACTAATTTAGATTTTAATCAAAAATAAATTATCCAAATAAGTTAGAGCACCCTCGCGCAAACTCTGCATGGGGGCCTGCCAACCTCGCGGCAAAGCCACGGACTAGAGCCATGCAAACAAAGTCGCGGGCTGGAACCGCGCAAACCAAGCCGCGGGCTAGAACCGTACAAACTAAGACGCGGACTGGAACAACTCAAACTGAGCCGCATGATGGAACTGTGCAAACGAAGTTGCGATTCCACTTCACGTAAAATTCTTTGCCCACGCTCTCCCGCAAGCCAAACTTGCAAAAACAGTACTCAAAGGAGACAAAGGGAAAAACAAAATAACTAAATGACATAAAAAATAATGATGTCATACAGGTCGGCACAGAAGAGCGTCCACTACAACTGCAAAGCAAGAACAACACACGACACGGATGGAAGGAGGCAGAATACAAAAACACAAAAATACAAAAACATGAGGCCGCTACTCATCAACAGCATCAACATCAGAGCGCTCATCCGCAGAAACATCATCAAAGCTAAAGTCAGCGGTGTCGCATCCTAGGCGTCGGCCAACAAAATGGAAGGCCTTTGCCGCTCCGCGCCTAAGGGCTAACTCACGGGCGTCTTCCACTTGAGGCTCCACCTCCATGGACTAGATCTCGCCACGCACCTCCTCCACAATCAGGCTACAATCTCACATAGAGTACAGCGACTGCAGGTATTTCGTAAGACCAGCAGCCTTCAGCTCCGACACACGACTCTTAGAAGATAGCATCACCACTTGGGCCCTCGCCTCCCGAAGCCGAGTCTCTAAACGGGTGGTTTCCTCCTGGGAATACTTCAACATCTGGGTGGTTCTCTCTACCAGCGTCGTCTATACCTCCAATGTAGCACATGCATTCTCCAACTCGAACTTCAGCCCGGACCCCATCTGGCGGAATCGTGAAACATCATGATCATGCGCCTCCCTCGAGGAGGCGAGCAAACTCGTCGTAGATCTGAGCTTTTCCTCAAGAGCCAAATACCCGTCCTTCGGGCTCACATAGTGGTCGTTCCAAGTAACGACGGTCTGGTCCTGAGACTCAACCTGCACAAAGGAAAAATGAAAATTAGCATAACAAGATGAAAAGTGAAAATTTCATGCAGATGAGAATACCTACCACGCCGCTGCCGACTGCCATCTCTGCAGAGGGAACCCGGAGGGCCAGATGCACAAGTACCTGGACCTCAGGGGTGGTGTCATCTCGGGCAACCAAAGGAGCCGCCCCATCCGTCATCTCAACACCGCTAGAAGAAGCTGCGCTGGTTTTTCTCTTACGACTTCCACCGGAATGTGCCTCGATACTCTGCAAAGAATCCGAAGAAATGCCGCACTACAGCAAGCATTCTCCTCCACAAATGAGAAAATGTTGAACAAGCGATTGGCCAACTCGCGAGGCTCCAAAAACCCCAGCACCGGGGAAAATTCCAACTCTTTCCCCTTCTGGCGGCGACAACAATCGGGAAGCGAATTCCACACATCTGGCAAGCCCCAAGGGTTCCTGGTGTAGCCAAAAAGAGTGTTCCCAGAGCGACGGTCTATCCGAGCCTTGAAATCGAGCCAACTCTTGTTTTTGTGAATCTCCACGCTCTCCCTACCATCGGAGCGGACATCGTACAACTCTCAGAAGCACTCCAAAGTAAGTCTCCCACCATGCTCACGGAAGAAAACGACCATGCCCATAAGGCGCACTACTCCCAACGAGGTGAACTGGGAGATCGGCACCCCGCAAAATTTCAAGATCTCAGTCACCTCCTCGCAAGGCTGGAATCGAAAGTCAGACCTTAAAGTCCTCACGCAGACTGTCAACCAGTCTCGAGGTGGGGGGATTCTGAACTCTCTCCTTGACATGCGGAATTCTCAATTCCAAATCAGCAGGTAACCTGAACTTCTTCCTCCAAATGACAATTTGGTCCTTAGTAAGAGAAGAGCGCAGACGTAGCTTGCTATAAACTTCTTCCTCC
Source organism: Platanthera guangdongensis (assembly GCA_039583875.1). Taxonomy (NCBI): domain Eukaryota; kingdom Viridiplantae; phylum Streptophyta; class Magnoliopsida; order Asparagales; family Orchidaceae; genus Platanthera; species Platanthera guangdongensis. The sequence goes on along the minus strand of CM077167.1, from coordinate 21,948,334 downwards.
AAATGACAATCGCCCGACCTTAGGTTTCAACACTCCCCCTCAAGCTGGAGCATATACGTCAACCATGCTCAGCTTGCTATAAACTTCTGAGGATGAGGTGACTGGCATTATGAAGAAAATCAGCTAGCTCTTTATCAAAGGTAATAAATAGAGTACAGATCTAATTCTTCAATATCTCTCCTCTGATAAAATGGCAATCCACTTCAATATGCTCCATTCTCTCAAGAAAGACTGGTTTTCTCAAAATGTATATAGCCGTCTTATTGTCATAGAGCATTAGTAGGGGATGATCATAAACCTCTCCCAGATCCAGCAAGAGTGTTTGTAGCTACTTCAGCTCGCAAGCAGTCAGAGCTATGCTTTTATATTCAGCTTCTACACTCGATCTAGCAACTATAGCTTGTTTCTTGCTCTTCCAACTGACCAGATTATCTCCAACGAAAGTACATAAACCAGATGTAGACTTCTTATCTTTCTTATCATCTATATAGCTAATATTAGAATAAGTATCTACCTTCAAATGTCCCCTTCTATGAAACAAGATCCCTTTCCATGATGTACCTTTTACATACTCTAGGATCTTAATAGCAGACTGCATGTGACATTCTCTGGTGGCTTGCATAAATTGGCTCACTCTCCCTACTACATAACAAATATCTGATCTTGTGACTGTCAAATAAATGAGTTTACCGACAAGACGTCTGTACTTGGTGACATCTTCAAGAAGAGGGAAAATCTCACTCCAACATTTGTCATCTCCAACAGTCATAGGAGACCCAGCAGGTTTAGTCCCAAGAAGACATGTCTCTTCCAAAAGATCCAAGGCATACTTTTGATATGAAAGAACAATAGAACCAAGTTTTCGAGATATCTCAATCCCCAGAAAGTATTTTGGAGACCTCATATCCTTGGTAACAAAATGCTGAAGCAGATGCTTCTTGGTCATGTCAATGTCTTTTCTATCATCCCCTGTAAGAAGAATGTCATCCACATATACTACAAGAACAACAAGGTTAGTCGAGATTTTCCGAATAAATAAAGAGGGATATGTAGCATTCCGAACAAATCCAATAACAGAAATAACCTCATTGAATTTGTCAAACCAGGCCCTCGGGCTTTGCTTAAGACCATAAATAGTCTTCTTCAATCTACACACCTGAGACTCCCCCTGAGCAACATACCCAGGAGGTTGCTCCATATAGACTGTCTCATTCAAATCACCATAAAGAAAAGCATTCTTTACATCCAACTGAGACATTTCTCAATTCATGTTTACTGTCACAGAGAAAAAGAACACGGATCGTAGTAATCCGAGCAATAGGAGAGAATGTGTCAAAGAAATCCACACCATAGGTTTGTGTAAACCCTTTGGCAATAAGCCAAGCTTTGTATCGATCAACAGTGCCATCAGGAAGAAATTTGATGACAAATACCCAGCGACAGCCAACCACATCAGCTCTAGGAGGGATATGAACAAGAGACCAAGTACCTCGTTCAGTAAGAGTTTTCATCTCTTCATCCATAGCAGCTTTCCAATGAGGAATAACCAAAGCATCACTACATGAGGCGAGAAGAACATTGGCTGATAGAGCAAGAGCAAAGCTCTTAGATAGAGGAGACAGTTGTGCATAAGAGACCACATCCCGAAGAGGATGTTGTGTGCACGAACGAACATCTTTCCGAAGAGCAATCCGAAGATCAAGGTCTGTCATGTCTACAGTATCAGTTCCATTTAAAGGAAAGACTATTGGCCCAAGAGCTGTTGGCAGCAGCTCGGTAGAAGAATCAGAGACAACATGAGAATAATAAATAGAAAGAGAAGAAGGAAGTGCAAGCTCTGGAAAAGGTGCCGACACGAGGAAAAGAAGCAGAAACATTAGAAGAGGTGAGAATAAAGGAAGAAAAAAATGGAGCATCATCAAAGAAAGTGACATCTGCAGAAACATACTATCTTCGGAGAACAGGATCATAACACATATATCCTTTTTGTGTCAGACATTAACCTAGAAAGATGCACTTAACCGAATGAGGAGAGAGTTTGTCATGACCAGAAGAAGGAGAGTGGACAAACATTGTGCATCCAAGGACACGAGGAGGTAAAGGAAACGGAGTAGCATCAGGATACATGATAGAAAACTGTCTTCCCACTGAGAACCGAAGACGGAACTCGATTAATGAGAAAATAAGAGAGAAGAACAGCATGACCCCAATAAAACTTGGGAACATGCATATGAGTGAGAAGACTACGAGTCACTTCTAGAAGATGGCGATTCTTACGTTTAGCAACGTCATTCTATTGAGACGTGTAAGGACAAGTTATTTGATGGACAATGTCATGTGCATAGAAAAATAATGTAAATTGATGACTAAGATACTCCTTAATATTATCAGTGCAAAAAAATTTAATATAGGTATCAAACTGTGCACGAATTTTATTATAAAACGTAGTAAAAATAGAAAAACTTTCAAAGCTTTCGTGGAGCAAATATAATCACATACACCGAGAAAAGTCATCAATAAATGTAACAAAATACAAACTCCCTCTACCAACAGTCTTAATAGGAGCAGGGCCCCATATATTGGAATGAACAAGCTCAAAAGGACGAGAAGAACTGCATTCATGCTTAGCAGGAAAAGTAGATTGGTGATGTTTGCCAAATTAACAAGTCTCACAGGAAGAGAAGAGTCTCCGCGAGGTACATCAGGCAGAAGATGATAAAGAATCCAAAGAGGAGAATGTCCAAGCCGAAGATGCCACTGAAGTAAAGAAGAGGCGACAGAAGAAGTATCAAGGTAGAATAAGCCGCCGTTTTCAGTCCCAGTAGCAATCATCTTCTTGGCGTGAGGAACCTAAAAAAGCACAAGTATAGGCAAAAAAAATAGCCTCAAAATTCAACTGTTTGCAAAGAGCAGTTGTACAACCTCATATTCACTGGGTGGGACCAAGACGCCCCAAGGACCCGGATTGGGCTAGCTTTGGGCTTAAAATTGGATCGGATAAGAAAGTGGGCTGGAGGGTTCTCGCCGTAAGTGGGCGGGAAGGCTCTCGCCCAAGGGTCGAGTAACGTCATTTCGGCAAACGCTATTCGTCGAACTATAATTAGGCGAACTGAGAAGGTTCAGCTTGTCGAGCTGAGAACATTAATTCGTCGAACACAATTCGTCGAACGTTATTCGTCGAACGTCATTCGTCGAACTGAGCTTTCGAATTAAGTTATTTTCGTCGAACGGGTTTAGGTTTAGTCAATAGTTGAACCTGGGTAGGCGAAAGGGCTCGCGCCTCGGGCCGGCGGAAGCCCTTGGTGTTGAGTGATGCTTCTCCACTCGACGCTCCCGCCAGCCCTTGGCGTTGAGTGATGCTTCTCCACTCGACGCTCCCGCCAGCCCTTAGCGTTGAGTGATGCTTCTCCACTCGACACTCCCGTCATCCCTTGGCATTGAGTGATGCTTCTCCACTCGACGCTCCCGCCAGCCCTTGACGTTGAGTGATGCTTCTCCACTCGACGCTCCCGTCAGCCCTTGGCGTTGAGTGATGCTTCTTCACTCGACGCTCCCGCCAGCCCTTGGCGTTGAGTGATGCTTCTCCACTCGACGCTCCCGCCAGCCCTTGGCGTTGAGTGATGCTTCTCCACTCAACGCTCCTGCCAGCCCTTGGCGTTGAGTGATGTTTCTTCACTCAACGCTCCCGCCAGCCCTTGGCGTTGAGTGATGCTTCTCCACTCGACACTCCCGCCAGCCCTTGGCGTTGAGTGATGTTTCTCCCCTCGACGCTCCTGCCAGCCCTTGGTGTTGAGTGATGCTTCTCAACTCGACGCCCTCGCTCAACCCAAACCTAAAATTACCTAAATACTCATGGGTCTGCATTTAGCTCATCAGAACAGCAGAGTTTGGCTATTGGTAGACCAGCCCGGGGGCATTTTAGTAATTTTAGGGCAGTAGAATTATGTTTTTTGCAGACCGGATACTAAAAATCTATAAATAAACTCACATGATACCTCAGAAAGCAGATTTTCCCATACTCTCATTTTTCCTTCTAGAGCTTTCTGAGGTACTCCTAGCCCAGCAATTGGCTTTGGAGGAGAAGTGCTCAGAGAACTTCTAGGTTAGAGGAGGGACCTCCCAACTGAGGCTTCGGGTCAGTTCTTAGTCCTTATAACTAGTCTTGGGTTGAGGTTTGGGAGAAATAGGTGTCGGTTACACCCCCAAGGTCTGAACTCTCGTTGAGGCCAGTTTTTGGCTTCAACAACAGTGACAGAAAGAGGATTGTGTGAAAAATTTAGGACATAGAGAGTATCCTGAAACTGAAGAGAATGAGTAACATGCACTGTGCCAGACCCATGAACCGGAGACAGAGAACCATCAGCAGTAAGAAAGGGAGATAATCGGTTACTCGTGTCAAGAGAAGATAAAAATGAGAATTCCTCTTCATATGATTAGCAGCACCAAAATCAATGAGCCACCTACCCGTAGTAGCTAATTGAGCAACACCAAAAGTAGCAAGAGAAGAAGCAGGTTTCTTGGCGGAATCAGCTGAAGCAGGACGAAGGTGAGGATGTTTTGACCAGCAACGATCAACCAAGTGACCAACTCTGCCACAATGAAAGCAAAGAAACTTAGAATAACAGCAGAAATGTGAGCACCAGAGTTGTCATGACGAGCTGGATGAGCAATAATATCTGGAGAAGGAGAGGGAAGCAACTGACACTGAAGAAGAGTTGTAACAGCAGAAATGTGAGCAGCTGTGACATCCAAAGTTGGAGTATCCGCCTCTCCTAGGATTTATTGTCGAATCATATCATACGAGTCAGGTAGACGAAGTAAGAAGCGAACCACAAGAAACTCCTGAAAGTGTTCATGTTGCTCGGCGAGATCAACAGAAAAAGGTCAGTGCTGAAGAAGTTCAGCACCAAGAGTTTGAACCTCCTGATAAGCAGTAGCATGAGTCATGACTGGTCGAGCAAAAAGATCCGCATATAAAGTATAAATGCATGAAGTTTGTGATCCCTTGGAGTACAAAGCAGTAAGATGATTCCAGACAGTCTTGACCGCCGGATTATGTCTAATGATAGGAAGACACTCATCAGACAAACTATTGGTCAACCAAGTACTAACCAACGCATCAGTAGCATCTCAATCATCAAAAGAAGCAGAGGCAAAAGGAGGGGGATCATCGGTCAAATGATGACGCTTGCACTGAGAGCGCGACAGGAAAATAAAAGACACACTCCAATAATCAGGATAATTTGGACTTGTAAGCTTAGAAGCAGTACCCAAATTACCAGAAGTATAAGTAAAAGAAAGAGAGAGAGGAGCGGACAAAGTGGAAGAAGAAGATTGAGTGTCCATAGATAACAACAACAAGTCGTACGGTTTAACCAAACAAATCGCGCGAATAAGAAAAAAGGAGACCGCGCGAGCAGGGAAAACAAACCGCTCGGGAAGAAACACCAACCCGCAGAAAAAATCAAAGGAAGAAGTTGCAGGAAAAGCGATAAGGGATGGCAGGGCGGGAAGAAGACCGTGCGGTTAGAAAAACAAACCGCGAGAAATAAGGAGCAAAGGACCAGTTAGCTCTGATACCATGTAAAAAGAGCTAAATAAATGCAAATTTTATTGCTCCAAAAATATAATTATTACCGGGGTATGTCCCCTTATTTATAGAAATGAGGGAGATGAGAGAATACAACAAGCGATGTGGGACTAAAAATAAGTCGCGCGGGCTTGGTGGTTTGACCCTGTCAAACTGTCAGACTATACAACAAATACAATCTCCTGGGAAGCCTCTGAACACATGTTGCGGCTAACCGCCAGATCCCTGTTGCGGCTAACCGTCAGACCGCTGTTGCAGCTAACGACCAGACCGCTGTTGCGGCTAACCTCCAGACCGCTGTTGCGGCTAACCTTCAGACTGCTGCTGAGGCTAACCTCCAGACCGCTACTACGGATAACCTCCAGACCGCTGCTGCGGCTAACCTCCAGATCGTTGTTGCGAACAGCTACCAGGTTGCTGCTACGAACTCTTACCAAGCCGTTGGGATGGCAACCAGACAGGCCACTGGTCCAAACTACTACATCGATGACCAGACAGGCCGCTACGACTAGAAAGGCAACCTGCCCGACCTCAAGTTCCAACATTAATTTGATTAGGATCGGCACGACCGCATGAGAAAAGGTGAAAGATTAGCACAAGCTTAGGTTAAAACTGAACATAGCAATGGAATGTGAACATTACAATAATGGAAATAATTCAAACTGATCCTATAAAGAGAAAGAAATGTCTTTATATCATTCAGTAATTATGTATAAACTGTGAGTGTTAAGTCTATTCATCATCACACTCCTAACTCTTCGCCGCCTACTCATTCGGGTTCGACACAAAAAAAAAAAATTATCCCGACTGAAGCGGGAGGGATCTCAATGAAGGACTCGAATCCTCTCCATTTCTGACAAAATGGAGGGGATCCATTTCTTCATCTAATGGAGGGTTTATCAAATTCAAACTTAACATTTTGAAATACTTGCGTCAGTGCGTGAAAGTAATCTAGCAGATAGATATTCGAAGTTTTGACAAACAAATGGTTGTTATTTTATTTACACATACTAGCCCTCATAGATCCCGCTTCAGCTGAAGAGGCGAAACATTACTTTTACTGTCAGACCAGAATGAGTAGGCTCCAAAGACTCTGAAGCAAGTATGCGATGATGAATAGACATAATTAACACTCATGTTTTATACATAATGACCAGATGATATAGAAAAATTTCATTCTCCTAAAGAGATTGCTTTCATCTCCAATATTGTAATGCACACAACCCATTGCTATGTTCAATTTTAACCTAAGTTTGTGGTGCATACTATACAACATAATTTTATGCATATACACTAAAAATTTAAAATAACTCAATGAGCAAGAGTAGAAATATTCAGGATTAAATATATATATATATATATATATAACATACTTTGAAACATGTTTTAGATAGCATGTGTAGTAACCCTAGATGCATCTTTATTTTAAAATTAAATTTAGTGACCAGACTTTTATTGGGTCACATTAGATGCATCTTTAGTGACAAATCCTTTGATCACTGCTAAAAATGGATTTTCTTCCTGTATTCAAAAACATGTTCTTTGTTTTCATGTTCTTCTCACCAACTAGTGGCTTATTGAACTCTTCTCAACAGTTTTCATGCTACAATGTGTCTTTATTGCTATAAATTGTGCTTGGATCTGGAACCGATTTTTGAACAAAGGGCTCATCGTGAAGGAATAGCAAGCCCTTTCTCAAACCTCTTTAGATTGCTAGGCATTGATCAAGACCACTATCTCTCTGCATGAAGGGCATGTAGTGTGAGATTTGAGTCATTTGTCCACAGTTAACCTGGAATACATGCTTGCAATGTGGCAATATAAGCGCTTACGACTTCCTCAATATCTACAGTTAGTTTACGTATGATGAATCTGACAGTACCAAAAATTGCATGGTTGGCCTTAAGTTTCCTTGAAACATCCTTCTTTGCACATTGCAACATGAAGCTAATTTTAGCATTAGTGATAAGTTTCTTGGCACATTGCTAGCACATCCTCCATTACATCCTCAATAGCTCGTAACTATAGTCTATAAGGCATGCTAATATGAATATATAGCAGGACCCGGAATCACCCAATCTTGCATACCAGTATCCTATGAAGTAGTCAAATGTACTTTAGCATCTGACGAATTGCTTGAAAGAGATACTGGAATGCGAAAAAGCTGCATTTTACTTCTTATGAAACGCTTGCATTACTAAGACTTAAAATAATCTCTTCAAGTAACACACCAATTATTGCATTCTCTGAGAAAATAGACTGAACGTGAAAATAGAGAATCTAATAATTGGTGTGTTACTTGAAGAGATTGTTAATTTTAAGTCTTAATAATACATGCCAGAGTTTTCAAAAGCAGCATAATGCAGATTTCTCCCATTCCAGTATCTACTTCAAGCAATTTGGCAAATGCTAAAGTACAGTTGACCACTTCATGGGATACTAGTATGTGGCATTGGTTGATTCAGGATCCTGCTATATATTCATATTAGCATGCCTTATAGACTACTGTTACGAGCAATTGAGGATGCAATGGAGGATATGCTACTTGGCTTGAAATTTATCAATGATGCTAAAATTAGTCTCATGTTGCATGCAAAGAAGACGTATCATGGAATCCTAAGACCAAGCATGTAAATTTTGGTACTGTCAGATTCATCATACCTAAACTATGTTAGAATATAATCAGAGCAACAATAAAGAAAACCCAAAAGAAAGAGTGTTAGCTTCCCCGCATGAAAAGATCCACCAAAGCCATGACTGCCTACGATGGAACTAATAAATATCCTGCATCGAAGAAGGAAAAGCCATCGAGATAAAGAATGTCAGAGCTGAAATATCACTGTATAACTAATTTATTAGCTCTTTTTTGTCTTTTTTGTATCAAGGTCTTGCAAGGCTATATATATAGCCCAAGATATGAAGTATGTAGTGGAGATCATAAGTTGACATGTAAAAGACTCCACAGTGTTGTACTAAGCTTATTTTGGAGCAATAAACATCAGCAGTACCGCATGCTTTCCTCGTGTGTTCCACCTTTCCTAAATCAATTTGCCTCCCTTCAAATTTTCCAACACTGTATCAGAGGCAGGTTGTTGAATCTGACATCAGAATATTGTGGAGTTGTCTGTGTAGTATCTGTGTTGTGCATCTATATCTTTCAATGTCTCTCTCCAATGTTTTTCATCCTATAGCTTCATCTAGTATCATACCTCAAAACATTATGTATTCCCCCAATGGAGTACCAATATTTTAAGGAGAGACTTATGATTTTTGGCAAGTACAAATGAGGACCTTATTTATTGTTGAAATCACCCGTCACCACGCATCTTCCCAAAACCCCGAGGTGATGGTAAGGGGGGACGGGGGTACATGAACACAAAGGATCACCTGCTACGAGCGATGTGGGACTAACCTCAACCACAGGACCGCGGGGATATTCCGCCACACAAGGGGGCCCACCGGGGTCAACACCCAGACCTGGAACGCGATGGGGAAGCCCAAACATGCGGTCCCACACACACGTGTCCTGCTGGCTAATATAATCTCAACACACCCCCGCAGCAGGACAACCTCCCTCTGATACCATGTTGAAACCACCCGTCACCACACATCTTCCCAAAACCCCGAGGTGATGGTAAGGGGGGACGGGGGTACATGAACACAAAGGATCGCCTGCTATGAGCGATGTGGGACTAACCCCTACCACAGGACCGCGGGGATATTCCGCCACACAAGGGGGCCCACCGGGGTCAACACCCAGACCTGGAACGCGATGGGGAAGCTCAAACATGCGGTCCCACATACACGTGTCCTGCTAGCTAATATAATCTCAACATTTATATCTCAAGGATTATGGGACCAGTTCCAAGATGGCTACAACCAGCCTACTGCTGCCAATCCCTTTTGAACATGGAATGTGTTTCAAGCTAAAGAATATGTTGAAAACTTAAAAAGGGGTGTTAAAGCCCTCCTCCATATCTAACAAGGAATTAATAGGAAGGAGTTTGTTTCCAGGAATTATGGGAGCTCATACAGTCAAAGCAGCTTGGGATTCCCTCAAAAATGATTTTCAAGGATCCTCCAAGGTAATCTCAATCAAACTTCAAAATCTTTGGCAATAATTGAACACTTTAGCTATGAAAGAAGAAGACACCGCCCACTCTTAGTTCATAAATAAGAGTAAAGTCATAGAATATTACACATAAATAAGAGTAAAGTAATCTCAATCAAACTATAATGATGTAGTTGAAGAGAAAAAAGTTCTTAAAATACTAAATGCTCTTACACATAAATATGAATTTGTGGTGGTCATAGAATATTCAAAAAACATTAATTGTCTCACTTTACCTGATCTGGTTAGTTCCCTTCAAACTCATGAAGAGATGTTAAAAGGATGTGAACATCAAAACCTTGAACAAGCACTTTAAAGTAAAGTCTATGTGAAATCAGAAATCGAATCACAAATAGGCAATGGTAAGCTTAAACAAACTCAGAACTTCCATAGACCAATTTACTACATTCAATGTAAAAGGATCAACCATGATGTTCAAAATTGTTTTACAAATGAAAAAAAAATGTAAAAACTCTCTACATTTCAACAAAGACTGTCAGCTTAAATAGAAACCTAAGAAGAGGCTAATTTTGGGAAACAAGAAGAAGATGACTTTGTATTCTACTCATGTGATAGCAATGGAAATATTCTAGATGAAGTTTGGTACCTCGATAGTAGATGTTCTAACCATATTACAAATAATAAATAGGCCTTTGCTCACATAGATGAAAATCTTAATTCTAAAGTCCTTCTTGGAGATGGAACATCCACTATAAGAAAAATGGGTTTTCGCGGCTCGTTATATACGCTGCGAAAAGCGATTAATGGCGCACATATGCGTTCCGCCCAGTTCAATATTATTAATAGTAGTAACGTATCGACTACGTGCATTGAGCGTTGTTGATTCCCATATTAGCGGTGGACCCAGCACTCTCCAGTAAGAGGTACTAATGACGCTCAGCAACTGTTGCGGAAAGTATTTTTAAATAAATTGAAATAAGTTTCTGCAGCGCGCATAGCAGGCTGCCAATTCCTATATTGGTAGTGTGTCAAGTGTGTCGCATATGCTTATATTAACAGTGCGCTAAGCACGCTGTGGATGTGGTTTTATTAAAAAAAATTAAAACAGTGTGTGAATCCAAATCAACTTGCCCACATGCAGTACTGCAGTAATCAAATTTATTCAACTTGTGCACATATGTTTCGAATCCACACAGCATGAAAATTTATAGGAAATCCACATCAACGCATTAAAACATCATGAATTCAAAAGAACCTGCCCACATCCTGTTTAATAACCTTTTTTTGAAAAAAGCTAACTATGCACAAGAGAAGCAACATTTCTTTATAAGAATAGAATTTTGTTATCTATAAATATTCTAGCAAAACTCAAAAGTGCATGCACTGGTAAGACCAGTGTATAGAAGTTTATTTTAAAACCATTTTCCAAGACATGTCATATTAAGTAAGAAGTTAACCTATCTAAACTTAATAAAAATATGTAGGTTGTAGATTTTGATCCAGCAGGCGCTCGATTACCTCAAAACTGTCAGGATCTTCCTTATACCATCAAAAACCTACACACACAAAACAAATTTAGTCCCAGCAATAATTTAAATTACAACCATGTTATTCAAAAGCTATTAAAGATTGTATAAGTAGACACAAGAAAAACGTACCAACTGAATCTCTACATCAACAACAAAAACAAATGTCAATTAAAGGTATACTGATTTCAAAAGTAGGAAATCAGTATCAATAGCTCAGATCTCAGTATCAAATGCCCAGCTCAAATCTCAGTATCAACAGCTCAGATGCTCGCAAGGTTTGTAGAACATAAACAGTTCATTATCTTAAAGTGAACTGGAACTCCAGTTCACTATAAAATACAGAGCTAGGCGCTCAGTTCACTGTAAAATAATGATTTGACTTCCAATTCACTGTTTTACAGTGAACTGGAAAACTAGATCATTCTGAAACAGTTGAAACTCAAAATATGACTACTAATGATGATGATTATGCTAGTTCAGGTAAGTTTGAAACACCATAAATATATAAGAGGAACTCTACTGAATAAAGCTACTTATAATTAAAAATAAAATTTAGACAGGGTTCACTAGCTAGAGGATTCGATGCAGAAAAGATTACTTATAATTAAAACGAAAATTTTGAGTAAATATCTTATGTAGAACCATCAAAATATCGATCAATCACCCAATATGATCAACGCAGATAATCATGCGATTGCACTTCCAATTGCATCCTTGGGTAAAATCATTTCATCTTTTGGTCAAATTGATTCCATCTTCTCTACCAAAACTCTATCAAACGAAATTTTTCAACATCATCCACCAAGAAGAGCATGATGCACTTTTGTGTTAGGGTCTGTGGATGCAATTCAACCTTCTACAATAACTCCATCAACTGACCAATGAATAGTTTACATTTAGCATTCTCAGCTGAGATTTTTAGGATCTGATGCAAAAGCTGGCCATTTTTTGTATATTGTATCCCATGCAACTGAATCAACTGGATGACACATCTTTAGCCATTCCTTTTGATCCAAACATTCTTTTTGATCGTGGTATTATAGGAAAATATCGTAAAACCAATACAAGAATTCCTTTCTTAATGTTGTTGTGGACTTTGTCTACCTTCCACCTTGTGGAACCACACTTTGGACACGAGTCCAATTTTTTAAGCACCTTTCTTAATAGACAACAATAGTGGGGGCACGTATGGATCATCTCATATCCTAAATCAAATGGTTTCAGCAGCTTTCTCATTGAGTAGATAGAGTTTGGGAGAGTGTTCTCTTTTGGAAGCATACCACCTAATATCCTATGGAGCTCATTGAAACTACTAGCAATGTGACCATTGGTAGACTTGTAATTATACAATGTGATGGATGTTGTCAACTTTGTGTAAGTTGTGCATCCAGGAAAGAGAGGAATATATGCATTTTCTAATAAATCAACAAACTCATGATCTTCTTACCTCATCCATAGCATGACCAACCATTTCATCTGGCATAAAGACATCCCTATACAAGTGATATGCCTCTACTTTCATCATCCTCCGCTTTAACTCTTGAACTACCTTCATCTTGAAATTGCAAAGTAGAAGTTTCACCATGGAAGATCCAAGTTGTGTAAGAAGAATCCATCCCTTTTATAATTAGGTGTTCATAGACTTGGTTGAACTTCATATATTTCTTATTTTTATAGCGCATATAAGGACATAAGATTTTTTTACACGCACTTTGTCATAAGACTTAGCTTGTTCAATAATTTTATGAACCTCATATTCATACTCAGGTAGAAGCCTATCAACTGATTGTTTTTTTGAGTTAATAACATTTACGCAAGCACGCAACAAAGCAAGCAAAGAAATAAAAAAGGGAAATAAAACTTTGAAGCTAGTTACATCCATCCTTTATCCATTTGGCTAATGTTTCAAGAACCGAACATATAAATAGCCCTGACTCCAACTTCATATTCATTCTTGAACAAGTCAATAATCAACTCATCTTAATAGTATCTTTTTAGTAACTCAAAAACTATTAACTATAAGCAAAAAGATGAAATACAAAAAGACAACCAAGATTGATGAAATACCTTAATCCAAATCCACAAAACTCTGGATTGATTCTGAATCACAAATTCAGATTCTCTGATAAATAGTGGCGTCCAGCTCGCATGGATCCTTGAAGCCCAATAGAGGGGAAAGTCATACTCATGTCCTGCTAGACGGCGGCAGCGCTTTGGAAGCTCTCTCCAAATCTCAAGCAACTTCCATTGGTTCCTGACAAATTCAAACAGTGTTCCCCCCATGGAGGTAGTCGGTCTTGTCTTCAAATGTTAGTCACCTCTTGCTACTCCGCACCTCAATCCAGTCATCGGGACCGAGCCAAACTTGGCACCATTCGCTGAAAAGTCGGACAGACATACGGGAGTCATGCTCTCGAGAGAAGCAAAGTAGACTCATGATCCTCGTCAATCTCACTAAAGAAAGTTGTGTGACCGGAACACCGCAAATTTTGAAGGCAGTGATGGCTTCCTCAACAGGAGGGATCTGAATGCCCGCTTTTAGACATCCCTCTGTAATCGCAAAGTGACCTAGAGGAGGGTTTTGAACGTGCTCCAATGGAGAAAGGATCACGACCTCCACATTCGCAAAAATCACAAAGTGTTTTCTCCAACCGTTCACTAGGACAAGCTCGGAGTCGAGGGAAGACGCATCGACGTCGGTGGAGCACCACCCTTTGACACCTGCAAATTAGAAGACGAGTGTTAGTAGAAAAGCAGCAGTCGGGAAAAGTCCCTTCAAAACCACGCACCACGCGCCTGCAATCCCCGGACAGGGATGGCCCCCGCACGTCCCCAAGTTGAAGCTCCACCGCCCCCCCCCCCCCCCCCCCCCGTCTGGCCTCCCCACACGCTCCCCCGCGGGCCTCCCGACACGCGCCCGTGTAGGCCTCCCCATGCGCGCCCGCGCCGTCCCCTGCGCCCACGTCGGGATTCCGTCGCGCTGTGCGCCATCTCCTCTGCGCACTCCCACAGTGGTGCCCTTCTCAAACGGGCCCTCCATGCCCGCGTTCATATTCAAAGCCGCCACTCGCGCCCTCCGCCGAGCGCGCTCGTTTCACCCGCTCCTTGGGACTTAGAATAATTTTACAAAAAACTATACTAACCTTCTTAGATGGATACACGAGTACACGACGGCAAGACCACATGAACTCCAAGCAAGGTCTCCAAGTATAATGGCTTTTTGGCACTTTGCACCTCCCGATTACTGGGTTTTGGCACTTTGCACCTCCAAAGTTTAAAATTGGCAGATTGCATCCCCGAATTCATAAATTCTGGCACTTTGCACCCCATGACCGATTTTTGAGGGGTATTTAGGTCCGGCTGCTCTCCAAAAAGCCATTTTGGCGCTTTGCATCCCGGACTTCTTTTTTTTTAGCTTGTTAAAAATGAGTAGAAAATTTTATATGGAAAGTTAGTTTCTCATCATGCCGATTTTTCTTAATAATAAACCCGTTGGAAAAATTAATGATCAATTACAGTGTGCAAATAGCTAAAAAAAGAAGAAGAAGTCAGGAGTACAAAGCGCCAAAATGGCTTTTTGGAGAGGAGACGGACCTATATACCCCTCAAAAATCGGTCATGGGGTGCAAAGTGCCAGAATTTATGAATTCGGGGATGCAATCTGCCAATTTTAAACTTTGGAGGTGCAAAGTGCCAAAACCCGATATTTGAGGGGTGCAAAGTGCCAAAAAGCCAAGTATAATACAGCAGTGTAGAAAGGATAGCAAAGACTTCCTCCAATGTATAAACCTTACAACAGGATCCGTAATGGAAGGCCTGATTAATGCCAGAATATTTTCTTCCAAATTCTCTTGTCTCAAAGATAGCAGCGGAATAAAGCATATTTGGACTGAGTATCTTACAAAGGGGGCAAAACATTTCTCCTATGTATAGCAAATAATATCTGATTTAGATTTAAAACATTTGCTCAATCCAATTTTTTTGGCAAGTTTTGATGGTCACACTGCTCCGGGTCATCACAAGCAACGGTAAAATTCCTGCACTCATAGCATAGTGGGGCATGAGCCGCAAAAAATTAGGGGCATTTGATGGGGTTCCCTGTAAAAAAATTCCCGAGTGAAGTTAAAGAAATCCAACCGGAAACGCGCAAGCGAACCAACCTAAGCAGGCAAACCATGGGCGCGGACCGTGCCTGCCCAAAAGGGTCCAAAACCACTCCCCAAGGCGCGCGCACGGACGATCCACACGCGCTGGCAGCACGCGCCCGCACGGCCTGCTTGCGCGTGGCCAGAGCGCGCACGCAGCCTGCGTGCATGGCCTGCGTGTGCGCGTACAGCATGCGCATGCAGCCCGTATGTCTGCATGCGTCGGCTGCTGCCGCCGTCTCCGCTACCTCTGGCGGCCTCAGGCCGCCGTTGTCAAGCAACCTGCCCGGGCCGCCTGAGGGTCACGCCAGTCATTTCCTGAAAATTGGTGATCTATGTGACCTTAATAGAGCGACGTCATTCGTCAGCACAAAATCTGCACGATGCATTTGTCAGCATGACCCTCCAGAAAACTATAAATAGACTCTTGGACCCTCATTTGAAGACAAGTGACTCCAGAAGCTAGAAAGAGCTATGATGTTTTTTGGCGAGAACGTGGGACTTAGATCGTTCCTCAGCTCCCTCTTTAGGTCGTCAAGCGAGTAACGCTCAGCGTTGCAAGGACTTAGCCATTTTTTTTGGAAAAACACTCTCATCCAAGCCCCGAAAACTTAGCGAATCATCAGTTCCATTGGACGCTCTTGTCAGAGCATCATGTAATTTGTTTATTATGATCGTTCTTGTACTTAAACTATGTAACTGAGAGATGGTTTGTTACCCTCTGAGGAGACATTCAACTCTTGTAACCTCAAGCGAGATAGTGGATTTTTGCCCGGCACCGATCCGGCCACGTAGTTTTTCATCATTTCCGGGTTTTCCACCTAAAAAAACCTCTTGTCATTTGCTGTTGTTTTTCATTGACTGTTTTCACACTCGGTCCAATTCCGAGCTAAGGCAGTCCGATTCTCCGGACCAGCAAAAAACCGGGCGACCCGCAACAAACATAAAGTGTAGTTAAAATGTATGTAATATTTTGAGTCGTACAACTTGGTGTTAATCTCAAAGTAAGAGATAAGCAACTCTTCAATTCATATGGGTTGGAATTTGAATTTCCGACCTTTTTCGCTATTGTGACAAGAGTTGGGTTTTGGAGACAAGTTAAGAAATGATTTGTGAAATAATATGTGAATGATTAATCTGTATTGATTATGTGGTGGATCATGTCAGCTTGCAGGAGTCATGGTGCAGAGAGCTTATAGGCCAACTTTGATGGAAGGTGTGTGTGTTTAAACTAGTGGGAGCCCTAGCATTGGATATGTAACTTAGGTGTTACTTGTTAGTGTTGGATTTTGTCTTTGTTTGACCAAGTTAAATTTGTGTTTTAATATTATTTTATGTATTAATTAATAGGAGAGAGAAGGTGGTTGATTTTGGTTGCCTATAAATAGACATGTATGTAGTTCATTTGTCTTTGATGCAAATAGAGAGATAAGCCCCAAACTCTTGTTCTTGTTTAGAGAGAGAGAAATAGGAGCGCTGCAGCGCTGGTGC
Organism: Platanthera guangdongensis; assembly: GCA_039583875.1. Classification (NCBI taxonomy): domain Eukaryota; kingdom Viridiplantae; phylum Streptophyta; class Magnoliopsida; order Asparagales; family Orchidaceae; genus Platanthera; species Platanthera guangdongensis. Next base: position 21,931,507 of record CM077167.1, on the reverse strand, counting down.
GTTGCCGGGCGATTTGATTTTCTAGTCGGGCGGTTTGTATTTCTCGCTGGTTAGGCGAGAAGGGGTCTCGCGGCATGTGTGCTCGCGGAAGTTGTGCAGCCCGCAGGGCTTGGTGATCTCGCCGCGAGAAGGGGTCTCGCGGTCTGTGGGCGAGTGGTTGTAGTCGCGGGTTGAGGGCTCGTGTCTGGTGGTCTAGCCGCAAGGTGTTGTAGACGGTCTCGTTGGGTGATCTCGCTGGGTTGATCTTGCGTGTGGCGGTCTCGCGTGAGGAGTGTACAACCCGCTGCAGATAGTGGAGGGAGACCGCGCGGGTAGGCGGTTTGTGTGGCGGTCTCGCAAGTGTAAACTTGTGCTATTTTGGTGTTGTGGAATTGGTTTGTGGAGTTGAGTTGGAGCAGGGAACCATACACGTTTCCAACAAGTGGTATCAGAAGGAGGTTGGACCCCCGGGAAGTTCTTGTGTCTAGAAGAAATGGAGATGGGAAGTGGAATGTCGGGGCAAGTTGTCACAACCCGCATTTCCTCAACGAGCATATCGTATCAGAGCAAGAGGAACTACGGGTTATGATGCCACGTCGTGCAGGGGATAACTGCACACGCTCAGGCAACTCTTGACGCTGACTTTACAAGTTGAAATTCAATAGTTACATGCAGGAAAACTTTTGGATTAAATGGCCGTATCCCTCGGCCTTAGATAGTAAAATTGTCTTTGTACGCGGCGGAAATACTTTGTTTATTTATGATGAGCTCCTATATGCAGTGTAGAGTGATACTACTATAAGAACTCCTCTTTGTTTACGTCATTTGAAAGGTATGTGTTAGTTAAACAAAACATGTATGCATGATATACAATAGTACATATCATTAGTCAAAATAGCTAATGCAACCTACTAGAAAACCATCCCAAAAGCAGGTACATATCATTCCATCCAAATGAGTTACATTAGCAGTCTAGTTCATATTTACACAAAAGAAAACCACCAATGGGCGCCAACAAGCTGACACGAACCCATTGGGGCACATGTATGTATGTACAACAAAAAGAAGAACTACCTCGCTATGAATGCTCGGCTAGTTCCCAGGAAACGCCACCAACCAACCTAGCCGCTCAACCGGCTACAACCTGCACCTGAGGCATTCAAGAAAGAATACCTCAGCAATCAACCAAGCTATACAAAAAGAGAGCATAAATGTCATATATTTTAACGAAGGGGCTTACCGACCCCACAGAGATGTTTCATCAAGTAACATGAGTGAACAAAACAAGTGGAAAACGCACCACAATCCATGCCAAACGCACCAAGTGCGTACAAGTTCACCATGTCCTGCTTAAACCGCAGGAGCAAAAGGAAAAACACATGCACATTCCATCATTCATAAGCCAAGAAATTACGATACTAGTGAAGCTTAAGCAGCGGTTAAGTTCAATTTCGCAAGGATCTTACCGGTGGCGGCCCTAAAGTGGAACGCACCAAACAAAACCAGCCCAAATCGGGGCCCAAGTGGTCTCTCTAACCACAAAAACAAAACCCGGTGGCCACAGGCTGAAACCACACCACCCCTTGCAAAATTCTCACACAAACGCTCCTGCCATGGTTCACAAATTCGCCTCGCAAAACGCCCCATAACCCAAGGTAACACGCTCCTTTCATCGCCCTTACACACGACTACCAATTGCCAACGTAGCGTTTGATGCCTTCATCCCATAAAAATCACATGCTTTGTATCAAAATAAAATCACATGATAGAGTTTGAATTGACCAAGGAAAAATCACCTCTACTAGATAGGTTACATGAATATGAACCGAATTAGCTACATGAATTACTCTAGCATAGACTTGATACCAACAAAACTAAACATGGGAGAGCAAGGTCATTTAGCATAGGGACTTAGCATAGGGAATTAGCATAACACAAGAGTATTGATCATGGGAAAACAAGAGTATTGATCATAATTTGAATCAAGAAGAACAAACTAAGGGGAATTTAAAGACTAAGGCTAATAAAGAAAAATTCAACACAAGATCTCAAGCTAGAAAAATGGAAAATTGAATCAAGTACGAAGATTGGCAAGGGTGGAGAACACCGCTTGCCTGAACCGAGACGATGTCGCGACGGCTGCTCTCCTCTTTCCTTGCCTTGCTTGCTCCCTTGCTCTCTTGCTTTCTCTTTGGGAATGAAGAAGAAGATGAAGAGAAGGTAGAATGAGGAGAAGAAACTCTGTTTCGGCCTTATTTCCTCCAGAACAGAGCTGGATCGTTCGATGCAGAATCAAGGAAATGAACGGCACAAAAAAACTGGAAAAAGTCGATTTTCAGGCCGGTCACGCCCTATGTCACGCCCGTGACACATGGCGTGTACCATAAGCGGCGCCGAAAGGCGGCAATTCCACGTTTATCCACACGGTACACGGCCGGGTACACGCCCGTGACGGGTCGGTCACGCCCGTGACCTAGGGCGTGTAGCCCGTGTCTCGACACCTCGTCGACAGAAAGTGTCGACACTCGACTCATCTTGACACGCCCTGTGACACGCCCGTGTCACAGGCCGTGTCCCCTCTCTCGACACTTGACACTCGATACTCGACGCTCGATACTCGACGCTCGATACTCGAAACTCGACGAAGCGGGACACGGCCCGTGACACGCCCGTGTCACGGGGCGTGTACTCCATTCGCCGAGCTCAACTCGACGTAAGAAAAAATCGTCGAGTCAAGGAGGTCACGCCCAGGTCACGGCCTGGGTCACGCCCGTGTCAGGAGGCGTGTCTCGCACAAAAACGACCATTTTTCCCTTTTGTGAAAAATGTTTCTGAGACGTCCTAGACTATTTTTGCCTCAAGCACTTTTTACCCTTTTTTGTTTCCTGAACCAGCAACTTATTTTGAGCTACATTCCCCGGGCGCGAAAAAGTGCAAGCATTCCCTAAGAGGCCTCACCGAGTCCCTCATATGGACTCCGGTTTGCTGGGGAATCGTGCAACTCGGCAAACAAAACAGCCACTCGCAAGCCCGCGGAAAAAACCATGCTCAAACTACAGTCAAAACCAACGTAACGCCCATCATGCGTACGTAATCAAAAATCCGGGGCGTTACAATCACCCCCCCCCCTAACAAAAAGTTTCGCCTCGAAACTTTTCACAAAACCAAACACACAGCAACCCAAGGCATGAATACTACATCACATACTAAATCACATACCAGCTTATCTACGGGAACAAATGAGGGTGCGCCGCCCTCATCGTTGACTCGAGCTCCTACGTCGCGCTTTCCGCATCCTGATTTTTCCATAGCACCTTGACCATAAGGATCTTCTTTTTCCGCAACACGCGATCTTGGGAGTCCAATATCTGGATGGAGCATCTCCTCATATGAAAGATTCGGTGTCAATGGCGGCACAACGTCCAACACTTGTTTGTCATTTCGCACACACTTGCGAAGTTGGCTCACATGAAACACATTGTGAACACCAGGAAAGTTCACGGGTAATTCTATTTTGTAGGCGGATGCACCAATTCGCGCAAGAATCTTGAAGGGCCCCACAAATCTTGGGTCTAATTTGCGCTCTTTTCCAAACCTTTTAATCCCAACCATTGGGGAGACCTTCAAGAAAACGGAATCTCCCACCGCAAATGCTAATTCCGACCTTCGTCGGTTGGCGTATTTTTCATATCGCTCTTGGGCGATTCGGAGCTTCTCCCGAATACCTCGGACGGCAACTTCCATGTCCTCGAGCGCTTCCGGACCCAACAAAGGCCGCTCGCCAACCTCAGCCCAAAATAGTGGGGTCCGACATCGACGCCCATATAAAGCTTCGAACGGAGCCATTTGTAAGCTTTCTTAATAGCTATTATTATACGCGAATTTCATAAGCCGCAAACGTTCATCCCATGCTCCGCCATACTCAAGAATGTAACATCGAATCATATCTTCTACAGTTTGATTTACTCTTTCGGTTTGGCCATTCGTCTGAGGATGATAAGCCGTGGAATATCGCAAATCTGTCCCCAACCCCTCTTGTAGACTGCGCCAAAAACGAGAGGTAAAGCGGGAATCTCGGTCTGAAATAATATTCATATGTACACCATGCAGTCGGATGATCTCGTTCAAATAGAGCTCCGCTATGGTCTTCATCGGGTAGTTGACCTTAAAGGGTATGAAATGAGCACACTTGGTCAATCTATCCACGATCACCCACACGGAGTCATGTCCTCGTGGAGATCTTGGTAAACCGGTAATAAAATCCATTGAGATACTTTCCCACTTTCAGGTTGGAATCTCCAATGGTGTCAACTTGCCACCAGGCTTCCCATGATCAGCTTTCACCCGCTTGCAGGTATGACAATCTGAGACAAATTGCGCTATATCTCTTTTCATTCCATACCACCAGACAATTTGTTTCAAATCACGGTACATTTTGGTTGAGCCTGGATGGTAGGCCATACTTGCGTCGTGTGCTTCCTTACACACCATCTCGCGAATATCCCCAACCGCGGGAATACAAAATCGTCCACGATACTTTAACGTGTCTGCACCATCAATCGCAAAATCTAGTAATTCATCCTTTTCAGTCCGAAGAAATAGATGTACAAGATCAGGATCATCTTTTTGATGTTGTCTTGCAAGCACCAGCCATGACGGTTCTTCTATTGCCGAATGACTTTGCGGATCATATTTGCCCACCGCAATATCCATCAATAGAAATTCCTCTACAAGACGTTCGACGGAAAGATGAAATAATTTACCCGTCTTCCGACTCAAAGCATCGGCTACAACATTCGCTTTCCCTGGATGATACTGAATGTCCACATCATAATCATCTACATACTCAAGCCATCGCCGTTGGCGCAAATTAAGTTCTTTCTGCGTGAAGACATACTTCAAGCTTTTATGATCTGTAAAGATTTTACACTGTGCACCATATAGCAAGTGTCTCCACAACTTCAATGCAAATATCACCGCTGCAAACTCCAAATCATGTGTTGGGTAATTCTTTTCATGAATTTTCAACTGCCGAGACCCATACGCAATCACCTTTTTGTCTTGCATTAACACACATCCAAGTCCAACGTGCGACGCATCCACAAACACTTCATAATCCTTTCCTTCTGTTGGCAAGATCAACACAGGAGCGGTACATAACCTATGTTTGAGTTCCAGGAATGAGGTCTCACACTTGTCATTCCATTCAAATGCTACATTATTCTGGGTTAATCGAGTCAAAGGTGCGGCCAACGTCGCAAAACCTTCGACAAATCTGCGATAATAGCCGGCTAAGCCCAAGAAGCTTCGAATTTCCTTGGGTGTTTCCAGTCTTCTCCATTCCATGACCGCAGAAATCTTTTCGGGATCCACTGAAATACCCTGGTGATTAATGACATGACCCAGAAAAGCAACTTGCGGCAACCAAAATTCGCATTTGCTTAGCTTGGCGAATAACCGTTGATCTCGCAAAGTGGCCAATACTAATCGCAGATGCTGTTTATGCTCCTCAGCACTGCGGGAGTAGACAAGAACGTCATCAATAAAAACCACCACAAATTTATCCAAGTAGTCCTTGAACACCCTGTTCATCATATCCATGAAGGCTGATGGTGCGTTGGTCAAACCAAACGACATCACAAGGAATTCAAAATGACCATGTCGTGATCGAAATGCAGTCCGCGGAATATCAGACTCCCGGGCCTTGAGCTGATGATAGCCCGAGCGGAGATCAATCTTCGAAAATACAGAACTGCCACGCAGTTGATCAAACAAATCATCAATTCTTGGCAGTGGGTACTTATTTTTTATTGTCACCTTGTTCAACTCCCGGTAATCGATGCAAAGGCGCATCGATCCATCTTTCTTCTTCACAAATAACACTGGTGCACCCCAAGGTGATGAACTCGGCCGGATAAACCCTTTTGCCAATAAGTCATCCAACTGTGTACGCAACTCTGCTAGCTCACGCGGGGCCATCCTGTACGGCGCTTTCGCAATCGGTCGCGTACCCGGCTCCAAATCAATAACAAACTCGACATCACGATTAGGGGGTAGACCAGGAAGGTCAGTAGGAAAAACATCTGGAAATTCACGCACAACAGGAATCTCCTCTAGACGCGGCAAAACAACACTAGTCCCCACAACGGAGACAAAACAAGCAAAACAGTCGGAAACAAACAACGTCCGAATACATACCGCCGAAATCCATGGAGAATCCTGACAAGAATCACCATACACACTTCCTGGCTGACCATCATCCTTGATGAAATCCAAGCGCTTTCCTCTGCACTGGATGACGGCATCATAACGGGCTAACCAGTCTATGCCCAGAATGACGTCAAAATCGTCCAAATCGATCACCTTGCAATCAACTCTTGCTATGAAATCCCCCAACAAAATGGGACAATCAAGAAGACCTCAGTCAGCCACCACAGAAGCGCCGGAAGGAAATTTCACCAAAAATGCATTCCCCACTCGCTCTGGTGTCAAATGATATCGATCCAGAAAGGTTCGAGCCACAAATGAATGGGTCGCGCCAGAATCAAAGAGAACACGCGCCCAACGGTTCTTTACCTTAAAGTTTCCTATAAGGTATATATGCTATGCTAAGAACTACACATAAGAGGCATACACAAAACGAGAACCAGAGACTGAATCGAACCTGAGATAACCTGCAGTGATGTATGCGCTTCCTCTGCAGAGACCACATTCAACTTCCCTTTGCCTTTGTCCAAGCGCGGAGGCGGAGGCAAAGCCTGGAGTGGTGCGGGTTGCAACACAGCTTGCACCTGTGGGCACCTTGCGCGAAGATGTCATGGTCTGCCACACTGGAAGCATACCTTGTCTTTGGCCCAGCAGCGGCTCACATCATGACCTCTTCTCCCACAAAATGTACACTCCAAGTCTCTGGTTGGCGCACCTTGAATGGCGTGCACCTGCTCCTTCTTTTGCATTCCCAACCGCTTGAAACATTTTTCAAACGGGTGACCGGCTCGGCCACAGAAGCTACATAGTTCCTTCTTCTTCTTTACGTCTGACTCGTGGGACATTTTCTCTCCCACCAGCTGTCTCTTGCCCTGCCTCATCTGCTGCCCTCTTTGTTTGGCATTTTCGATAGCTTCTACCTTCAACTCCGCCTCAACCACCATAGTGTAACTTGTCGCTCCATAAGCACTTGCGAACTGCTGAACGTCGCTACGGAGTCTGCCAAGAAATCTCTTTACTCGGTCAGCTTCTGTAGTCACCAAGCTCGGAGCGAACCGACTTAACTTGCTAAACTCGATTTCATACTCACTCACTGTGAGTTTCCTCTGCTTCAAGTACAAGAAGTCATTCATCAGGCGGTCCCGTTCCACTGCCGGTAGAAACTTGCGTCGTACTAGTTCTTTAAACACTTCCCACGAACAGCCCGCCCCTAGTCCTTCCTTTTCTCGTAACCACCAACCTTTCGCCAACCCTTTCAGTTGATAGACAGCAAGCATCACCTTCTGGTCCTCAGTCACACCAGCATACACAAACATTTCTTCCAACGTAATCACCCAATCATCCAAGATTACGAAGTCTGCTTTTCCATCATACGTCGGTGGTCCAAGTCGCTGAAATTGCGAGATGAAAGTCATCGCAGGAGGAACCACAACTGGGGGTGTCGCTGCCACTGAAGGAGTCGAACTAGTGGGGCCTCTAACCATCTCTTGTCCTCTTGGTGCCAGCCCAGACATCGCGGATGACATAGCTTGGAGCTGGGACTGTACCTCCTGTACCTGCCTCGTCAAAGCCTCATTACTTTGGCGAAGACTATCCATCAGCGCATTATTCTATGCGCCCGAAGACTCGCCCTCGGATTGGGGAGTTTGCCTTGTCACTGGACGCTTCGACATCCTATAACACGTTCACTCTTATCAAGCTCAAACCCAACAAAACACACAACGGCTATGTACAGACCATACATAAAGAAATATGAACATCAACTGCTAACTTGCTTTGGGAGTTTGAGAATGATGGTATGCCTAACCTAAAGATGACTCACCGTCATCCCACTAACTTGTGCCTAAACCATGAATGCATGACTTTCTTTGACCCAAAACTATGTGTGTACAGGTGTCATCATGTACGTCTTAGCTTGGCACGTTGTGCTCATGCAATGTGATGTTATGCGTGTTGTGCTATGCAATCTAAAAACAAAGCCTTAATGCATGCCATGAGCGGTCGTACGCATCACAATGCTATGCATCCCATACTACATAGCATTGCATGCAACGAATAAAAGAAAACGTGCTAGTCGCATCCATGTGGTGAGGTTATGCATCCCATACTACATAACCCTCACATGTTGCCCCTATGGTGGATCCATATACAACCACATATTAGGCATCTCATACTACATAATATGCCCGATATACTTCTGTTCATGTCATGAGTGTAGTGTACGTGCTTCGGCCAAGACATACTGATGGCACCTCGGTGTGTGTATGCGATGATGCTTAGAAACACAAAATCAAAGGGAAAGTTTGCCCGACCAAATGTCAAGCAAACCTCCCTCTGATACCAACTGTCACAACCCGCATTTCCTCAACGAGCATATCGTATCAGAGCAAGAGGAACTACGGGTTATGATGCCACGTCGTGCAGGGGATAACTGCACACGCTCAGGCAACTCTTGACGCTGACTTTACAAGTTGAAATTCAATAGTTACATGCAGGAAAACTTTTGGATTAAATGGCCGTATCCCTCGGCCTTAGATAGTAAAATTGTCTTTGTACGCGGCGGAAATACTTTGTTTATTTATGATGAGCTCCTATATGCAGTGTAGAGTGATACTACTATAAGAACTCCTCTTTGTTTACGTCATTTGAAAGGTATGTGTTAGTTAAACAAAACATGTATGCATGATATACAATAGTACATATCATTAGTCAAAATAGCTAATGCAACCTACTAGAAAACCATCCCAAAAGCAGGTACATATCATTCCATCCAAATGAGTTACATTAGCAGTCTAGTTCATATTTACACAAAAGAAAACCACCAATGGGCGCCAACAAGCTGACACGAACCCATTGGGGCACATGTATGTATGTACAACAAAAAGAAGAACTACCTCGCTATGAATGCTCGGCTAGTTCCCAGGAAACGCCACCAACCAACCTAGCCGCTCAACCGGCTACAACCTGCACCTGAGGCATTCAAGAAAGAATACCTCAGCAATCAACCAAGCTATACAAAAAGAGAGCATAAATGTCATATATTTTAACGAAGGGGCTTACCGACCCCACAGAGATGTTTCATCAAGTAACATGAGTGAACAAAACAAGTGGAAAACGCACCACAATCCATGCCAAACGCACCAAGTGCTTACAAGTTCACCATGTCCTGCTTAAACCGCAGGAGCAAAAGGCAAAACACATGTCCATTCCATCATTCATAAGCCAAGAAATTACGATACTAGTGAAGCTTAAGCAGCGGTTAAGTTCAATTTCGCAAGGGTCTTACCGGTGGCGGCCCTAAAGTGGAACGCACCAAACAAAACCAGCCCAAATCGGGGCCCAAGTGGTCTCTCTAACCACAAAAACAAAACCCGGTGGCCACAGGCTGAAACCACACCACCCCTTGCAAAATTCTCACACAAACGCTCCTGCCATGGTTCACAAATTCGCCTCGCAAAACGCCCCATAACCCAAGGTAACACGCTCATTTCATCGCCCTTACACACGACTACCAATTGCCAACGTAGCGTTTGATGCCTTCATCCCATAAAAATCACATGCTTTGTATCAAAATAAAATCACATGATAGAGTTTGAATTGACCAAGGAAAAATCACCTCTACTAGATAGGTTACATGAATATGAACCGAATTAGCTACATGAATTACTCTAGCATAGACTTGATACCAACAAAACTAAACATGGGAGAGCAAGGTCATTTAGCATAGGGACTTAGCATAGGGAATTAGCATAACACAAGAGTATTGATCATGGGAAACAAGAGTATTGATCATAATTTGAATCAAGAAGAACAAACTAAGGGGAATTGAAAGACTAAGGCTAATAAAGAAAAATTCAACACAAGATCTCAAGCTAGAAAAATGGAAAATTGAATCAAGTACGAAGATTGGCAAGGGTGGAGAACACCGCTTGCCTGAACCGAGACGATGCCGCGACGGCTGCTCTCCTCTTTCCTTGCCTTGCTTGCTCCCTTGCTCTCTTGCTTTCTCTTTGGGAATGAAGAAGAAGATGAAGAGAAGGTAGAATGAGGAGAAGAAACTCTGTTTCGGCCTTATTTCCTCCAAAACAGAGCTGGATCGTTCGATGCAGAATCAAGGAAATGAACGGCACAAAAAAACTGGAAAAAGTCGATTTTCGGGCCGGTCACGCCCTATGTCACGCCCGTGACACAGGGCGTGTACCATAAGCGGCGCCGAAAGGCGGCAATTCCACGTTTATCCACACGGTACACGGCCGGGTACACGCCCGTGATGGGTCGGTCACGCCCGTGACCTAGGGCGTGTAGCCCGTGTCTCGACACCTCGTCGACAGAAAGTGTCGACACTCGACTCATCTTGACACGCCCTGTGACACGCCCGTGTCACAGGCCGTGTCCCCTCTCTCGACACTCGACACTCGATACTCGACGCTCGATACTCGACGCTCGATACTCGAAACTCGACGAAGCGGGACACGGCCCGTGACACGCCCGTGTCACGGGGCGTGTACTCCATTCGTCGAGCTCAACTCGACGTAAGAAAAAATCGTCGAGTCAAGGAGGTCACGCCCAGGTCACGGCCTGGGTCACGCACGTGTCAGGGGGCGTGTCTCGCACAAAAACGACCATTTTTCCCTTTTGTGAAAAATGTTTCTGAGACGTCCTATACCATTTTTGCCTCAAGCACTTTTTACCATTTTTTGTTTCCTGAACCAGCAACTTATTTTGAGCTACATTCCCCGGGCGCGAAAAAGTGCAAGCATTCCCTAAGAGGCCTCACCGAGTCCCTCATATGGACTTCGGTTTGCTGGGGAATCGTGCAACTCGGCAAACAAAACAGCCACTCGCAAGCCCGCGAAAAAAACCATGCTCAAACTACAGTCAAAACCAACGTAACGCCCATCATGCGTACGTAATCAAAAATCCGGGGCGTTACACAAGTCCCCAAGTTGACCAAAACGAACTATTGAAATTGGAGTATACAAATGCGAGTGCTACTCGCCTCCAAGAAGTTATGGGAGATAGTTGAAGAGGGAGTCAAGGTGCTTACTGCTGAAGCGGAGACAGCGTTGACTAACGCTCAGAAGACAGCGTTGAGGGAAGCAAAGAAGCGGGACAAGAAGGCCCTATTCCTATTGTACCAAGGAGTTGATGAGGTGATGTTTAAGAAGATCTCTGATGCAGGGACATCGAGAGAAGCATGGGAGATACTGCAATGCTCCATGCAGGGAGTTGACAAAGCAAAGAAAGTGAAGCTACAATCTCTTCGAGCTCAGTATGAGGCGTTGAAGATGTAGAGCTCGGAGAGAGTTGGTGACTTTGTGACCCATCTGCGGACGCTCACAAACGAGATGAAGAGGAATGGAGAGGTGACTGATGATGTTAGTTTCATGGAGAAGCTCCTGCGATCTATGTCCAAGAAGTTTAGGCATGTGGTAGTAGCCATAGAGGAGTCGAAGGATCTCACCGTGATGGCAGTAGATGAGCTTGTTGGCTCGCTACAAGCCCACGAGTATCGGATGTTGCAAGATGATGAGGAGTCGAGTGGCTTGGGGAAAGCACTCCAGATTCAGCTTAATTTTGGGGAAATCTCAGGAAGAGAAGGAGGCCAGCGTGGCCGAGGCTACCAAGGAAGAGGTAGAGGAGGAAGAATTGGAAGAGACTTCGGAAGAAATCAGTACAACCAAAAGGAGGCGGAGCAACCTCAGGGTTGGAGACACGATGGAGGAGGAAGAGGAAGAGGCCCGGGGAGAGGCCAAGGCAGAGGACAAGGAAGGGACCAGGGAAGAGGTCAAGGAAAAGGAAGAGGAGATATGTCCCAGACCCAATGTTACAACTGTAACAAGTTCGGGCATATGAGCTACGATTGTTGGGCTCCAAGAAAAGGAGGAGAAGCCAACCATTATGCTGAGGCAAGTAACACGGGTGGCGACCCGATGATGTTCCTTACCATCCAAGGTGCTGCAGGAGGGAGGAACAGAGTGTGGTACTTGGACACTGGCGCAAGTAACCACATGTGTGGAGATAAGGAGCTGTTCACCAGCCTTGAAGAAAATGGTGGTGAAGTCAGTTTTGGTGACGCCTCGAAGATATCTGTGGAAGGAAGAGGAGTGATAGCGGTCACGATGAATGGGAAGGAGGTGCATATCAACGATGTATTCTATGTGCTGGGCTTGAGGAGTAACATCCTAAGTCTTGGGTAGCTAGTGGAGAAGTGCTATCGGGTCCTGTTGAGGGATAGTACCTTAGTTATGAAGGATAGTCAAGGAAGAGAGGTGGTGAGAGTGAAGATGGCGACAAATCGCCTCTTTCCTCTAAGTATGGATGCCAAGGAGATGGCATGTCTTGCGAAGACAAGAGAAGAAGAGGAAACTTGGCTGTGGCACCATCGGATGGGCCATCTGGGGTTCACAGGCTTGAAGTTACTATCCCACTCCAAGATGGTAGAAGGGTTGCCTATGATCTCGCCTCCTCAGAGGGTATGTGAGACATGTACCAAAGTAAAGCAGAAGAGAGAAATGTTCGAGGGTGGAAAGTCTCGGAGGGCGACAAGGCAGCTGGAGCTAGTTCATTCAGATATAGCAGGCCCGTTTGAGATGACCTCAGTTGGAGGCAGCCGATACTACATTACCTTCACGGATGACTACAGCCGGAAGTGTTGGGTGTACTTTCTGAGAGAGAAGGCCGAGGAGCTTGACAAATTCAGGGACTTTAAAGCAATGGCTGAGAAGGAGAGTGGGCAGCCACTAAAGGTGCTTAGGACAGATAGAGGTGGGGAGTACACCTCTAGGCTGTTTGATGACTTCTGTAGAGAGTGGGGGATATCTCATCAGCTGACGGCGGCGTACTCACCTCAGCAGAATGGAGTGGCAGAGAGAAAGAACTTGGCCATCGTGAATATGGCAAGGAGTATGGTGAAAGGCAAGGGGTTGCCTAAGAAGTATTGGGCGGAGGCAGTATGGGTGGCAGTGTACTTACTGAATTGTTGCCCAACGAAGAGTGTAAAGTTCAAGACGTCGTTCGAAGCGTGGTGTGGGTGGAAGCCAAGCGTGAAGCACCTAAGGGTATTCGGGTGTGTGGCTTATGCCCATGTCCCGGACCAGAGGAGAAGGAAGTTGGATGACCGGAGTGAGAAGTGCATCTTCGTAGGCTACGCTCCTGCGAGCAAGGCGTACAAGTTGTACAACCCAGTGACGGAGAAGGCCATCATCTCAAGGGATGTGGTATTTGAGGAAGACAGTTGTTGGAGCTGGGATGAAGAGGTGAGGAGCATCAAGGGGATGTTCTTCGATGATGATGAAGAATAGGATGGTCAGGGAGATGAAGCTGAGATGGGTGGAGCTGAGCCATCATCACCACCCAGCAGGGAATCAGGGGGAGCTCTCACCCCTTACTCAAGTGAAGCAAGTACGAGCAGAGGAAGATCGGGTGGAGCAAGCACCAGTGGAACTAAGGATGATCGTCCTCATCCTCGAACAAGGAGGTTGGAGGAGATCTATGAAGAGACGGCTCCAACTCATAATAATTTTTCTTTATACTATTTGTTTGCAGATGTCGAGCCATGCTCTTACGAAAAAGCCGCCCAAGAAAAAACTTGGAGAATGGCGATGGATGCGGAGATAGCCTCCATCAAGAAGAATGACACCTGGAAGCTGGTGGAGCCACCTGTAGGCCACAAACCCCTCGGGGTGAAGTGGGTGTATAAGGTGAAGAAAAATAAAGATGGAAGCGTGGAGAAACACAAAGTAAGGCTTGTTGTGAAAGGCTACTGCCAAGTCCAGGGTGTGAACTATGATGAGGTCTTTGCACCAGTGGCGTAGATAGACACCATCAGATTGATCATCGCGCTAGCAGCACATCATGGGTGGAAGATAATGCAGATGGACGTGGTCTATGCTTACTTGAATGGATACCTGGAGGAGGATGTGTACATCGAGCAGCCTCCAGGGTATACGGTGAAGGGGCAGGAGAGAAAGGTCTGCAAGCTGGACAAGGCTATTTATGGGCTGAAGCAGGGAGCTAGAGCCTGGAATGGAAGGATAGATGCTTACCTGCAGAAGCATGGCTATCAGAAGAGTCCGCATGTATATGCACTCTACACCAAGGTGGATAAGGATGGCGGCATGATGATAGTGTGTCTATATGTAGACGACATGATCTTCACAGGCAACAACACTGCGATGTACAAGGAGTTTAGAGGAATGATGATGAAGGAGTTCGAGATGATGGACTTGGGAGAGCTAAGCTACTTCTTGGGAGTAGAGGTGAAGCAGAGTGAAGATGACATCTTCATCTCTCAGAAGAAGTACGCTGAGGAGATACTGAAGAAGTTCAGGATGGAGAGTAGTAAGCCTATCTCCACTCCTGCAGACCCAGGGCTGAAGCTAAGTAAGGAGTCGAAGGAAGGGGCGGTGGACTCCACCTTATTCAAAAGCCTAGTGGGGTGTCTACGCTACTTGACCTTCACCCGACCAGACATCATGTATGCGGTCGGGGCGGTGAGCAGACATATGGAAGAACCGAAGGAAGACCACTTCACGGCGGCGAAGAGGATCCTGAGGTATATAAATGGGACAAGGGGCCATGGGCTGAAGTATTCAACTAGAGAGGAGGTAACGCTGGTAGGTTACTCGGACAGTGACTACGACGGGGATGTGAATGACCGGAAGAGCACTTCCGGGTATGCTTTCAACATGGGAACGGGGGCGTTCTCATGGAGCTCGAAGAAGCAAGCCACGATAGTGCTATCATCTTGCGAGGCTGAGTACATTGCGGCGGCGGCTTGCACCTGCCAAGCTATCTGGCTAAGGAACCTACTGCAAGGTCTACATCATGAAGTGTATGGGCCAATGAACATGTTTGTGGACAACATTTCGGCCATCCAGCTCGCAAAGAATCCAGTGCTACACGGATGTAGCAAGCATATTGAGACGAGGTACCATTTCCTCCGTGAATAAGTGGAGCTGAAGACGGTTGAAGTGAAGTATTGCCCTACCGGAGAGCAAGTCGCGGATATTTTCACCAAGGCATTGAAGGTGGAGGCGTTCTTGAAGATGAAGGGCAAACTCGGCATGTGCTGCCAAGTTTGAGGGGAAGTGTGTTGGATTTTGTCTTTGTTTGACCAAGTCAAATTTGTGTTTTAATATTATTTTATGTATTAATTAATAGGAGAGAGAGTATGTCTTAAATAGGAGAGAGAAGGTGGTTGATTTTGGTTGTCTATAAATAGGCATGTATGTAGTTCATTTGTCTTTGATGCAAATAGAGAGATAAGCCCCAAACTCTTGTTCCTGTTTAGAAAGAGAGAGATGGGAGCGATGCAGCGCTGGTGCGTTGCCGTGCGGTTTGATTTTCTAGCCGGGCGGTTTGTATTTCTCGCTGGTTAGGCGAGAAGGGGTCTCGCGGCCTGTGTGCTCGCGGAAGTTGTGCAGCCCGCAGGCTTGGTGATCTCGCCGCGAGAAGGGGTCTCGCGGTCTGTGAGCGAGTGGTTGTAGTCGCGGGTTGAGGGCTCACGTCTGGTGGTCTAGCCGCAAGGTGTTGTAGACGGTCTTGTTGGGTGATCTCGCTGGGTTGATCTTGCGTGTGGCGGTCTCGCGGTGACGGTCTCGCGTGAGGAGTGTGCAACCCGCTGCAGATAGTGGAGGGAGACCGCGCGGGTAGGCGGTTTGTGTGGCGGTCTCGCAAGTGTAAACTTGTGCTATTTTGGTGTTGTGGAATTGGTTTGTGGAGTTGAGTTGGAGCAGAGAACCATACACGTTTCCAGCAGTTAGCTACCACTAACTCTAACTAGAACCTAGGCCCATTAGTTTGGGATGTGATGTTGTTTTCCTGGTTGTGGACGAAGTTTTTGAGTACAAGCCTCTTATCAACGATATCGTACATGAAGGCCTAGGGAAACTAGCATGACCCCGCCCTAGAAGTGAAGGGATATCGCACAACTGTCACTGCTGACCACAGCGTGTTCGGCCTTTGTGGTTATCCATCCCACGAAAAAGGGTGTTATGCTGTCCTATGCCGACATAGACATATTTGATGAATGTTTGATATGATGAAATTTGTGTAAATGTGAATGATAATGAAAGATACATGTTTTTCTTCTCTTAGTGTATTAACATTCCCAATATAAATGTGAGCAATGTGTTATGTATGAGATTGATATGACATCGCTAGGGTAGTAATGTAGAAAAGTATTTTGCTACTTTTATTTAATTCAACATTTATTCAATGTAATATATTTTCTGCACCTTGTATTTACCCTTGTTCATATTGTTCATATATATAAATTGCTTTTTCTGTACGCTTACTGCATGAATATTCGCATGTCCCTCCTTTGAGCATATATGGCACCGAGGGAGGGAGAGAACTCACTCGGTCATTATATGACAAACTCGTCGGTTGGACATCCAGAAGACTCTTGGACAATGACGTACTAATGACGAGCTAAGGAATAGAGCAGTCTCTTAGTTAGTTTTCTTATTTCCACCCGGTCAGCGTGTGTTGTTAGTCATCGTGTCATACCTTCTTTTATATACAATGTACCTATTGGGCATTCGGGTCCGAACTCTGTGTTTATACATGTTGTTTGACTGTTTCCTTTATTATTCTTTCTATGATGCGGCAACATTGATGAGTATAATTTTGCTATGGTGACTTCCACTTTACTCTGCTTTATACATGAACCGATTATGGTATGATTATTCTGAACACCATCATTAATTCATAGTACGTGTTGGATGTGGATGACGGGGAGAGGTTAGGCATTCATATTTTTGTTCTTCTGTTAGGCATTCATACCTCTGCTCTTTTGTATGGCGCTTGCTCCCGAGGGGATTCTTACATCTTGCTTGGCACCTCGCACAGATGACATCTGATGGTGCAACCCTTTGTGCACGAACAATGATGTGCGGGAGCTTATGTTGGTGCTTTCATGATTATGTATTTAATTGATGTTATATAAAGTGTGTGGTCATTAGTGAGATTGTCGATCTTCCATATTTTTGCACTTTTTAAATTATCACGCATTCTTTGTTGCACATGTAGGAACCTTTCCAGATTTTCTAACATAGATGAATTTTCCATCTCCAACAATTTCATTACATTGAAACCTTTTGCTAACTAATTCAGTGAAGTGAACCAAATTTTAAAAACGGTGAGAAAACTAACCGACCCTCTCTAGATGTGCGACTTTCAATTCATCACTTCAATTAACAATCAAAAATGGAATTGAAATTGAACTTTCATTATCAATTGAAGGGCATATATCTGAAAATATAACCTATGAACATGATTTCTTTGGGTATGTCATTTCAAGCAACTCATTGTCACTTTCATATCCTCTCATGGTTTAGTCCTTACCTAGCAAATCCTCCCCAAATATGGGACTTCAATGTCTTCTCACAATTCAGCTCTTAAGCTAGTGGTTCTCCCCAGTTTAACGCGCTCTAGAAAGTTGGACCCAATAGATATATGAAAACTCAAAGAAAGAAATGCAAATGAGAAATGCCATTTAAAAGAAAGTATAAAAGGAAGGCAATACAAAAAGCAAATAACTCATGATGTGTACTATTCCACTTTTATTTTAATTAATAACTTATATGTAGTAATTTACCCAATTTAAATATTTTAGAAATTCAACTATTTTTTATGTATAATGCATGCATAAACTAAGATGAGACATTGAATTAAGAAGGTATGTGCATGCTCATTAATTACATAATTTAATACAAATTTATTTTATTTTGTTGAAAGATATGCCAAATTAAACACTATGTCTATAAATTGATCATCTATCTCTCTAAACTCAAACAACAAAAATAATCAACAAAAACAAGAAGTCTTCGTACAACAACAACAACACTTAAGCCTTTACCTCACTATAGTGGGGTCGGCTATTTGGATCCTCTGTCGCCATTGTGCCCTATCTTTTGTCATAATCTCACTAATGCCTAAGTACATCATGTCTTTCTTTATAGTTTCATTTCAAACCTTCATATGCCAAAAAAAATACATATAGCAATGGAATAATGTGTGAAAGATGGATAGAACAACTGTTTGCATTGTATCCAAAATATTCAAAGATTTTTCAGCAGCAAGTTGGCTAAAC
Source organism: Platanthera guangdongensis (assembly GCA_039583875.1). Taxonomy (NCBI): domain Eukaryota; kingdom Viridiplantae; phylum Streptophyta; class Magnoliopsida; order Asparagales; family Orchidaceae; genus Platanthera; species Platanthera guangdongensis. The sequence continues at coordinate 21,913,221 of CM077167.1, read as the reverse complement.
AATATTTGCAGGTGATGCAATCATAGAAAGATTATTGAAAAGAATCCCATTTACAACTTGTGTTACGATAAGCTGCATCTATTCCGGTGGCTTGCGATAGTTGAAAAAAGGACGGTCGTGGAAAGTCAAGGATTGGAGAAGTAGCACTCTGGATATGCCTTCAACATGGGAACGGGGGTGTTCTCTTGGAGCTCGAATAAGCAGCAACGATAGCTCTATCGTCCTGCGAGGCTGAGTATATTGCAGCAGCAGCTGGCACCTGCCAAGCCATATGGCTAAGGAATCTGTTGGAGAGCTTGCAGCATGGAGTGGATGGGCCAACGACTATGATGGTGGACAACATGTCGGCCATCCAGCTCGCGAAGAATCCCGTGCTACATGGACGTAGCAAACATATCGAGACAAGGTACCATTCCTAAGGGAGCAGGTAGGTTGAAGACAGTGGAAGTGAAGTATTGCCCGACCAGAGAGCAAGTCGCGGATATCGTCACCAAGGCTTTGAAGGTGGAAACATTTGTGAGGATGAGGAGCAAACTTGGCATGTGCTGCCAAGTTTGAGGGGGAGTTTGTTGGAGTTTTACTTGGTTGACCAGGTCAACATGTCAAAAGTCTTTTTTGAGAGTTTATTTTAATATGTATAGTTGTATTCATTTAATGAAGAGAGAGAGTGGTTGCATTTATGGGGTAGTTAGAGAGTTTTCTTTTTGCCTATATAAAGCCCCCCCCCCCCTGTGCATGTTTGTTGTTGTTGAAAAAAGAGTGAAAATCCCCCCAACTTTAGACTTTGTAAGGGATGTGAGAGCGCTGCAGCGGTAGGAGTGTCTTGTGAGGACACACCGGGCGGTTAGGACGAGAGGCCGGGCGGCTTGTTTGATCTCGCTGCGAGAAGAAGCGGTTGCGGTTTGATCTCGCCGCGAGAAGGTGGTCTCGCGGCTTGTGTGCGGAAGTTGTCGCAGGGGTGTACTCGCGCGACGGTGGACTCGCGGTTTGGCGGCCTCGCTGCGAGTGGTGTGTTTGGGTTTTGAGTGCCCGCGTGTGGAGGTCTCGTCGGCTTGGTCTCGCAGTGCCGGACTCTCCTGGGTGTAGCTCGCGCGTGGTAGAGGAGCTCGCCGTTGTGGGTGTAAACCGCGCGGGTTAGGAGGTTGGTGTGGTACTCGCTGGAGGTCGGTCTCGCGAGTAGGATACTCGCTGAAGGGGGGACAGACCGCGCGGATTGTGGCGGTTTAGAAGGCCTGGTGGTGTGAGTTGAACTGGGCCTGTTTCACGTTTCCAACAGTGTTAATCTCAAAGTAAGAGATAAGCAACTCTTCAATTCATATGGGTTGGGGGTTTGAATTTCCGACCTTTTTCGCTATGTGACTAAAGTTGGGTTTTGGAGACAAGTTAAGAAATGATTTGTGAAATAATATGTGAATGATTAATTTTTGTTGATTATGTGGTGGATCATGTCAGCTTGCAGGAGTCATGGTGCAGGGAGCTTATAAGCCAACTTTGATGGTAGGTGTTTGTGTTTAAACTAGTGGGAGCCCTAGCATTGGATATGTAACCTAGGTGCTACTTGTTAGCTACCACTAACACTAACTAGAACCTAGGTCCATTAGTTTGGGATGTGATGTTGTTTTCCTGGTTGTGGACGAAGTTTTTGAGTACAAGCCTCTTGTCAACGATATCGTACATGAAGGCCTAGGGAAACTAGCATGACCCCGCCCTAGAAGTGGAGGGATATCGCACAACTGTCACTGCTGACCACAGCATGTTCGGCCTTTGTGGTTATCCATCCCACGAAAAAGGGTGTTATGTTGGCCTATGCCGACATAGACATATTTGATGAATGTTTGATATGATGAAATTAAAGATACATGTTTTTCTTCTCTTAGTGTATTAACATTCCCAATATAAATGTGAGCAATGTGTTATGTATGAGATTGATATGACATAGCTAGGGTAGTAATGTAGAAAAATTTTTTGCTACTTTTATTTAATTCAACATTTATTCAATGTAATATATTTTCTGCACCTTGTATTTACCCTTGTTCATACTGTCCATATATATAAATTGCCTTTTCCGTACACTTCCTGCATGAATATTTGCATGTCCCTCCTTTGAGCATATATGGCACCGAGGGAGGGAGAGAACTCACTCGGTCATTATATGACAAACTCGTCGGTTGGACATCCAGAAGACTCTTGGACAAGGACGTACTAATGACGAGCTAAGGAATAGAGTAGTCTCTTAGTTAGTTTTCTTATTTACACCCGGTGCCGTGTGTTGTTAGTCATCGTGTCATACCTTCTTTTATATACAATGTACCTATTGGGCATTCGGGTCGACCGAACTCTGTGTTTATACATGTTGTTTGACTGTTTCCATTACTATTCTTTCTATGACGCGGCAACATTGATGAGTATAATTTTGCTATGCTGACTTCCACTTTGCTTTATACATGAACCGATTATGGTATGATTATTCTAAACGCCACCATTAATTCATAGTACATGTTGGATGTGGATGACGGGGAGAGGTTAGGCATTCATATTTTTGTTCTTTTGTTAGGCTTTCGCACCTCTTCTCTTTTGTATGGCGCCTGCTCCCGAGGGGGTCCTTACATCTTGCTTGGCACCTCACACAGACATCTGTGGTGCAACCTTTGTGCACAGTGACAGAGCCAGAAAATAATGTCAGGGTGGGCAGACTCATTTCGTAATGTATTTTTTTTAAAGCAAAAAATTAACACCACAAAAAATCAACACAAACATAGACAAATTGCACGAGAGGAAGTGGAGGAACGTCATTACCTCAACCAAGAGATTATGGTCGTCGCACAACAACCAAAGAAAGTTCTCCTGTAGAAAGATCTGTTAAGTTACCAGCTTTCGATCATGAATCGGGAGAAGAGGAGCACCGGCGAGCCTCGATCGGAATCGACGACGACTCGGCGAGGCGGGCCGGCGACCAGCGAGCCTCGATCGGAATTCCGAAAGGATGGAAAGGGGAGCAGCCAAGCAGAAATCGGGAGAAGAGAAACAGTCGCGAGAGTTAGGGCCGGCTGGAGGCTGGAAGCCTGGAGCGGATATAACTATATATAACCCTATATATATATATATTATATATATATATATATATATATATATTCTGAGCTTTAGAACAACGGAATTTAATGCGCGCCGTTGGATTACATCTAATGGATAAAAAATTTCAAAGCAAAAAAGAGAATATGGGATTCGAACTCAAGACCTCATTAATAAGGTTTAAATGTTTTACCACTGCACTGAATTAGAAACTACTAAATATTTCTTATATATTTATCTTATAATACATACATATATATATTAAAAAATTTAATGCGCGTCATAATCTATGGAACATTTCACAAAATTCAGGGTGGGCAGCTGCCGCCCCTGGACTATACTTAGATTCCGCCCCTGTTTGTGCACGAACAATGATGTGTGGGAGCTTATGTTGGTTCATTCATAATTATGTATTTAATTGATGTTATATAAAGTGTGTGGTCATTAGTGAGATTGTCGATCTTCCATATTTTTGCACTTTTTAAATTATCATGCATTCTTTGTTGCACATGTAGGAACCTTTCCAGATTTCTAACATAGATGAATTTTCCATCTCCAACAATTTCATTACATTGAAACCTTTTGCTAACTAATTCAATGAAGTGAACCAAATTTTAAAAACGGTGAGAAAACTAACCGACCCTCTCTAGATATGCGACTTTCAATTCATCACTTCAATTAACAATCAAAAATGGAATTGAAATTGAACTTTCATTATCAATTGAAGGGCATATATCTGAAAATATAAGCTATGAACATGATTTCTTTGGGTATGTCATTGCAAGCAACTCATTGTCACTTTCATATCTTCTCATGGTTTAGTCCTTACCTAGCAAATCCTCCCCAAATATGGGACTTCAATGTCTTCTCACAATTCAGCTCTTAAGCTAGTGGTTCTCCCAGTTTAACGCGCTCTAGAAAGTTGGACCCAATAGATATATGAAAACTCAAAGAAAGAAATGCAAATGAGAAATGCCATTTAAAAGAAAGTATAAAGGAAGGCAATACAAAAAGCAAATAACTCATGATGTGTACTATTCCACTTTTATTTTAATTAATAACTTATATGTAGTAATTTACCCAATTTAAATATTTTAGAAATTCAACTATTTTTTATGTATAATGCATGCATAAACTAAGAGAGACATTGAATTAAGAAATTGCATGCTCATTAATTATAATTTAATACAAAATTTATTTATTTTGTTGAAAGATATGCCAAATAAAAACACCTATGTCTCTAAACTCAAACAACAAAAATAATCAACAAAAACAACGAATTCATACAACAACAACAAACTCAAGCCTTTACTATATATTTGGCCTCTGTCACCATTGTGTCCCTATGTTTTTCAATCTCACTTTAAGTCAATGTCTTTCTTTATAATAGTTTCATTTCAAATATGCCAAAAAATACAATAGCAATGAAATAAGTAAGATGGATAGAACAACTGTTTTCTTTATAAAAGAAAGTATAAAAGGAAGGCAATACAAAAAGCAAATAACTCATGATGTGTACTATTCCACTTTTATTTTAATTAATAACTTATATGTAGTAATTTACCCAATTTAAATATTTTAGAAATTCAACTATTTTTTATGTATAATGCATGCATAAACTAAGATGAGACATTGAATTAAGAAGGTATGTGCATGCTCTAATTACATAATTTAATACAAATTATTTTATTTTGTTGAAAGATATGCCAAATTAAAACACTATGTCTATAAATTGATCATCTATCTCTCTAAACTCAAACAACAAAAATAATCAACAAAAATAACAAGCTTCATACAACAACAACAACACTCAAGCCTTTACCCCACTATATTGGGGTCGGCTATTTGGATCCTCTGTCGCCATTGTGCCCTATCTTTTGTCATAATCTCACTAATGCCTAAGTACATCATGTCTTTCTTTATATATAGTTTCATTTCAAACCTTCATATGCCAAAAAAGAATACATATAGCAATGAAATAATGTGCGAAAGATGGATAGAACAACTGTTTTCTTGTATCCAAAATATTCAAAGATTTTTCAGCAGCAAGTTGGCTAAACAATATTTGCAGGTGATGCAATCATGGAAAGATTATTGAAAAGAATCCAATTTACAACTTGGTGTTACCATAAGCTGCATCTATTCGGCGGCTTGCGATAGTTGAAAAAAGGACGGCCGTGGAAGTCAAGGATTGGAGAAGTAGTTTTCTCCTTAAATATATCATCGCCGGCCTACTTAAATTTACTTTTGAAGAATGTTTAGATGAAGAAAAGGCTAAACCCTAAACATTCATTTTAGCAAATTTAAGTAGGTAGGTGAAGTTGTTAAACTACCGCACCCATTTTCCATTCCAAAACCTGGGTCAAGAAATATTGGAGAGGCGGGGCCTACTATAAGCACGAGTGGATCTTCTAGGTAGGCAGTGTGGGACTAATCTTGAGAAGTGGGATCCTATCAATGGAAGAGGGACTTTTAATTAAGTTCAGGGCCACTTCTCCAATGACATTTTCCAGCCATCAAGACATTGGAGTTTATATATAAGCAGGTATTTAGATAACATGATGAGTTGGATTCTTTTGATAAATTATAGTGTATCTACACTTGTAAGTTCTCCAAAAAAAACAGATTGAATGAATCCAACCCCTCATGTTATTTAAATACCTGCTGCTTATATATATACTATAATTTCTAGATGGGTGGAGAATGTGATTGGAGAAGTGGGACAGAACTTAATTAAAAGTCCCTTCTCCTTTGATAGGACCACACTTCTCTTCTTAAATATATATAACTTCACCTAGCAAAATTTACTTAAAAAGAATGTTTGGGTTTAGCTTTGTTGAAGTCAGCTCGGAGGCTCCCACCGGGTCTTCTGAACCGTCTTAGCTCGTTGAGCGGTAGAACTCACAAATAGTCAGAGTTTAATAGGTTGTGAGAGAGAGAGACTTGATTACGTGGAAAACCAGCAATCGGGGTGAAAGCCACGTGATCGATTCGGTGTCAACCTAACTTCCACTTTTCAGAGTTTGTTATAGGCTGTTCGGATGAAGGCGGGGACGACAGAACGCTTCTCATTACACTTGAAGAGATGAGAGAGAGAATACTGAGCGTGACAGGGCACTGTATTTTACCAGTGATCTTACTCCTTTTGCTCAGAGGGGAGCGGGCAAACTTGGGCATCTCGACGGATTCGGCGTGGTGGCGATGAGAGATCTTGTCACTTGCTTCTGTGCCTTGCCAACGACCAAAGACTGTGAGCGACGACCGCGAGTTTGTGCACTTCCAAGTACTTGTCTGATCACGGGTAGACTTCGTCCGTCTTGTCGGACCTTGGCGGAGTTCCTTGGGAGCGATCCTTGTGGAAATCTTATACAGAGAGAGGGGAGAAAGTGTAGAGAGAGAGACAGAAATAGTGAGAGAGAGAGAGAGTTTTCCTACCGGAGAAAAAGATCCAAATGAAGTAGAAAAGTGGTCTATTTATAGACTTACACAATGGCGGCCCTGTAAATTCACCCAATAACTACCTGACTGACCAATAGAAGCGCCCGGATTTGAGCACACGGATCGCCATTTTTAGGGAAATGATGACTCTACCTCTGGGCCGATAGAAGACCTGCCCAGGAAGACAGACGGCCCGAGGTCGGTGGCTGTCCCTCCCTTACATGGCGAGTAGACAGGATGGGACGGCCGGCCTTGGCAAGGCTGGCCAAGTCCCCCCTTGGCCTGGGCGTCTAAGGGGTGGTCGCCCCCTTGAGAGCGGCCACGGCCGAGGCCGCCCGTGACCGGGCGACCAAGGGGTGGCCACCCCGCTTAAGGGCGGCCACGGCCAAGGCCGCCCGCGACCGGGCGGCCTCCCCCCTTGAGGGAGGCCGAGGCCGTCTGTGATCGGACGGCGAAAAGGGCGGCAGGCCCCTTGCACGGTCGGTCGCGGTTGAGGCCGACCTTCACGGGGCCGGCTGCGGCCGAGGCCGCTCCTTGCATGGTGGCTTAGGGACGGCCGGTCCTTGCAGGGCCAGCCATGGCTGAGGCCTCCCGTGCCCGGGCGACCAAAGGGGCGGGCGGCCCTTCCAGGGACGGCCGTGGCTGAGGCCGCCCGTGTCAGGCAGCGAACTGGGGCGGACGGCCCTTGCGGGGCCGAGTGCGGTCGAGCCCGTCCGAGCCGGACAGCTACAAAGGGGGGGGGGCTGGCCCTAGCGGGACCGGCCGTGCCGTGTGGCGAGAAGGGGGCGGCTGGCCCTCGCGGGGCCGGTTGCGGGCAAGGCTGCCCGTGCGGGGCGGCGAGAAGGGGGGGCGGGCCTTGCGGGGCCGGCCGAGGCCGCCGGGTGGTGGCCGATGCACGGGATTACGACGATTGGGATCCCATGCGCGGTGGTTACTGCGCGGATAGGTGTGTTGATCGTACGTGCGGTGATTACGCACATAACTCTCCATTATGCAAGTGGGAAAGAGGTGAACCCGGTTATTTACAGTTCGATTTTTCTATAAATTAGGGTCATCCCTATCAAACTTTTTCTTCATCTAAACATTCTTCAAAAGTAAATTTAAGTTGGTGAAGATACATTTAAGAAAAAAACTAATTAAGACCACCATGGAGGAGGGACTACAAAATTCCAAGCCACAACTATTTCTCCAATCCTTTGACTTCCACGGTCGTCATTTTTTCAACTATCGCAAGCTGTCGGAAAATGTCACCCCCCAACGTAAGTTGTTGGAACCTTCCCAATACAAGTGTTATGAAATTGGGACCGGATCCGCGACTACGGTGGTTCGTCGCGGATCTTGCAACGGAAGATTATTTGAGCAATAAAATGACAAGCAAAAATTGAATCCAAAACAAGCACAACCAGACGACAAAATAATATACATGGTTCGGAGATGGGCTCCTACATCCACGGGGTGAGCGCGCCAAAAAGATCCACTATAAAACTGATGAGGTTACAAGATACAAACTGAGACCGAAAACACGGTCGAACGACAAAGGAAAACCCCAAAGAACCCAAAATCCTAAAGGACTGCTACCGCCGGGCGGTAGTGATGTCGTCGGGCGATAGTGCACTGTTCTTCTTCCTCCGCTGGATCCGTCGTTTCCTGCACCTGCTGTCACCGCCTGGAGCTGCCTGCCGCCGTTGGACAGAGCCGCCTCCGCCTGAGGTGAACCGATGCGCTGCCGCTGAATCGCAGCACGCCTGTTGCTGCCGCCGCGCCTGGTCTGTACTGGAGCCGTCGCCGCTGCCGCCGCCTGAAGCCTTTCGATGACTGCCTAGAGATCGCCGCTGCAACCCGCTGTCGCCGCCTCTAATCCTCCTGCACCGACAAGGTTTGCCTGTGCCGCTGCCGCCGGAAAACTCCTACAGACCTGCTTTCACACTCTTGTTTCTCATTAGTGGCTCAAGTTTGGATTCTCTCTTCTGTTTTTCTTGAATGAAATGGCTAGGGTGGGCTCCTATTTATAGGATCAAGATCAAATATCAAATTAGAAAGATGATCTCTTATTTGGGAGATTGTCTTATTCCTCCTCATAAAGATATTCCAAATATAGGACTCCTCCAAAATTAGAAATTATGGAGGCACACGGATTGATGAGTTGTCATAATCCAATAATTATATATCCTCATATTAATGGTCTTCCTAAATAATATTCCTAAATAGGTTTAGCCTGGATTAGGAATTGTGGTCTCCCACGGATCGATGGCGTGTCGCGATCTCGACGATCCGGGCATGTGGATCGCGGAGGTGTCATAATCTCAACAATCTCTACCTTGACGCCTCACGCGATGAACTCTACCTTGACGCCTCACGCCACAAACTAACTCCACCTCGAAGCCTAACAAACGTATATATACCTCCAACCTGGAACTCCCCTACTGCCGACTACAAGCCCCCTCTCCCTGGGTTCCTCCTCGATCAACATGCATCAGAATGAGTCAAGTCAAGACCGTTCTTGAACTTGACTCCTGTCACGGATTTCGACTTCATGTTCGTATCGATATCCTCCGCAGAGATCTTCCGCAACTCCATGTCTCCGCCTCCAGCGAACTCCCTCGACTCCTGGTGGCGCACTCCGATGTGCTTTATCCTTGTACGATGGACCATGTTTGTTGCAAGACAACTAGCACTATGCATCTCCACCTTCTCCTGAGTAAACCTGAGTTCCTTGGTAGGAATCCTGAGCCAGATGGCTCCCCTTGCGGTGGTTGGGCACTTCTGAGACGACACTCTGCCCTTCTTCTCCACGGCTGCAAATATTTTATCTTCACCAAGGCCCTTTCTCTGCGCGAACTCCTTCGTCACGAATCTTGCCTCGTTCCTCCACTGGTCCTTCCTAGCTTTCCTTTGAGAGCGGTCTCTGCTCTCTAAAGCTTTTCCATAGGAACCAGGCTCTGAGGAACTAGCCTGAAAGACATATGCTACTGTGTCATGTAGCTTGAGAGGCAGTCTGACCTCTCTCCTCGCCCTTCCACTCGCAACCATGGTGACAATCAGTCTGTAGAGAGTACCGGAATGCTCTCCTACCATGACCACCTGCTCGCCTCTTCTGACCTTCAAACATCCGTCGTTTTCAGTATAAGAATACCATGCGGCTTCCAGAGTGCCTAGAGAAATCAAGCTCTTTCTCAAACTGGGCACATACTGAACGTTGGTGAGTGTCTTGACCACTCTGTCGAACATCCTAATCCTGATGCTACCAACTCCCAAAATCTCGCACTCTGATTCGTTCCCCATAAAAACACGACCACTTTCACACTGCCTAAAACTGGAGAACCAATCTTTGTTCGGGCACATGTGATATGTGCATCATGTATCCAAGATCCAGGAGCTTGTGGTCTCGCCGCTGGGTGAAACATGAATAACGTCGGCGTCGTTCTCATCCTCGGATGTCATCGCAGCCTGATGTGGCTCATGCGTCTTCCTCTTTGGGCACTCATTCTTCCAGTGCCCCTCCTCCTTGCAGTAGTGGCACTTTGTATTCCTGCCCCCGGACTTAAACCTAGGTCGGTCTTCCTCCTTCCCTTTTCCTCTCGATCTACCCCAGGTGGGGTCTTTTCTCTTAACGAATAAGCCCTCGTTGGCTCTAGGGCTCGACTTGCTTCTTGTTTTGTTCGAAAGCAGCGTTGTCATCACTTCTTCCATCTTCAGGGTGTCCTTACCATACAGAATCGTGGTGACCAGATGATCGAAGGACTTCGGCAATGAAGACAATAGGAGAAGAGCCTGGTCTTCCTCCTTGACCTTAATGTCCATACTACGCAATTGAGAAATCAGTTTATTAAACGCATTCATGTGGTCAAGAAGCGGGGTGCTACCGACATCCTCATATTGTAAAGTTGCTTCTTTAGGTACAGCTTATTCGTGAGAGATTTTGACATATAAAGCTCCTCCAAATTCTTCCACAGATCCGTTGTAGTCTCAGCATCAACTACATTATACATAACCTCATCGGCCAAGCACAACCGGATTGTGCTGATGGCCTTCAGATCTAGCTCATCCCACTCGTCGTCCTTCTTCTCGGACTTCTCCTTTCCGAGGAGAGCCTTATGAAGACCTTGTTGGACGAGAACCGCTTTGTCCCGTTTCTGCCACAGACCAAAGTAAATTTTGTTGTCGTACTTGGGGACTTCAAATTTCTCTATCATTTTTGCTCACCGGGGTCCGAAGGGTCGAACCTGGCTCTGATACCAATTGTTATGAAATTGTGACCGGATCCGCGACTACGGTGGTTCGCCGCGGATCTTGCAACGAAAGATTATTTGAGCAATAAAATGACAAGCAAAAATTGAATCCAAAACAAGCACAACCAGACGACAAAATAATATATATGGTTCGGAGATGGGCTCCTACATCCACGGGGAGAGTGCGCCAAAAAGATCTACTATAAAACTGATGAGGTTACAAGATACAAACTAAGACCGAAAACACGGTCGAACAACAAAGGAAAAACCCAAAGTACCCAAAATCCTGAAGGACCGCTATCGTCGGGCGGTAGTGATGTCGTCGGGCGACAATGCACTTGTTGGGTACATTGGTCAAATGTACCTGATTTGAAGAAGCCTCACCCATCTCAATGATATACATCATAATGTATTTGATGTATGTTTGAGTTACTTGTGCAGGTTAAGAAATCACTGGACTGAAGCAAAAAGTTTCTAAGTCCATGTGTCGACACTCAGAGGGAAAGTGTCGACACTTAAGAAAGCCTGTGTCGACACCCAGACAAGCAGTGTCGACACTTGGAGTCATTGTGTCGACACCTGGGATGCAGAGTCGACACCAGACAAAAAGTGTCGACACTTGGAGATGTGTCGACACTCAGTGAAGAAAAGTGCAGACAGAAAGTGTCGACACAAGGAGCTGTGTCGACACCCAGTGAAGCTGAGTCTACACCAGAAAGTGTCGACACTTGGAGCTGTGTCGACACTCAGCAAAAGTCTGCAGAGTCTAAGTACAAGTGTCGACACTCAACATAATGTGTCGACACTAAGCAGAAGAGTCAGCACTTGAAGCGTGTGTCGACACTCAACACAATGTGTCGACACTCAACAGAAGAGTCAACATTTGAAGTATGTGTCGACACCCAGAACAATGTGTCGACACACAGCTAAAGACTCAACACTTGAAGAAAGTGTCGACACAAGGAGCTGTGTCGACACTTAGCAAAGAACAGAAAGAACTACAAAATTATTCTAAGTACAAGTGTCGACACTATGGGAATGTGTCGACACTCAGCTGAAGTCTCAACAACAAGAAGGTGTGTCGACACAAGGAGCTGTGTCGACACTCAGCAAGATTCAACATAGAAGACTATGTGTCGACACCAAGAAGCAGTGTCGACACTTGACAGATTCAACACAAGAAGATGTGTCGACACAAAGGAGATGTGTCGACACATAGAAGAATTCAGCAAAAGCTAGAAGAACAAGTACTTGTGTCGACACTCAATTTCAGTGTCGACACATGAAGAAGAATCTGTGTCGAGACATACAAGGATATGTGTCGACACCTTGTAGACTTGTGTCGACACTTATACTACATGTGTCGACACTTGGACTATAAGTGTCAACACTTAAAGACAGAAAGTCTCGACACTTATAAACAGTTAGAGATTTTCAAGAAGTGACTGGTTGACATGACAGCTGCCGATCCAGCCGGTCTACAGCAACTGTCAGAGATGTCAGAAGTCAGTTATGAACCGGACCAGCCGGTTACCATGAAGAAAGCCTATAAATAGGCACCCACAGTTTACAGAAACGGTGGTGAGAGTAATTAAAGTAATTGATCAGATTATTCAAGTAATCTGTAAAGTGATACACAGAGTAATAAACACAAGAAGATATTGTATTCCATCTGCAGATCTAAGAAGTTGGAGAGAGAGGGCTCCTTCCAAGAAATCAGCCTCAGGAACTAGGCTGAGAAGAAGGATTCAGAATCAATTCTGGATCTTAAGTAGCAGAGGTCAAGGAACAACTGCAGAGGATTCAGCCTTATTCAGTTCTACTCAAGAAGCTTTGAAGAAAGCTAAGTCAGGGTGAATCCAGCTGAGTTCTTCCAAGAACTCATCAAGAATCTCTCAACTCCCCTCCTGTAATTCTGAGTTGTAGAGTCATTATCTGTATTACATTTGTAACTTGTAGGATCCATTGGATCTGAGTGATTATAAGCCTATATTTATAAAGGCTGAGGGTAGGGCTTGTTAGCCTGAGTGTAGGAGATATAGATCTCTGAGTGTAGGCCTTGGATTGGCTGAGTGTAGGCCTTGATTGGCTGAGTGTAGGCTTTGGAATAAAGCTGAGTGTAAGGCTTTGGGCCTGAGGTAGGAACCAATTTGGGTTCTGAGACAGTGGAGAAGTTAGGCCGAATCTAGTACACTACTAGATAGGCGAAGGGGGAAAGTGGATGTACTCATAACTTGGGGAACCACTATAAAACACTGTGTGCTGTGTTTGTGCTGTGGATGATCTGTGTTTGTTTGATTATTGCTGATTGCTGTAATAAATTAGTTAGAAATCTGTGATATAACTGTTTGGCTGCCAACAAAGTTAGAAAAGGATTAGGTCACCTATTCACCCCCCCCCCCTCTAGGTGTTTAGGTACCATATCTTTCAAGTGGTATCAGAGGGAGGTTCCTCAAAACAAGGACTAACAGTCTAAGGAGATCCTGTTTGGCAGAAACAGTCTAAGTCAGAAAACAGCTTCAAGAAAATCAAGAACCATGGGTTCCTTTGAAAATCATAAAGAATTGGGTTCCATGAAATTACCTATTTGCAGAAAGGAAATTTTTGGGATCTGGAAAGAAAGGGTAAGGCTATTTATGGAGGCCTCAGACCCAAGAATCTACATCACAGTTAAGGAAGGGCCCTATGTGCCCATGAAGATTTCAGTATTGGATGCAAATCAGAGGACTCCAAAGGATTTCTCTGAGATGACCAAGGATGAGATTGTCCTAGCAACCATGGACAAGAGAGCACAGAACATAATAGTTAGTGTCATTGATGATGCCACCTTCCAGAACTTAATTCACTGTAAAACAGCAAAAGAGATGTGGGATACTCTCATTATCTATATGGAAGGTTCTAAAGAAGTTAGGCAAGATAGGAAGTCCTTGCTTAATCAGGAGTATGAGAGCTTTAGGCAAGGAAAGGGAGATAGCATCACTGAATGCTACAAGAAGTTCTATAGAATAGTTAATGAACTCATGTCTTATGGAAGAGAGTTCAGCAACTATGAACTGAATGACAAATTCCTAAGGTCCCTAACCAAAGATTGGGACACCAAGATCTGTGCAATAAGAGAAATGACAAAGTTGGGAGAAATTCCTCCTCCTACACTGTTTGGCAAGTTATTGTCATATGAGATGCAGCTGACAGTGAGGAAAGAGGAGGAGAAATCTACTAGGACTGAGCACAAGGAAAGGACTGTTGCTTTCAAGACAGAAGTTCCCAGAAAATGCAGGACTAAGTCATCAACTCCACCTCCAGAGGTAGTTGAATCTGAGTCAGAAGAGTCTGTCAGTACAAAGTCTACAAGCAGTGAAAGTGATGAAGACTTTGCTGCCTTCACTAGACACTTTCAGAAATTCCTGAAGAAGAAACAGTGGAGGTCCAGACCATCTACTTACAAGGGAAAAGAAGTCTTGTATCAGGAGAAAAAGCCTTCAAAGAAGGACAGAAAAAAGACAAAGACAAGCAAGGCAACTGGATCAAAGATTGTGTGCTACTGCTGCAATAGACAGGGTCATGTTATTGCAGATTGCCCTGAGAAAAGAAAAGAATCCAGTGACAGGAAAAAGACTCACTTCAAAGGGAAGAAAGAGAAGTCTTTTGTTGCCAAGAATGAGAAGACTCTTTCAGATATTTCTTCTTCAGACACGGATACTGATGCTGAAGCCTACATAGGGCTATTTGCTGAAGAAGAAGAAGAAGAATTTATGCAGATCTTGGAGTCAATTCATGAACAAGAAGACTGCCAGTGCCAAGAACTGATGACATTGACTGAGAGTACCAAAATCCTGGAGCAGCCAGGACCCAGTCAGGTACAAAGTTCAAGTTTAAATTCAGTTTCTTGTTCTAGTTCAGAATCAGATTCTTCTTCATCAAGTGATGAGAATATATCTGAGTCTGAGGAAGATATTCATCAGCTTATAGATGAATATAAGGTACTGTTGCAAGCCTATAAGAAAAGCAAGACCCTAGCTAAAAGTCAGGCAAAGGAGATTGCTGATCTCAAGGCTGTTGCAACAGACTTTGGGAAGGAATTTGATCAAAAACTGAATGAGGTAGCCAGGCTGAAACACATTACTGTGATTCAGATGGGAACTATCACTTATAAGAATGATCAAATTAAGAGACTGGAGATCAATCTTCAGAAAGAGAGAGAGCTTATTGCAAGGTTTTCAAAACCTAAATCAGTGCTGCCTTTAATTGATGAATTTGTTCATCATAAAGGCAAGGCTGGACTGGGTTTTGTTAGACCTGAAGGGACTGAGCAGTCCAAGTTTAAGTCCAAGGGCAAAGCCCCAACATTCAACAAGCCTGCTGTAGTCAAGACAGCAAAGGTTGTACCTAAGCAAAGGTACAACAAGTTTGAATGCTGGTGCTGTGGCAAGATTGGTCATTTTGCAATGGACTGTTGGCACAATGCCAGTGCCAAGATGAGTAGCAAGTTACCTGGTGGAAAGCCAGTAGGTAGCTTTGTCAAGTTGCAAACTAACAATCACCAAGGACCCAAAATTACTTTGGGTTCTAAGGTCCATTAATTTGTTTTGCAGGAGAATACAAGTGGCCATACCCCAACATGGTACTTGGATAGTGGATGTTCCAGACATATGACTGGAATAAGGGGACTACTGAAGGACTATATTCCAATCAAAAATGGTCCTAAAGTGACCTTTGGTGGTTCTGAAAAAGGAATCATCAAAGGGTTTGGTAACATTTCTTCAAACCTTGTTACCATTACTCAAGTGGCTTATGTTAAAGGGTTGAAACACAACCTTATAAGTATAAGTCAGTTAAGTGATGTAGGGTATGGCATCTCATTTGTTAAAAATGGTTGTCATATCAAGAGGTCAAGTGATCAAGAGATCATTTTGACAGGATATAGAAAGAGGAATGTCTACTGTCTAGACATTATGATTGAGAACAATGGTTCTCCAGTTTGTCTTGTAGCTGATGAGACAGTCTCTCATTGTGTCAAATGGCACAAGAGGCTTGCCCATCTTAACTACAAGACTATTAGCAAACTCTTTAGCAAAGAGGTAGTGAGGAATGGTCCTCAAGTTAAGTGTGTCAAAGATGGTATTTGCTCAGCTTGTCAAAAGGGCAAGCAGACTAAATCCACCTTTAGAAGCATAGATAACAAAGATGCTGTGAGGTGTTTATACCTCTTGCATATGGATCTATTTGGTCCAATGTCAGTTCACAGCTTAGGTAGGAAGGTCTATACCTTTGTAGTTGTTGATGACTACTCAAGGTTTTCCTGGGTGTTCTTCTTAAGGCAGAAATCTGAAACACCTAGTGTCTTCCTCAGCTTTGTCAAGCAAATTCAGAATGAACTAAACTGTACAGTGGTCAAAATTAGAAGTGACCATGGTACTGAATTTCAGTCTGACAGCATGACAAAACTATGTGAAGACCTTGGGATATTTCAAGAATTCTCTTCACCTAGAACACCTCAGCAAAATGGCATTGCTGAGAGGAAGAATAGAACCTTGATAGAAGCTGGTAGAACCCTACTAAGTGATACATCACTGCCAGAGTATTTCTGGGCTGAAGCAGTTAACACTGCATGCCATGTTATAAATAGGGCTACCATCACTAAAAGGCTAAACAAGACCCCCTATGAAGTTGTGAAAGGCAGGAAACCAAACCTATCCTATTTTAGGATCTTTGGTTGTAAATGCTTCATACTTAACAATGGAAAGTCTTACATAACTAAGTTTGCTGCCAAGTCCCAAGAGGGAATATTTGTTGGGTACAGCAATAATAGTAAGGCTTATAGAGTCTACAACTTGACTACACAAGTTGTAGAAGAATCAGTGCATGTAGTTTTTGATGAGACAAAACTAATTAACAATGAGTTGTCTAGCAATGTATGCAGCCCCACAGGTTTGACAAAGAAATTGGACAAGCTTACTATAGAAGAAGTACCAGCTGCAAGACAGCAAGTTGAGGAGAGTAGCTGTTGTCCAGGGGGAGAACTACATGTGCCAATAGCTGAAGAAATCCAAGGTATACAGCATGATGCAGATGTTGAAGAGGTTCAACCTGAAGCTAGGATTCCTCCAGCCCACAGGCATCTTAGAGATCATCCAGTAGAGCTGATTATTGGAGATCCAAGACAAGGAGTTCAAACCAGGAGCAGATACATGAATGCAGCAATCTACTCCAGCTTTTTGTCTCAAGTTGAACCTAAGAAATTTGAAGAAGCTATACAAGATCCACAATGGACTGAAGCTATGCAAGAAGAGCTTAATCAGTTCAAAAGGTGCAAGGTTTGGGAGCTGGTTCCAAAGCCTAAAGACCACAATGTAATAGGAACTAAGTGGATCTACAGAAATAAGATGGATGAACAAGGGGTCATCATAAAGAATAAAGCAAGACTGGTTGCAAAAGGATATAGGCAAGAAGAAGGTATTGATTTTGATCAAACCTTTGCCCCAGTAGCCAGACTGGAGGCCATAAGGATGTTCTTGACCTATGCAACCTATCAAGGATTCAAGGTTTACCAGATGGATGTCAAGTCAGCATTCTTAAATGGTAATTTGAAAGAAGAAGTCTATGTGGAGCAGCCTTCAGGTTTTGTTGATCCAACTCAACCTCATTATGTCTATAGACTTAGGAAAGCATTATATGGGTTAAAGCAAGCCCCTAGAGCTTGGTATGAAACCCTATCTAGTTTCCTCATTGAGAACAAGTTCTCAAGGGGGAAAATAGATAAGACTCTATTCCTTAGGGAATCTAGAGGCAAAGTCATACTTGTCCAAATATATGTAGATGACATTATATTTGGGTCTACTAAAAGTAGCCTTTGCAGAAAGTTTGCAAAGCTTATGCAAAGTCAGTTTGAGATGAGTAGTATGAGAGAGCTGAAGTTTTTCTTGGGTCTCCAAGTTAAACAGACTGAAAATGGTTTATCCATATGTCAGTCCAAGTTCACCCTAGAACTCATAAGGAAATATGGTATGGATTCTTCCAGTACCATGAAGACTCCTATGGGGTCAAGTATGTCTCTTAGCAAGGATGATGCAGGGAAACCTGTAGATGAAACCTTGTATAGAGGGATAGTTGGCTCCCTACTATACTTGACTGCAAGTAGGCCTGACATTATGTATGCTACATGTGTTTGTGCCAGGTATCAAGCCTGCCCTAAAGAGTCTCACTTGACTGCAGTCAAGAGAATTTTGAGATATCTAAAGGGCACTCCCTATCTAGGCCTCTGGTACCCTAGGAATGGAGATTTTGATCTAACAGGTTATTCAGATGCAGACTTTGCAGGATGCAAAGAGGATAGAAAGAGTACTACTGGAACCTGTCAATTCCTAGGTGGGAGACTAATTTCATGGAGCAGCAAGAAGCAAACCAGTGTGGCTATCTCCACAGCTGAGTCAGAATATGTGGCTGCAGGAAGTTGTTGTGCTCAACTTCTGTGGATTCAACATCAGCTAGAAGACTATGGATTTCAGGTAAGTAGAACTCCACTTTACTGTGATTCTACAAGTGCTATTTCAATAGCTAAAAACCCTGTATCACATAGTAAGACAAAACATATTGAAATTAAATATCACTTTCTTAGGGAACATGTAGAAAGAAATGATATTGTACTTGAATATGTTAAAACAGATGAACAAATAGCTGATATGTTTACTAAGCCACTAGAAGAAGCTAAGTTCAATAGATTCAAAATTGAACTAGGAATGATCAACTTAGACTAAGTTTACAGAACTAGAAAATTGACTAAGTAAAAAGGTGTTGACACATAGACAAGTCTATGTCGACACAGAATAGTAGTGTCGACACTTCAGGAAAAAGGTGTCGACACATCTAGGATGTTGGTGTCGACACTTCAGAATGTTAGTGTCGACACTTGACAAGTAGGTGTCGACACATCCAATATGGTGTCGACACTTATGTTTTACTCAGAATTTTTCTAAGTAAAGTCTCGACAATGTGTCGAGTTATGTTGTGTCGACACATAACCATGTGTTGACACATAAAATCTGTTAACTAAACTTGTGTCGACACATATGTGTCGAGACATTATAAGTCAGTGTCGACACTTATTGTCAGTGTCGACACATGTTAAGCTTGATATCCCGCCTGTTCATCTTCAAAATTAGACAGGTATAAATAGGGTTCTGTCTCTGATTGTCGACACGCTTTCATAGTTTCGAGACCAAAACTATTGTGTCGACATTTCTCTTTTCTCAAGACTAATTCTCCAAACCCTAATGGCTCCCAAGCTCGAGGAGAACGTTAACGAAGGCTATGAACTTGTGCGCGGCGCGTTCGATGATGGAGATCAAGAAATCCAATCGGTGGTAACCCTAGTCAGCGATTCAGGACTAGAATATTTGGTTTCAGAACCAACCAAGATCTGGAAGAAGGAAGTTCTTGAATTCCTTACTGGAGCTACAGTTGATGACTCTGGATATAGAATCAAATCCAGAGTGCATGGATCCAAAGTCAAGGTCTCACCGAAAAGTCTGAGGAAGGTACTCTAGCTACCTAAGACTCAAGATGAAGAAGAAGTTTCTACATCCAAGACCAGGGAAGCTCTTACCTGGTGTGGACTAGATCCAAAGCTGAAGATAGGTTCTGTCTTTAACAGGAAAGGCATGAACAGTCAAGGAAAATTCCTGTCTGAAATTGTGGGAAAGGTCATTCTCAGTAAGCCTGGAGGGCATGACAGGGTGTCCGCCTCAATGTTCAATGTCATGACAAGAATTATCTTCACCCTAAGAACAGATTGGTCAATGGTAATCTATGAGAAGATCAAGGAAAGTCTGAAGAAGCCCAATCTGGGCAGAATTATAAGTCTCTACCTGGCTGGTACAATACCAGAGGTAATGAGCACAGCTGCTGGAAGCAAGATCAATCATATGAGAAAGATGGATATGAGGATCTTGTCTAGGTGGGAAAGGGTGCTGTCAAAGGATATGCCTACCCCTGAGAAGCAAGTTACTGAGAAAATCACTCCTCCCAGGAAGAAGAGAAAAACTGCTGCTGTGGCACAAGAGTCCTCCAGCAGTTCTGAAAGTGAAGAACAGGTGGTGTTCACACCTGATGATCAGGAGGAAGAGACAGTGGTAAAGACTCCTGCTCCTCAAGATGTAGCTGAGATCCAGGGTGAGCTGCCTCAAGCTAGCCTCATCCCTAGGGATCACAGCCAGGGGGAGCTTCCAGTAGTAGAAGAACCATCTACTCTGGACAGTGAGCAAGCCACAGTCATTATCCAAGAGGTACTCACTGACTTAAAAACTTTAGACTATATTATAGAAGATGCTAATTTGTCTGATGTCCATCAGCAAACTCAGCTAGACACACAAGTTCCAGATGTTGTTATAGAAGACAAATCTGCTGAACAAGAAGTGGTACATGAGTCAGTGGTTGAAGAACAAAGACTATCTCCAGCTTCATCCCCTCATGAATATACATTGGAAGATTTGTTTCTAAATCTAGATCAAGATGATTTTGACATAGACAAGAATGCTGCTGCTGAAGATAAGAGTGCTGCTGCTGAGGGGGAGCACATGGAAGTTCTGGAAGAGCCTATTAGGCTGGAAACTGAGCAATCACCTGCTGTGCAAACTGAGAGGCCTGAGAGCCCTAAGAATAGAGTTGATATTGCCAGCACCTCTGCCTCTGAAGATGAGGAAAGTGCTAGGGCCAAGAAGAAGAAATTGTTTGTATTCAAAAGAAGAAGTCAGAACTACAAGAAGGCTCTACAAACTGTTGCTCAACAATCCTTAGTCATACAAGCTCCATCACCTGATTACAGTGCCTTAATGGTAGCCATGCAAATCAAGCTGGATGAGCACAGGAAAGCCATAGAGACGTATATTGATGAAGGACAAAAGTCTTTACAATTTGATTTAGCTCAAGATATAAAATCAATAAGGTTTGAAATGAACCTGAACAAGAAGGAGATGACTGACTGCTTCCACAAGGGTGGGAATGCAGTAGTCTATTTGGCAACTCACCAGGAGAAGATTAAGGCTCAGGTAGATGATGTAGCATTAAAGCAAGGGTATGTGCTGGAGAATCAGTTACGAATGAATGATAATTTGACTGCCTCCCATAATGTTATACTCACTGAGTTGAAGAATAAGACTGCTAAACCTTCTACCTCTGCTGCTGCTGCTAAGGCTGACTTTGATAAGGTCTTTCAAGCTGAGATTTCTGCTGTCAAGACTGCCATTAAAGATTCCCAGAAGGCCATCTCTGAACAGCTTACTAAGCTCAGACCATTCTTTAAAGAGGGGATCAGATATTTGGATAGCCAGATAAGGTTTCAAAAGGATGATGTACGAGATCATGTTGCCCAAGAAGTCATAAAGGGGGAGAGAGTGTTAGTCAAGGCCAGTTCTGAACATGCTAAGTGGATATCCAATTCCATCAGGGCTACACTTGGATATCCTCCCTTGTGTGATGACAATGAAGTTGTTGAATCTGGACTGAACCCTGCATACTTTGGAGGTGAGCCACAATAAGTAGCTCAAGTCATTTATCCACCTCCAAATTTTGAAATGATTCAAGCAGAGGTGAGCACAATGTATAGCCCATCTGAGGGCAAGGACAATGTCCATTTAGAAAAGGTTGTTCAACCTATCACAGCAGCTATGCAAGAGGCCTTAGACAAAGAAGAAGAGGCAAGGTTGTCAAAGAAGAGGTTTAGGGAACAAGCTGAACTAAAGCCAGACTTTGAACAATGGAGCCCTACCTCTAGAAACATAATTCTAACTACCTGAAAAGCTGCTAAAGACAACACTACTGATAGAAACAAGTGGTTCTCTGAAGCAGAATGGAGGAAGCATGAGATCAGGCAATAAGCCATTGTTCAGCACAGAAGGAAGGCTAAGATGGGAAAGCTACCTCCTACAGCTGTGGAGCCTAGCAAGTACTTTCCTAAGCCCTATCATTATTTTGAGAGACAAAAGATCAAGGCTGAAGAACAAAAGAAGAAGGACTCAAAAGGTAAGAAGCCTGCTGATGCTGAGCCTACTGCTGCTGCTGCTGCTGTCAAGGCTAAAGTCAAATCTGGCAAAGGAATTGTTATCAAAGAACCTGATCAGAAATAGATTAGGAAGTAATTTGAAGATTGTTGTAATCTTTTGTATGAGAAACATTTTTGTAAATCATTAAAGATGTATTAGAAAAATGTTAGAACAATTTATGATAACTATATTTTCATGATTGTTCTGAGTATGTGTCTATTTCTTGTTCATTCTGCAATGTTGAATGTGTATATGTGTGAAGTTTTACATGTTCATGTTAACCCTGCTGATTATAATCTGCTTTACATCATTTTGTAATTTTTAATTATGAATGGTGTATATCATTGACTAAGGGTTATGACTTCTCCAAATAGGGGGAGATTGTTGGGTACATTGGTCAAATGTACCTGATTTGAAGAAGCCTCACCCATCTCAATGATATACATCATAATGTATTTGATGTATGTTTGAGTTACTTGTGCAGGTTAAGAAATCACTGGACTGAAGCAAAAAGTTTCTAAGTCCATGTGTCGACACTCAGAGGGAAAGTGTCGACACTTAAGAAAGCCTGTGTCGACACCCAGACAAGCAGTGTCGACACTTGGAGTCATTGTGTCGACACCTGGGATGCAGAGTCGACACCAGACAGAAAGTGTCGACACTTGGAGCTGTGTCGACACTCAGTGAAGAAAAGTGCAGACAGAAAGTGTCGACACAAGGAGCTGTGTCGACACCCAGTGAAGCTGAGTCTACACCAGAAAGTGTCGACACTTGGAGCTGTGTCGACACTCAGCAAAAGTCTGCAGAGTCTAAGTACAAGTGTCGACACTCAACATAATGTGTCGACACTAAGCAGAAGAGTCAGCACTTGAAGCGTGTGTCGACACTCAACACAATGTGTCGACACTCAACAGAAGAGTCAACATTTGAAGTATGTGTCGACACCCAGAACAATGTGTCGACACACAGCTAAAGACTCAACACTTGAAGAAAGTGTCGACACAAGGAGCTGTGTCGACACTTAGCAAAGAACAGAAAGAACTACAAAATTATTCTAAGTACAAGTGTCGACACTATGGGAATGTGTCGACACTCAGCTGAAGTCTCAACAACAAGAAGGTGTGTCGACACAAGGAGCTGTGTCGACACTCAGCAAGATTCAACATAGAAGACTATGTGTCGACACCAAGAAGCAGTGTCGACACTTGACAGATTCAACACAAGAAGATGTGTCGACACAAAGGAGATGTGTCGACACATAGAAGAATTCAGCAAAAGCTAGAAGAACAAGTACTTGTGTCGACACTCAATTTCAGTGTCGACACATGAAGAAGAATCTGTGTCGAGACATACAAGGATATGTGTCGACACCTTGTAGACTTGTGTCGACACTTATACTACATGTGTCGACACTTGGACTATAAGTGTCAACACTTAAAGACAGAAAGTCTCGACACTTATAAACAGTTAGAGATTTTCAAGAAGTGACTGGTTGACATGACAGCTGCCGATCCAGCCGGTCTACAAGCAACTGTCAGAGATGTCAGAAGTCAGTTATGAACCGGACCAGCCGGTTACCATGAAGAAAGCCTATAAATAGGCACCCACAGTTTACAGAAACGGTGGTGAGAGTAATTAAAGTAATTGATCAGATTATTCAAGTAATCTGTAAAGTGATACACAGAGTAATAAACACAAGAAGATATTGTATTCCATCTGCAGATCTAAGAAGTTGGAGAGAGAGGGCTCCTTCCAAGAAATCAGCCTCAGGAACTAGGCTGAGAAGAAGGATTCAGAATCAATTCTGGATCTTAAGTAGCAGAGGTCAAGGAACAACTGCAGAGGATTCAGCCTTATTCAGTTCTACTCAAGAAGCTTTGAAGAAAGCTAAGTCAGGGTGAATCCAGCTGAGTTCTTCCAAGAACTCATCAAGAATCTCTCAACTCCCCTCCTGTAATTCTGAGTTGTAAAGTCATTATCTGTATTACATTTGTAACTTGTAGGATCCATTGGATCTGAGTGGTTGTAAGCTTATATTTATAAAGGCTGAGGGTAGAGCTTGTTAGCCTGAGTGTAGGAGATATAGATCTCTGAGTGTAGGCCTTGGATTGGCTGAGTGTAGGCCTTGATTGGCTGAGTGTAGGCTTTGGGATAAAGCTGAGTGTAAGGCTTTGGGCCTGAGGTAGGAACCAATTTGGGTTCTGAGACAGTGGAGAAGTTAGGCCGAATCTAGTACACTACTAGATAGGCGAAGGGGGAAAGTGGATGTACCCATAACTTGGGGAACCACTATAAAACACTGTGTGATGTGCTGTGTTTGTGCTGTGGATGATCTGTGTTTGTTTGATTATTGCTGATTGCTGTAATAAATTAGTTAGAAATCTGTGATATAACTGTTTGGCTGCCAACAAAGTTAGAAAAGGATTAGGTCACATATTCACCCCCCCCCCCTCTAGGTGTTTAGATACCATATCTTTCAGCACTGTTCTTCTTCCTCCGTTGGATCCGCTGTTTCCTGCATCTGCTATTGCCGCCTGGAGCTGCCTGCCGCCACTGGACAGAGCCGCCTCTGCCTAAGGTGAACTATGCGTCGTCGCTGAATTGCAGCACGCTTGTTGCCACCGCCCCGCCTGGTCTATACTGGAGTCGTCGCCGCTGCCGCCGCCTGAAGCCTTTCGATGACTGCCTGGAGATCGCCGCCACAACCCGCTGCCGCCGCCTCTGATCCTCCTGCACCGACAAGGTTTGCCTGCGCCGCTGCCGCCGGAAAACTCCTACAGACCTACTTTCACACTCTTGTTTCTCACTGGTGGCTCAAGCCTGGATTCTCTCTTTTGTTTTTCTTGAATGAAATGGCTAGGGCGGGCTCCTATTTATAGGATCAAGATCAAATATCAAATTAGGAAGATGATCTCTTATTTAGGAGATTGTCTTATTCCTCCTTATAAAGATATTCCAAATATAGGACTCCTCCAAAATTAGGAATTATCGAGGCACACGGATTGATGAGGTGTCATAATCCAATAATTATATATTCTCATATTAATGATCTTCCTAAATAATATTCCTAAATATGTTTAGTCGGGATTAGAAATTGTGGTCTCCCACGGATCGATGATGTGTCGCGATCTCAACGATCCGGGCACGTGGATCGCGGAGGTGTCATAATCTCAACATAAAAGAGCTTCGTAAGCTCGTCGAATCTTTTTTTTTTGTGAACTTGAGGAGGAGTCGAGCAACTGTTGGAGACTTAGCCGTCGGTGAGACCCGATACCTATACTCAGGGCCGGAATTATTAACAAGCGTCCAATTTTTTGGAGAAAAAAAATGAGACC
Organism: Platanthera guangdongensis; assembly: GCA_039583875.1. Classification (NCBI taxonomy): domain Eukaryota; kingdom Viridiplantae; phylum Streptophyta; class Magnoliopsida; order Asparagales; family Orchidaceae; genus Platanthera; species Platanthera guangdongensis. Next base: position 21,888,114 of record CM077167.1, on the reverse strand, counting down.
ATCGTCAACCTCAACTCATAAATAAAGAAGATGTCACATTATATCGTGTTAAAAATCACGATAGTGTTTCTTCAAAGAAGCTATGAGTAAAGAAAAGGTTGACTTGGCATGTCAAAATTGGTTGTAGATATCTCAACTAGATTTACATATGTCATCTCCACAAAAAATAATTAAATCAGTTAGTTCTTTTGTTAACTTCTCATCTTTCAATAAAAAAATTTAAACGTCTTCATTTTTCCGGATCATTTTCTCTCATATTCGGACACCGTTTTTGACGTATAAGCGGTCAAAATTCATTGGCTCGCAAGAGGAACTCAAATTCATCATCTATTTTGCCAAAATTCTTGGAGGCGGGTTAAAAATCTTCTCATGTTGGAATTAGCTGAAGATTATTGGCAAAAAAAACTATATGCAAATAATATTATTATCATTTTTTGTTATTAAAATATTCTAATTATAATTATTATTATATTATAATTATTTGATGTTATTTTTGTTGAAGCCAAAATCTGACCTCAACGAAAGTTCGAAATCAGGGGCGTAGCCAACACCTACCTGTCTCAAGCTCTGACCTCCGACTGGTTGTGAAGTGCCAGAAATCGACTCAAAGCCTCAGCAGGGAGGTCCCACAACTTACCCAGAAGATCTCTGAGAGCTTCCACTCCAAAGCCAAAAGCTGGGCTTGAAGCTCCTCAGAAAGCACAGGAAAACTCTTTTAAAGTCCCGGGAAAAAAGTGCTTCTGAAAAACCCTTGTGGGTCTATTTATAGGCCTCTGAGTTTGAACTGTCAATAATCAAATTGAACCGACCTGAAATTACCAAAATAGCCTTGGTCGGGTCTTCCAACAGCCAAACTCCGCTGTTTTGAAGGGTTATATGCAGATCACCGAGGGCAAAAGCGTAAAATCACCTGGGGCTAAAAAGGTGAACCGTCTCCCAACTGAACCGGCGCTTGGCGAGAGCACCGTCTCGCGGGCGAGAGCTCCTACCTATGGGGCCCGTCTCGCCTAGCGAGGCTCTCGCCTGAGTGGCTGGGCCCTCTCTCTGGGTCCGTCTCGCCTAAAAAAGCTCTCGCCTGAGCTATTGGGCCCTTCTCGCCCGAACCGCTGGGCCCCTCTCGCCAATCGAGCTAGTATTAAGCCGGCGAGTAGCCCTTTTCCTGGGACCCACTCGCCAGTGAGTAGACTTCTGTCAAAGAGCCGATCTTTCCTTACCTTCCCCTCTCTTCGAGCCCGAACTGTTCCTACGAGTCCGAGTTTGTACACAATTCCCGCTCTTTTCGAGGTTATTTTAAGCTTGGAAAGAAAGTCCAACCGAGGCTCGTGTCATTAAAGCGTATTTATGGGCGTATTTATGAGGGAATCTTTGGTGAGGCCCCACACTTGAGCCTATAAATATAGGATTCCTACTCCATATAGAAGATCCCCCCTTTCACACTTCTTCCTTCCTTTGTCCTACTGCAATCATGTCTCATAGCCAGAGTTTCTGCGAGCGCCTTGCGATGGTGCGCAAGTAGAACAAGGCCAACGTGGTCGCTCTGACCAAGGCTCTGGTTCGCGCCCCACCCTCCTTACCGTCCTCTTCGCCTCACCAGAAGACGGTAAAGACAGGCGGCCCTTCCTCCTCGGCCGAGGAGCCATCTCGCGCTGCCCTGGAAACCCGCCCCTCTCCTCCTACTGCATCTCCTAGAGAGAAGGAGGTGAGTTCTCGCTTTTGTCCCGATTACCTCTTCATCCATATCTGCTTATTTACCATTTGCTTCTTTAGGGAGCCCCCGCGCCTTTACGCCGACCAGAAAGTCCGCAGGATGACACCGTAGCCCATCGCGAAGAATCTGACTCACCACAGCCTTCCACTCCTCCATCTACTCCTCCTAACGAGAGGAGAGACGACCCCTCTCAGGCCGTCGGGACCTCCCGCCATCCTGGTAGAAAACCTTCCCTCTCGCTTCTCTGTCCCGCTCGCTACTCTCACACCCTTCTGCGAGAGCCTTCCTTACTTTGCCCCTTGACTCCTTGCGTAGGCGCTCAGGCCTACTCGCCCGCTGAGGAGCTCTTTGGGCGACTCGCTATCTCGCCCCCTCCTCCTATAGATGAGATTGAAGACTACTTGGGTGACCCCATGGACCCACTGGAGATGAAGCGCAAGATAGCTGAGATGTTCTGGAAGCACGCGTGCATCATCAGCAAGTTGGAGCAGGACAGGCAGGCGGCTGATAGGCGAATCGAGTGGCTGGAGACTGAATGCGCTCGCTTGTCTTCCGAGGTTGACGTCGAGATAGACGTCGATGGGACCGACCCTCAGGCCATTATCAGTTAGGTCGACATGCAGCTCCGTCTCGCGCGCACTGGGATTGGCGACATTCTCGATTTTCACTCGCACAGTAGGCCCCCCTGCGCAGGGGCTCGTGGTGGCCGCTTGAAATGGTTCCCGTATTAAAGACTGTCCTGCTCGCCTCGCTTTATTCATCTGTCTCGCTCTTTTCTTCTTCTTTGTTTTTCGCACATTAATGCTGTAATAATTGTGTAACACGTTATGCTACCGCCTCGCTGGCAATGTCTGAGAACATGGTGCCCGCCTTATGCGGGATGGTATATTTAAATATTTACTGTTGCTAGCTTAATTTCTTAATTTCATTTAATCTCTTTTAGTTCATTTATTCTATCCTGTAATGGGGCACACGAACCGAGGTTTAGGAGAGAGAGAGTAAACCGTCAGCCGAGTCTTCCCCTTCCCATATACATTTTTCCCGCCCATTTATCTGTTTGACCATATCCGCTATAAATACTCCTACCCCCTGGAGCAGAAGGATATTTGCGCCTTCACCCCCGCTCCATCCAAGCCTTTGCCCCCTTGTTTCTTCCGTCTCGCCCATCCCTCTCGCTTTTTATTACTCTCTCTTGTTCGTTCCTCAGCCGTCTCGCCGATTCTCCTTCTCCCTGCTTCTTTTCTTTCAACCATCTCGCCTCCATCCATCTCGCCTAAAATGGGGAAGAAGAAAGTCGAGGAAGGCGAGGGGCGCAGTCGCTGCAGGAGACGGTTTACCGATCATGACTTCCCTCCCGACAGGCTTCCTGACGAAGACTACCGCAACTTCGTTTGTGAGTACATGAGGGAGGGGCTCGAATCGCGGCCCCCCAAGGTCGGCGAGGCAATCAACACCTACTACCCGGGAGAGCTCGCCTTCCCCGTCTCGCACTTCGAGGCGGGGCTGAGATTTCCCCTCTAGCCTGAGGTAAAACAGGTCCTGAAGTACTTTGGCATCGTCCCGGCGCAGCTTAACCCGAATGCCATTTCAGTGTTAATTGCTTTTGCCAGCTACATGTGTCGGGAGCGCATCGAGTTTAGCTTGACGGTTTTCCGCAAGCTCTTCGTCTACAACGCCAACGCCGACGGCGTCTCGTACTTCACTAGGCAAGGGCTCAAGGTGTGAGAGACGCCCAATAAAAATCATCATTGGCTCACCAGATTCATGTTCATCCGTGGCAACTTCGGGGGTGTCCCGCTCACGCTTGTGTCGCCCCCCCCCCCCCCCCCCCCCCGAGGTCTTTTATGTGTCTCCGCAGGTGGGTGGCACGGACAAGCTGCTGTATGACTTCTTCATCGGCAAAAACTTCGAAGTCAATTTCTTACGGGGAGGCCTCGGCGCGCTACCTCCCGTGCTCCCCGGCGAAGGTATCCTCGCTCCCTTGTCTTGTGTTTTATTATTTTTTGTCTCGCCATCTCATCACCCCCTTGCTTGTTTCAGGAGAGCGGGTCATACCAGTCCACCCCCTACAAGAGTAACATCCAACCAACCAAGGGCCTCAGTCTCGCCAGCACGGCGGCTGAGGCAGCGAGAGGGTCCCTGGCTCCTGCCTCTCCGAAGAGGCATGCAGGCGACACCGCCCCATCTCGCTCCAGCCCTCCCAAGAAAAAGATGAAGAAAGTTGTGGTCATCTCTAAGGGAAAAAAGAAGACCCCGAAGGAGAATGAAATGTCGGGGTCCTTGACCCCCATATCCATAGGGGACTCACAGTCGCCCCGCTCGCCTACCTCTGATGCCGTCTCGGCCGCCCGCGAGATGGCTCTATCCGATCGGCCTGCCGCCACTTCTAATCAACCGGCCATCGCTACATCTCGCGAACCTGCTTCCCCCAGTCTCCCAGCCCCCTCTTCTCATCCAAACTTCAATCTGGGCCCCGCGATCCAGGATGCCGCCGACGACCCAGTTCTGGTGTGGGAGAGGGACATCAATCGTGTGTCCATCTCCACCCTCCTTCCCTCTTGGAAAGAGCAGGAGGTTCCCACCAGCCATGCCTTCTCTGTGGGCTACGGCCTTTATGGTGCTCCTGAGGCAGTCTCCCCCGAGAATGAGTCCTCACGAGACCTCGTCCTGAAGACCTCCCACGCGCAACTACGTGCCTTGGAGCTCTCGCATCGCATCTCGCACCGCCTTATTTACACTAACAAGAAATGGAAAGACACTGATGCGGGCCTGGCGGCGGAGCGAGTGAAATCTGACGACCTTGCGAAAAAGGCTATCTGTCGTCGAAACCCTCCTCGTGAAAGCCCAGGGCGGCGTGGTAAGCCTTAAACTTACGCTTGGATTATTCTTTTTAAACACTCTTTGCTAATGACTGGGCATCACGCAGGATGCCGAGACGGCGGAGCGGATGCACTAACGCATGGCGTCCCTGGAGGAGGAGAATAAGGATTTGAAAGCTCGGATCACTCGCCTTCAGGACAACGCCCCGTCGTCGTCTCGCCGCGAACCCCTCCAGGCCCCTCTGCCTCAATATTCTCTGGATGAAGTTGAGGAGCAGTGCCGAGATGTCAGAATCATGACGGCAGAGCTAGTTCTAAAGATGATGAAGGAGCTGGGGGTTGTGAAGGAAGACTCCAAAATGGTGACCGCTCGCGATCTAGTCCCCGAGCTCTATGGCGTGGAGAGCGAAGATTCTTCTTCCGGCGAGGAGGAATGACCTGTTGCCTGCGAGATCCAGGACCCCTCTCCCTTTTTTGCTCCTATATAACTTAACTTCTTTTTGAGTTTCTTTTTGTGATCATTTTGAAAATGTATTCATGACACTGTGATGAACAGATATTGATCAAATGCACACACTTGTCCTGTTACTTTATTCTACATTTTGCGGAACTATTTATTGGCTTGCTTTTGTTTGTGAGACGGTGCTACCCACCCGTCTCGCCACCTCGCTTTTACTCTTTTCACTTTGCTTTATTTCGTTTACTGCGAGATGTCCCTTTGATGCGCTCACGCCCGCGAGATGGTGCTACGTCTTGTCTCGCCGCTTCATTGGAGAGTTGACTTTTTTCAGAGCGCGAGTCTTCACTTCCCTCATCTTATTTGTGTGTGAGACGTAACTAATATAATCATCTCGCCTCGCCTCAGGGTACTCCAAGCGCGAGTGGCTTTTAGTGACTTAACTTGCTCCCCTATTATTAGGTTGAGCCCTGTCCCACGCGAGTGCCCACTCGCCGTAGGCGAGACCATCCCCGAGGCTGCCAGCTGGGAGTGCCTCCACTCGCACTGCTCTAGCCTTCTCCTCCCATAATTTATTTTTCATGAGATTAAGTAGGGATTCTCCTTAAGGAGGTCTCCCCCACCACTCTGCCATCGAGTGAGCTTACAGCCCTGCCAGCTTGATGAGAGCCTGGGCAGCGGGTCTACCTGGGGCCGAGCCGCGCTCGGGGTGGTGCAAAAGTCTCCAAAAACCACGAACCAAGTCTCCAAGAACCAATCCTCTCCCCCACAGGCGAGCCTTCGGACCTGCCAGCTAATGAGAGCCTGTGCAGCGGGTCTACCTGGGGCCGAGCAGCGCTCGGGGTCCCTTACCCCAACAGGCAAGCCTTCGGACCTGCCAGCTAATGAGAGCTTGCGCAGCGAGTCTACCTGGTGCCGAGCCAGGCTTGGGATAGTGCAAAAGTCTCCAAGAATCAAGAACCAAGTCTCCAAGAACCAATCCTCTCCCCCACAGGCGAGCTTTTGGACCTGCCAGCTAATGAGAGCCTGCGCAGCGGGTCTACCTGGGGCCGAGCCGCGCTCGAGGTCCCTTACCCCCACAGGCGATCCTTCGGACCTACTAGCTAATGAGAGCCTGCACAGCGGGTCTACCTGGGGCCGAGCCAGGCTCGGGGTAGTGCAAAAGTCTCCAAGAATCAAGTCTCCAAGAACCAATCCTATCCCCCATAAGCAAGCCTTCGGACCTGCTAGCTAATGAGAGCCTGCGCAACGGGTCTATCTGGGGCCGAGCCGCGCTCGGGGTCCCTTACCCCCACAGGAGAGCATTCGGACCTGTCAGTTAATGAGAGCATGTGCAGCGGGTCTACCTGGGGCCGAGCCAGGCTCGGGGTAGTGCAAAAGTCTCCAAGAACCAAGAACCAAGTCTCTAAGAACCAATCCTCTCCCTCACAGGCGAGCCTTCGGACCTGCCAGCAAATGAGAGCCTGCGCAGCGGGTCTACCAGGGGCTGAGCCGCGCTCGGGGTCCCTTACCCCAACAGGCGAGCCTTCGGACCTGTCAGCTAATGAGAGCCTGCACATCGAGTCTACCTGGGGTCGAGCCAGGCTCGGGGTAGTGTAAAAGTCTCCAAGAACCAAGTCTCCAAGAACTAATTCTCTCCCCCACAGGTGAGCCTTCGGACCTGCTAGCTAATGAGAGCATGTGCAGCGGGTCTACCTGGGGCCGAGCCGCGTTCGGGGTCCCTTACCTCCACAGGCGAGCCTTCGGACCTGCCAGCTAATGAGAGCTTGCGCAGCAGGTCTACCTGGGGCCGAGCCAGGCTCGGGGTAGTGCAAAAGTCTCATCTTCCTGCCGTTAGAATTTATTAGTAGGTAAAAGCATAAGTAATTTGAGAAACATATTACAATAAACTTGACTTTGAGTATACTATTTTTACTCTCCCTTCTCATGGGTAGAAGCGCTTCAAGTCGTCGCCGCTCCAAGTGTGACTCATGGACCTACCCTCCACATCCTGGAGGTGGTAACCTCCCATTTTCAGGACCCTCTCGACAATATAAGGCCCTTCCCAATTTGAGTTGAGCTTACCCATGGGGGCAGATCTCCCTACAGCATCAACTTTCTTCAGCACCAGATCTCCCTCTGTGAATTGCTTGATCCTGATATGTTTGTCAAAGTATCTCGCCATCCGCCATTTGATCTCTTCCTGCCTGATAGTTGTGGCATCACGTAGCTCTTCCATATCCAACGAGAGGCGTAGCCCCCTTCATTTTCCATCCTCCAAGCATCATCCCCATCACCCGCGGCCGCGACTCGTGTGGATCGAACCTTAAACTCCATGGGCAGGACTACCTCACACCCATGGGAAAGTTTGAAGGGGGTCTCTCCGGTGGCCGTGTTTGGGATGGTCCGCAAGGCCCACGATACTGAGGGGAGTTGTTCCACCCAACTTCCCCTCAAGTTCTCCACCTTTTTCTTGAGTAGGTTCACAATGATCTTGTTGCCCGCCTCCACCTGGTCATTTCTCCTGGGGTGATGTATGGAGGCAAATATAAGGTCTATCCTCAGTTGAGAGCAGAAGCTGATGAACTCTTCGCTGGAAAACTGGGGCCCATTGTCTGTTACTATCGCCTGGGGGAGCCCGTTCCTGCATATGATCTCTCCCCAGACAAAATTCCTGATGACTTGTGAGGTGACCTTGTCCAATGCCTTGACCTACAGCCACTTTGAAAAGTAATCAATCATGACTAGGAGGAACCTCCTTTGTCCACTAGCCGGAGGGAAAGGCCCGACCAAATCCATCCCCCAGATGGCGAAAGGCCATGGTGTCGTGATGCTTCGGAGCCTTTGAGTGGACAAGAGTTGGAGGGGGGCGCACAACTGACACTTCCGGCTCCTCCTCGCAAACTCAGTCGCATCCTTCCTCAGGGTCTGCGAGAAATACCCTTGCCTCACCACCCTTGCTTCCAACGTCCTTCCCCCTGAGTGACTGTCGCATTCACCTGAATGCACTTCCTCCAGGATCCTCGGGATCTCCTCCTCGGTCGCACACCTTGCCAGGAGCCCTGACAACGTCTTCCGATGCAACCCCCCTTCTAGCATTAAGTAGTGAGCCGCCTTGTGCCTGAAGCCTTTTACATCCTTGGTCCCCTCCGGAAACTCGTCAGTGGTTAGGAAGGTCACCAATGGATCCACCCACGAGGGTCGCCGATCCACCTCCATCAACTCTCCTTCCTCGATAGCCGGTCGAAATAGTTCAGTCAAGGTTCTTCCTCCCCGAGGTCCAAACTTAGCCAACTGATTGGCAGCTATACTTTCTTCCCTAAGAACATGTTGGATTGAGAACGTCTGGAACCCTCTGATGATCGCCCTCACCTTGGATAAGTACTTCACAAGGGTGGGCTCCCGAGCTTCGAACTCCCCTCGGATCTGTGATCACACCACCAACGAGTTCGTAAAAGCCTCCACATCCTGGATCTCAAGTTCCTTTGCCAAACGAAGGACAACTATCACGGCCTCGTACTCCGCCTGGTTGTTAGTCGCTGGAAAGTGCAAGACCACTGCTTGTTCTATAGTGACACCTTGAGGACTTATCAACACCACCCCTGCTTTGAGGGAGTGCTTTCCCGAGGCCCCGTCAACCATCATCTTCCACACCTCCTACAGTCGCGACTCCTCGGCCCCGACCTCAACAATGTATTCTACCAAGAAGTCAGCCACCGACTATGCCTTAATGGAGAGCCTTGGCACGAATGAGATATCAAACTCGCTCAATTCGATAAACCACTTGGCCAACCTGCCCGAGTGCTCCACTCCCTCAAAAATCTTGCGAAGGGGATGGTCCATCACCACCCTGATCGAATGCGCTTGGAAGTACGGTCGGAGCTTCCTGGCCGAAATGATCAAATCATACGCCAGCTTTTCCAAGATGGGGTAACGGAGCTCCGCCTTCTTCAGGATCCTGCTAACATAGTAGATTGGCATTTGCTTCTTTCCCTCTTCCCTGACCAGGATAGAGCTCACGACCTCTTCTCCTACTCCGAGGTACAAGGCCAGGTCATCTCCCTCCTTTGGGCTTTAAAGTATAGGAGCCAGGGAGAGATGCCTCTTCAGTATTTGGAAAGCTTCTTCGCATTCGGCAATCCACTCAAACCTTTGAGTACCCCGCAGCACTTTGAAGAACGATGAGCATTTTTCTCCCGACCTGGAGAGGAATCTGCTTAGCCCGGCCAGCTTGCATGTCAAGCGCTGGACCTCCTTAGCGTTGCGTGGTGAATCCAGCTCTAGGATGGCCTTCACCTTATCTGGGTTAGGCTCCACCCCTGCTGGGGTCAGAAGATGCCCAAGAAACTTCCCGCGGCTCACCCCAAAGACGCACTTTAATGGGTGCAGCCTCATCTTGAACTTTCGCAGGGTGGCGAACGTCTCCTCCACGTCTCGAAGGTGCGAGTCCACATACTTGCTCTTGACCATTAGATCGTCAACATAGACTTCCAGGTTCCTCCCCCTTAGACCCTGGAAGACTCAATCCATCATGCGTTGGTATGTAGCCCCTGCGTTTTTCAACCCAAAGGGCCTCATCTTATAGCTGAAACATCCCTCCCTTGTGATGAAGGAGACATCCTTGACATCAGGAGGGTGCATTCGGATCTGGTGGTAACCTGAAAAAGCATCCAAAAAACTCATAATAGAAAAACCAACGGCTGAATCAACCAGCGCGTCGATTCGAGGCAGGGGGTAGCAATCCTTGGGGCATGATTTATTTAATAAGGAAAAAATCGATACACATGCGCCACTTTCCTCCCCCTTTCTTTACCATTAACACGTTGGAGATCCAGTCTGGATACTGGATCTCCAAGATGAAGCCAGCCTCCAGAAGCTTCTTTACCTCCTCGCGGATGGGCTCCTCCAGCTTGGTAGCGATGGCCCTCATCTTCTGGCGAATGGGGCGCGTCTGGGGGTCCAAGTTCAGGCGATGGCAGGCCACATTTGTATCGATGCCCGGCATGTCAGCCGCGCTCCAAGCAAATATGTCGACGTTGCTCTGGATGCAAGCCCGGACTCGCTCCTAGTCCTCGGGACTCAAGCCCCCACTGATCCGCACCCTCTGCACCTGGCCGGCGCTAGTGAAGACTTCCATCTCCACCACTTCTCCAGCCGGCTCCAGTCGAGACTGCTCCTAGCCGGCTCTTGCTCCCTCTTCCTGCCCAAACTCTTCCTCCCCTCCTGCTCCCTCGACTTCCATCGCCTCCCTCAGGCTCTCACGTTGCTGCTGCTCGACCTCCACGCCTCTCAGGGCCTCCCACTCAACTCCTTCTCCTACTCCTTCCACCTGCCGACCCTCTTGCGGCTCTGCCTCTTTGTCCCTCTGGACCTCATGCACACCTCCTCCTCTTTGCTCCTCCTCAGTCTTCTCCCTCGCCTCCTCCAGGCTCACCTCCTCAATCTCCTCCCTCGCCTCCTCCAGGCTCACCTCCTCCTCTCCGACAACCTCTTCCTGCTCCGCCATCTCCCTCTCCAGCTCTTCTGCCTCTGCTATCCAAGATATGTTATTGACTGCCAACACGTAACATTGCCTCGCCACCTTCGCCCCCCCCCCCCCCCCCCCCCGATCCTAACTTGCACCCCGCCGTTGTTGAACATAAGGCATTGATGAAATGAGGAGACGTAGCGAAAGGAGCCGATGAGGGGGCGCCCAAAGATGGCGTTATAGCTGCTCGGGGCATCCACGATCACAAACCTGCAGTTCTGTGACACGCCCCCCCCCCCCCCCCCCCCCAACTTCACATACAGCCCTACCCCTCCTTCTACCTCCTTTCTTTCTCCTGAAAATCCAAACAACGGTCTGTCCGAAGCTAAAACCCGCTTGCCCTCGACCTTCATCTCATCGAAGCCTTCTTGAAGATCACATTCACGGAGCTCCCGTTGTCCAGCAGGATCCTGGAGATCGTGAAGTTCTCTACTGTCGTATGGATCACCAAGGCGTCACAGAACGGGTCCTCATAATCTTGCATATCTGCTGAAGAAAAGGTAATTTTTTCTTTCGGAGTGGGAGCCTGGGAGGTCGAGGCTACCACCCTTCGGAACATGGTCTGGAGGCTCCCCTTACGAGTTGCCTCAATCCCAACTCCTCCGTGGATCACCCTGATCCCTCCCCGGGTTCCTATATTCGCTCGGTCCTCACACCTGTCTTCTGTCTCCCCCTGCTGCACCTCCACGATCCTTATCGTTAGATCCTGCCTCCCTAGCCCACTGGCTTCTCTCATCTCCAAGAACTCTGAGCAGGTGGCTGTCGTGTGACCCTCCTCCTGGTGGAAGTCACAAAAAATCAACGCCACCCGGCCCCCCTACCTTCTCCACCTCCTCTTCTTCCGGCTCTTCCCCAAGCTCCTCTCCTTCCTCCTCTACCTCGGTCGACCTCCATTGCCTCATGCTGCTGCGGGAAGTGACCCCTCGGCCCTTGCCTCCACGCCGGCTAATCAAACCTCCTCGGCTCGCGGAAGTTATCTCTTCCCTGAAAGCCTCCTCCTTGCTCCTGGGGACGACCCGCCTAAGGCCTCCAACCTAACCGGTTGTTCGGCTTCTGGGCCCCCCGTACTTGATGCAGTCCCTGCTGCCCCTGTCCTCGGGGCTCCTCCCTCCTTCTCTCTTCTCTCTGCTCCTTCTGCCTTCCTACTCCCGGCTCCTTCACGCCATCCTCCGCCAACCTGGTCAGCTTCCTGGCAAAGGCCGGATTGGCCTTCTCGAAGTCTATCTCCTTCTCCACACTCTCCATGAGCTCCTCAAAAGAGAGGGGGCACTCTCTTCAGCACCATGCTAAAGAATCTCGGTCTCATCCCCAGGGTAAAAGCGAGCATCAGTGCATACCATGGGACCTCCTGGACTAGGAGGATCTCTTCCTAAAACCGGTCAACATAATGGCCCAACGTCTCGTCTTGCTTCTGCCTTACCGCAAACAGGCACTCTGTCTCCTTCTTACGCTTCTTTGATGTCGAGAACCTCAATAGAAACCCTCTATGTAGATCCTCAAAACTGTAGATCGAACTTACCGGCAACTAGTGGAACAGTCTCATGTCTTCTCCTTCAACGTGATGGCAAATAGCCCGCACTTGAAGGCATCCGTCATTTGCCTTATCGAAAAAACATCCTCAAACCATTGTACGTGCTGCACAAGGTCATCTTTCCCCGAGTAGTAGGACATGTCGGGCTCCCAGAACCCCTCCGGCACCGGGGCCGAGATGATGAGCTCACTGAAAGGGCTCTCGCCACCTGCCTGCTGAGAGGGCATGTCTCGCAGCCTTGGCTGGCTGGCCCGATCCGCAAGACCATGCCCAGGGAAGAGCTCTCGCACAGCCGCCTTCCTCTCTCCAACTTCTCCCGGAACCTCCTTCCTGGAACGCTGGCCTGGGAAGAGCTCTCGCGCGGCCACGTCCCTCTCGCCAGCCTCCATCGGGACCTCCTTCCCGGGGCGCTGCCCAGGAGCGTTCTTGCCTAAGAGCGGGATCGCCTCTACCGGGACATGAGGCGTTGCTCACTCGCTCCTTGCCGAGAAGGCCAAGATGATGGTCTGCAAGACCTCTCGCCTGAAGTCCTCCAGCATCTTCCTTGTCGCCTCTTCTCCCCGGGAGGGGGAACCTCCTGAGCCAGATCCTTCACCTTCACCTCCTGCCATAGGACTAAACTCAAAACTTTCTTGTATTGACTACCTTCCACACTCACCGCACCAGAACTGTTGAAGCCAAAATCTGACCTCAACGAAAGTTCGAAATCATGGGCGTAGCCAACACCTACTTGTCCCAAGCTCTGACCTCCAACTGGTTGTGAAGGACCAGAAACCGACCCAAAGCCTCAGTAGGGAGGTCCCACCGCTTACCCGGAAGATCTCTGAGAGCTTCTCCTTCAAAGCCAAAAGCTGGGCTTGGAGATCCTCAGAAAGCACAGGAAAACTCTTTTAAAGTCCCGGGAAAAAAAGTGCTTCTGAAGAACCCTTATGGGTCTATTTATAGGCCTCTGGGTTTGAACTGTCAATAACCAAACTGAACCGACCTAAAATTACCAAAATACCCTTGGTCGGGTCTGGCAACAGCCAAACTCTGTTGTTCTGAAGGGTTATATGCAGACCACCGCGGGCAAAAGCGTAAAATCACGTGGGGCTAAAAAGGTGAACCGCCTTCCAACAGAATCGGCGCTCGGCGAGAGCACCGTCTCGCGGGCGAGAGCTCCTACCTATGGGGCTCGTCTCGCCTAGCGAGACTCTCTCCTGAGCGACTGGCCCTCTCTCTGGGTCTGTCTCGCCTAAAAAAGCTCTCGCCTGAGCTGTTGGGCCCTTCTCGCCCGAACCGCTGGGGCCCTCTCGCCTATCGAGCCGGCCTTAAGCCGACGAGTAGCCCTTTTCCTGAGACCCACTCGCCAGTGAGTAGGCTTCTGTCAAAGAGTCCATCTTTCCTTACTTTCCCCTCTCTTCGAGCCCGAACTGTTCCTACGAGCCCGAGGTTGTACAATTTTGCTTCTTTGAAGTTCTGCATCACCCGTAGGTGAACTTTCATGTCGAATTAGGCTTCATTTGGGGGACTTGTTTTCACTGGTCAAGCCAGTTATAAGCGCATGAACTGGATCTTAATTAAGATCCGATTCATGCGATTTGAATCGCTTGACCGGTGAAAATAAGTCTCCCCAAACGGAGCTTTAGTTTTAAGTTCGGTTGGAATTTTTTGTGGAATTGATTTAATTCTATATTTTGAAATGTTTTCTTTATTTGTTCAATATTACAATGGCGGAAATATTTGATATTTATCTAATAAATATCAAATAATTTAAATTGGGTTTAATGGGATTAGATAAATATCATTCATTATCCCATAATAAAAAATTTACAGCAAATTAACTCAGAATTTAGGGGATTTTGGTACAAATTAAACTATAAGCATTTCTTTTTTCTTTTTTCTAACCTTAGGGTGGAAGAATAATGCTGTTAGTGTGAATCATAGGCTTCTGATGCTGTTTTATTTAAATTTAAAAAAAAATAGGTTTCTATCTGAGCCCATGCATGCTTGTCTATTTAACCAGAAAATGATTATTATATTTTAGAAATTAGACTTCAAATTGATTACCAAAAGCCCGGCAAGCTCAGAACGGGCCAAGGCCTGCCGAGCCAGGGCTTTTGAACGGCCAGGCACGGGCCCAGGCTTGACGTTTGACCTGCCAGTCTCCGGCCTAAGCCTGGTTTTTACAAGGCCCAGAACGATCGGTCCTAGACCAAGCTTTTGTTACCCTAAAATCTCCCAATATTTCATGTATTTTCGAAATACGCCTTGTACATTCAATTTCAGAAAGTGTTCAACACAAAAGTTGTAGATATCGCCAAGATCTACAACTTTTGTGTTGATCACTTTTCCTAAAAATGCATGTACAATGCGTACTTTGAAAATATGCCCAGATTTTACGTCTTTTCAAAATACGTCTTGTACATGCAATTTCAGAAAAAATGTTCAACACAAAAGTTATAGATATCGACGAGATCTACTTTCGTGCTGAACATTTTTCCTGAAATTATATGTACAAGGCGTCTTACAAAAAGACGTAAAAAATTGAGAGATTTTGAAATGCGACTAACCAATTACGGGTTGTAATTAACAATCGCTTTAAAAATATATATTTTTATAACATTTACATTATTGTCACAAAATAATGAAATATACAAAGGAGAAATGAAAAAAAAAATTATTATTATTGCCGAAAATGTTAAACTACAAGATACATCCATTTTCAAAACCTAATAAAACAAATTTCGTACAAATTCAAATTTTCTAACAAGTTCCAACATTAAATATGTAAAATCAAACTTTAAAAAAATACTTAATAATGATAAGCTATAAAACTTTAAGCTCTGATTCATGTCGCAACCGCTTGATCGGTGAAAATAAGTTTCAAACGGAGGGAGCCTTAGGCTTCATTTGTTTCGGCGGTGGCGGATCGATCCGGCGGGTGAAAACGGAGTGTTCGAAACGGAGGGGGGAGGTGGCTGCTCCAAACGGAGCTTTTTGGGGCGTTTCTCAAGGCGGGCGGGTGGAAACGGAGCAAACGCCGCCGGAGGTTCATTTGTTTACCCGCCTTCCAGCGGCGTTTGCCCAAAACGGAGCTCCGAAACGCCCAAACAAATAGAGCCTTAATCTCCGTCTGCTACATTCATGGAGCATAGCTCCTCTTCAATTTCTGACAGGTTATCTTCAATCAGTGAAATATGTTGCCTCCTCTTCATAGCATTCAAGTAATTTTTGTAGCATATGCAAATTTCCATCGACTCTTCATTCAGGCATCTCCATCACTCGTTCAAAATCCTGTCACTCAAAAACAACCCCTGCAAAGAACCTCTGCCAAATACAATAGTATCGTCCGCATAAAGAATATGAGAGAATATTTAGGCCCCAAAGGGTGAGCAATGTAGCAATCCGCTTTCCTGATAGAGAACAGCTGAGTTAAAACTCTGCTATCTTTGGTCATGAAGAACAACTGAGGCAACGGAGGCAAACACCACGAGATGGACCAAAAAAAACTTCCCATTGATCCTTATGTTGTGTTGAGAAAGACAAACAATCATAATAACAAGATTAATAAAATGTAGTGATAATCCAAAAAAAAAATAATAAAAAACATCACAGAGAAATGCTCATTACATCCGGTCAAACACTTTTTTCCTGTCAAGCTTAATTATCATGTTGGGGGGGATGCAACTTTGAGTATAAGCATGATAGTTGCAGAGGTATAATAATTGCCAAGATAACCTCCAATCAAGAAATCATTTCTCACATTCACAATGTCAACCTATGCCAACAATATTGGAAGAAAACGTCTCCAAACCCATCGGGGCCGGGGGCGCTTTCTTTACATAAAGAAAACACAATGTTACGTACCTCCGCCTCTGATGCAGGTGCAGTGAGAGCGTGTAAGGGATTGCATTGAGAAGCTCGGCATCATGATCGATTGGTTCAGCACGAAAAGACTAAAGAAATGATTCAGTGATGCCAATCCGATGTCGTCCTCTGATTCAATAGCATTTTCATTCATGCAGATGATACTTGATATCTTAGGAATGCTTCTCTTACTTTTGACCAAAGTGTGAAAGTATGTTGTGTTTGTCTCCCTCCTTAATCATCTTATCTCTTGATTTTTGTTTCCAATAAAGTTTTTAATGAAGAAGCAATGAATCACAATTAGCTTGATGTCGATGTCGAAGATCCGCATTCGCTTGGGATGGGTTAAAGTCAAAATCATCTTCCACATTTGCAAGTTGAGCTCAGTAAGGTGAGTGGCCATTGTCTTGAATTCAACGCATTCCCGTGCCTATTTACAAGCATCCTATCGATACGCTCATAAACCTGATGCCTACAGCTCTGCATATCTTAAATGTTGCCAATATAACCAACGTGGGATAAGTCCTCCATCATCTCCCTAAATTCCAGTATAGCTCTTGTCGCAAAAGGAGGCAGAACCTTTCTTTTCATCAAGACAAGTGATACAGTTGAAGTCCCCCAAAACCGAACAAGGTTGATTAATGGAAAGGCTGAATCGGAAAAGCTCAGCCCAAAGATGTCTTCTTTTTATATATAAGTAACTTGCGCAAACCACAAAAGATCGAGGCCCTCGCAAATAAAAATACGCATCACCTAGTCCGTGACGTAGAGCGGCTGAATAGACCAATCCCCCTTGAACATAATCCAGATTTTTGAAGGCCTCTCATCTGAAATGCATCCAGGAAAGCCAAGCTGTAAGGGAACTAGGACAGCTTTGGAGACCAGAAGTTTGGGCTTGATTATCAAGATGCAATTGATGTTGTGCATCTGGGATCGCGATTTTACCCTATTTTGGGTGTTAACGTTTGCTACTCCCCTAGAGTTTCAAACCATCCTCGACATCAAAAACAAAGGAGCATGCTAGGCATCTTCGCTTGGCATTCCAATTAACACAGGAAGAATGAGCTATATGTCAAGAGGTCAAAGTGCTTTTTTTGCCAAAGAAGAGGTGCATTTTCTTGAGCTTGCAAGTATGAAGGCAATACTTGGGACGCAATTCATGATAAAGATCAACAATGTTGCAATATCTTACTTTCAAACAAGAAAGGAGAAGCGGATGCACACAGTAGACAAGCTGAGTTAGTAGCAATCTCCATGGTGAAGAATGAACATATGGAGAAAGTAAAGAAAAAGGTTTGAGGCCAACTAGCCAAGTAACTTATCTGAATATCTAACGAAGAATGACTAAAGGTGGATAGAGGACGGGCTACTCAACGCCAAAAGAATAAACTTATACATCCCAAAGTGGGGAAACCTACGGAGGGAATTGGTCAAATGGTGTTATCATACGAAGTGGGTTGAACATTCTGAGTAGAAGCTGATGCAGGACGGTGCGTAGTGTTTACGCACCTGTCGGCTATTTCTAGGAACCCTAAATGCATGCAACGAAATATGACTTTTTTTAGTTTTAAAAAAAATTTGAGCGGGCGTTGCACAGAGTTATGAAATTAAACAACGTAATTTTGTAGGCACGAAATCACTATGTTGTTAGAAAATGAAATTTCTTAAAAATGATTCAGTTTTAGATCCGGGAAGGAAGCTCGCAACTTTCGTTCCGTTCCCTTTTGTCGTAGCACAATGGAAATCGTGAACTCCAAATACGTTTTCGTTTGGAGTTTTCGACGTAGCGTTTGCTGACGAAACTCAGGCGAAAACTCGGCAAACAGTCTATTATCCTACGAGAAAATATTGAGGCGCACACAAAGGAAAAGAAAGAAACAATTACCCACGGAAGAGGCGTCTTCCGTATTCGAAGTCGAGGGCGATCACGCGAGAATTCCTCGTTACCTCCGATCTCCGCTCCGAGGTCGGCCGCTATCGCATACGGGCACCAAGGAATTAAGTCACTCTCTCACACGAGGTGGTTCCACGGAATCACTCAATAAGTAAGGAAAGCCACAAACTAACAAACCTAAAATTCACTCGCTCTCACACGAGTGGCTCCACGAAACCTCTAACACGGATTAGAATTCACTCACTCTCACACACAAGAGTGGCTCCCCGAAATCTCTAACACAAGAAATCACTGTTCACGGAGTTATAAAGCTCACAGCGATATCAAGCATCAATCACACCTAAATCAACACACTATCCACCTAAACATTATTTCAATTTTACTGTTCACAGTTCACGGAAGCCGGTAACAGGATTTCACAAAGTTACTGTTCTTCAAGCAGCCAATCAACAACTGTCAAGGGTGAACAGTAACATTAAATTCACTGTTCATCTTCTTCTCATCTAACTCCTACAGGAAAAAAAAACACAGCACCCCCCTAACTGGAAATCTGAATGCCAGGATTCCCAAACAACAGCAACAGCAGCTGCGACCTGTTCATCTTCCCCAACAAGTTCTCACACAGGAAATCAAAATAACACATCAAACAATAATCTCATCCTTCTTCAAAAATCAAATTTCATCATCCAAAAAAAACTAAAGCAGCCCCTTTATAGGGTTTGAACAGAACGCAATATCAGAAAGAAAGAGCTGTCTAATCAGCCATGGCGGAAGTTGCCGATGACGTGGCCGGTTGTTGGAGCTCGATCGTAGGTTGCCGATGCGCGATGTGAAGAAACTGTCGGGGTCGGTTGCTGTAACCATCGGAGGGAGGAGTCGTGGCGTGCGTGCTTCCGCCATTATCGCTTCCTGCGGCTTGGATCGGGAGGAGCGGCTTGGATCGGGAGGAGGAGGTCCTGGCGTTGGACCGGGAAGATGAACAGGGCTTTTCTTCTCGATTTTTTTTTTTTGCTTTGCGGCCCTGCTTCCACGGGAATAATAGATCCACTAACACACACATATATATTTATATATATTCAATATCTTAATAAGTAGATATATATATATGTGTGTATCAACATTACACATGTTTGTATTTATATATACATATACATATATAGGTATTGTTATATATATACGTATATATAATAGTAGAGAAAAATAATACTCCAAACATAGCTACGCGCGCAGGCGTGCGACCCACTAAAAATTGACAACATAAAACTTGCAAAATAAAATGCAATAAACATAAACTGAAAATGCGACGTTGGGCATATTTCGACGATCTGACCTAGGTTGGTCTCCACCAGAAGCATAATTTAGCACTGATGGAGGACTCTTACTACTGCCAATAGATGAGGGATAGCATTGAGATGTACATGAAAGCATGTCGTGTTTGCCAACAAAACAAGATGGAGAACAAGCAACCAGCAGGAATCTTAGAGACACTACTAGTGCCAGAGCATTCATGAGAAATGGTGAAGCTTGATTACATAATTGATTTGCCTAAGTCTGAAGGTTGTGAATGTATCTTGATGGTAGTAAACCGCTTCTCCAAATATGGCTGACATAACAGCCAAAAAGACGGTCGTCAACCATGTGGTGAAGTAATGGGGGTTGCCCAAGAGCATTGTGAATTTGTGAGTGATAAAGACCCTCGTTTTACTGGGAACCTCTGAACAGAGTTATTCAAGCTGTTGGGGCCAGGGTTAAACTCAATGAAGCACGAATACTTAAAAATGGGCAACGTATCGACTCGAACGCGTATCGGATACAGGAAACGCCCGGAAACACGCGGAAACGAGTTTCCGAAACTGCAGGAATTGGAGCATGTAACAAAGTTCATACACTCGTGTGAAGGGACATTTATTGAGGATCAAGAGTAGTGGAATTGGAGCATGTAACAAAGTTCCGGCTTCCACATACAAGAACATGTTGAAGGAAGATAAAGATGCTCAAGAGCTTATTGAGCGAAGACTTCCAAAAAATTTAACGGTAGCTCCAAGTACTTCAAGTGGAGTTGGAAGTGTTGTGAGTGTTGGTGATAAGCGGAGAAGAAATGATGGTCCAAGCGGTAGAGAAAAGAATTCAATTTCTAGTGCATTCAATAATGAGGATAGAGCTTATTTAGATGCTTTAATTGCTAGGCATTTTTTTCGGCGGGGCTGCCTTTCAATCTTGCAAGAAATCCTTATTGGAGGGAATCTTATTCTTTTGTCGCTAGTCATAACCTTGCGGGATACGTACCTCCCGAATATAATTTTTTAAGAACCACATTATTGTTGAAGGAAAAGATCGAAATTGAAAAAATATTAGCTCCCATTCGAGGGATGTGGGTAGAGAAAGGAGTTAGTATTGTAAGCGACGGATGGAGCGATCCACAAAGAAGATCACTCATTAATTTTATGGCAATAACCGATTCAAAAGCAATGTTCTTGAAGGCGGTTAATTGTGAAGGTCAAACCAAAGACAAGTATTTTATTGCCTCTTTGTTCAAAGAGGTCATTTTAGAAATTGGATATGAAAAGGTTGTTCAGATTATAACAAATAATGCGGCGAATTGTAAGTGGGCGGGACAACTAATTGAGAGTGAGTTTCCATCAATCTTTTGGACTCCTTGTGTGGTGCACACTCTCAATCTAGCTTCGAAGAATATATGTGCCGCTAAGAATTCAAATAATAATGTGGTTACGTATGAAGAATGTTCGTGGATTACTCATATTGGGGATGATGCCATGTTTATTAAAAATTATATAATGAATCATTCCATGAGATTGGCAATGTTTAATGAGTTTGTTAGTTTGAAATTATTATTTATTGTTGAAACTCGTTTTCCTTCAATGATCATCATGTTAAAACGATTCAAGCTTATAAAGAACGGACTCCAAAGAATGGTTATTAGTGATCATTGGCTTCTATATCGTGATGATGATATGAAAAAGGCAAGACATGTGAAAGAGAAGGTTTTAGATGATGATTGGTGGGCTTTCATTGAGTATATTCTTTCATTCATTGCTCCGATCTATGACATGATACGCTTTTGCGATATAGATAAGTCTTGTCTTCATCTAATATATGATATGTGGGATACAATGATTGAAAGGGTGAGGAAAGCTATCCACACTCATGAGAGGAAAAGAGAAGATGTGTCTACCTTTTTTGAGGTAGTACATGCTATCCTTGTGGATCGTTGGAACAAAAATAACATTCCGCTTCATTGTTTTGCGCATTCATTGAATCCAAGGTACTTATCTTTTAAATTATAAATTTATATTTTGTCTTAATGTCTTTTTTTTTAATTAATTTTTAACTCAATTTTGTTATTTCACTAGATATTATGGTGAACAATGGTTAGCGGAGGATCTAAATAGAGTTACTCCTCATAAAAATTCGGAAGTTAGCAAGGAAAGACTTAAATGCTTGAAAAAGTATTTTCCAAATTTAATGGAGCGCAATGTGGTCGCCAAGGAGTATGCGGAATTCATTGATAAATCGGGGGAATTTAATGATTATGATTCAATTCAAAATCGTTATCTCTTAGATCCAAAGACTTGGTGGCTAAATCATGGATCGTCGGCCCCTTCACTTCAAACCATTGCATTAAAATTATTAGTACAACCATCATCTTCTTCATGAGCTGAGAGAAATTGGAGCACTTACTCTTTTATTAATTCAATGAAAAGGAATAGAATGACAACACAACGTGCAGAATATTTAATAAATATTCATAGCAATCTTCGACTTCTTTCTAGAAGAGATCAAAAATACAATGACGGAGAGTCTACATTGTGGGATATTGCGGATGATGGCTTTGAGTCATTCGAAGATGTAGGTACACTGGAGATGGCTAATTTATCGCTTGATGAACCAAGGTTGGAGCTCTCGATTATTGAAGATGATGAAGTTGATACTTGATACTGTTGGAGAGAATGTTTAATTTTTAAACTTGATATTTTGCATGTGAATGTAACAAAACAATGATCAATTGATGTAATGATATATTGATGTGGACATGTGATAGATTGTTTTTTTACGGTGCTTGTTTCCTTAAATGTTATTTATAGCATTATATGAAGTGTCAATGATATATAATATAGTCTTATTTAATTTTTCATTATATGTACAAATAGTTTATTAGTTGTCTTATTCTTATATTAATTAGTACTTATATTAAAATAATTAAAAACGTTTCCCGTATCCTTATTTTTAAAAAATCACATTTCCCGTATCCGTTTCGTATCGTATCCCGTATCCCGTTTCTGTCCCCGTGCATCATAGGTTAAACTTCTCTACTAGCTTCCACCCTCAAATGGAGGGCAAACGAAGAGGGTAAATGTGCTACTTGAGTGCTACTTGCGAACTTTGAGAGTGCAAATCGGCAAGATTTGGAAAATTTAATGAACATGGCAAAATTTTCTTGCAACGTGCAGTGGAGTAAAGCTACAGGAAGAAGCCTGTTCAAGCTTGCTGCAGGAAGACATCTCACTTTGCACACCTCGGTGACCACTACTAATGATTAAAAGATCTCAGGAGGTTGAAAAATGACTACGTCGTGGGAAAAAATGAAGAACATACAGACTTAGTTCGATTATGCTTAGAAAAAGCTCTCGGGAAAAACTAATAAGTGAGTTGATACAAAGAGATGATAGATAGAGTAATCTTTGAGAGAAAAGTTGATGGGAAAGCTTCTACCTCAACAATTCAAGGCTTTACACGGTGTGGGCAAAAGCTTAGTGCAAAGATATGGACACTTTCTGGTAGTGGCAAAGATGGGTAAGGTTTCATAGCACCTTAATCTACCTAACTGTTTGAAGATTCATGTTAGGTTTCATGTGAGTATGCTCAAACCATATTATTAAAATATTGAAGATCTTTAATGGGGAGAGTCTCAAAGGGCACCTCACGTGATGACCAAGTCTTTCGACAAAAATTGTGGAAGAGGTGCTTACAAAGAGAGTTGCACAGACAAGAGGGTGCAACCAAGCACATGATAACCAAATGGAATGGATTGTCAGAGTTGAAGGTGGCATGGGAGACATTAGAAGACTTGTGACAATTCAAAGACATTCTTCAGCAATATGAGGCGACGGGGCGTCACGAGGGTAGGTGGGGGAGGATGTCATGGCCCTCCATCTTAGGCCCGCCAGTGACAAGTTATGTGCCAGCCCCGAGAAGATTCTAGAAAAACCTGGGGTCCTGGAGATCCTTGTACATAAGAAGATCATAGAGTATTCATGAATATTGTAAATACAAGAAATGTATAGGATAATCTAAAATAGGAGGCATTTTACATTCTTCCACACTTTTGAAGAAAGATTCATTGAGGCGTATAAAAGGAGAAGGCCCCCACATTTGTAACCATCCAAGTTTTGGACAAGAAATGGAGTTCTTTAAGCTCTCTTCACTTGTGAACTTTCTCTTGAGTTGTTTATCCATTCTTTTCTTCTTCACCAACAAGTTCTTGGAAGAGACTGACTTAGCTAGGAGACGAGGTAGCAAAGAAGAGCTAAGGCCGCACTGGTGATGCAAGAAGACAGTCTATGACAACATGCAGCTAACATTCACAAAAAATATAACAAATACCAACTTACGCCCAAAATAGATAATTAAAGAAAATAAAAGAATGTTCATCTTTTCAATCTTTTAACAATATTAACTCTCTCAATCCTCTTAACATTTGGTTCCATCCTCTGGGCCTCCAACCCCTTTTACTTCCCACTTGGTTTATTAATTTCATGGTGAAAATGAGAGCAGAGGAAGGTAGAGGCTGGATGGAGGATAGAATAAACAAAGACCTTCCAGCCTAGCGTGCTAGGTGGAACATTTGGTGCGTGTATTGAAATATCTATTTAAAATATGCATATTCATTAACTCAGAAAAGGCCGACAAGACTACGTAACAAACAAAAACAAAAAATAGCGCTCCACCGCACCTATTGCGACGAATACTAATCAATAAGATACATAAGGTGACGTAAAAACAATCGGACGCGATGGTCACCCCTCAATGTCAGCATCACGATCGCCGTCTTCTGGGCTAATGCCAAGTAGCGAGTTCAAAGCTCAAGCACCGACTTATGGTATCGACACAAAATGATAAGCTCATAAAAGCACATGGCCCGACAATTTGCCCAAATAAACTCACAAAGCAACCTGCATGGAAGAGTGGATCCAATGCGAAAATCGAACAAACAAACTCACGCACGAAAATATACGACCGTTGGGAGATAATTTCCGGGCTCACTTTTTGCAATGCGTCACCCAAGAAATTACGGGGCATTTGATGGGGTTCCCCTAAGGTTCGTCTGAGTCAAGCCGGCATTGTCAAAATCATGGCCCCGGCCAGATCGCCAAAATGGGCTACCTCGACCAAGTGAGAACGCTTGTAATCCGGATGTGCGATGAATCCGAACCAGGCATAACGAGCACGCTCGAGGTCTCGTGCGCACACTGCAAGCATGGGCGTCGCTACGGGCAGGCGCGCACAGTGCGCGTGCACACACACGTGTGAGAGTAGGTTGTCTCTCCTGTGAGAGTTCCATTGGATTTTATTGCCCTAGTGTGGGCGTCTTCTCGACTCAAGATTTGTTCTTGGTTTGGGGTTTTTCTACTCCTTGGCGATCCGGGATCTTCCACGATTTTTCTTCTCCTTTGGTGTTGCTTCAGATAGATGTTGTGGGGCGTGTCTATTCTGTGGTTGGGGTGCTTGTTTTACAACAGTTGCTTGGATTTGTGAGTTGGCATGGGGTTTCTAGTAGGCGCGACATGCTCTGGTCATACCGGTATTGTCCGCTACTTGGATCTGTGTGAGGGCTTGTTCGGGGCCGGGTTCACGTTCTTGTGCTTGTGTCACCCTTCTTCTCGGCGTTGCCAGCAAGGTATGCTCTTGGTGTTCTGTTGTACTGGTGTGTGGTGAAGTGCTCTAGGTGTTCTACCTGCAAGGTACTGCTCTTGGTGTTTTGTTGTACTGGAAATGGAAGTTTTACACTCTGATTGGGCCCAGTCGCTCTCTCACATAGGCGGAGGAGGAAGTTGTGGTTATCTCCGATGAGTGCCTTGTCTCTCAGGCAATGGTTGCTTTGATGTTGGTCGGTCGAGTGGTTGCTCAACAATGAAAATCGTGGTTTGAAACTGTCAAGGGTTGGGGGGCCTTCCTCAGTTCGGCATTTGGGGAACTTCTCAAAGTTCACCACCCCGCCTGGTCTTTCTCTCGGAAACCAAGCTTTTTGGTAGTGGTGCTGATCAACTAAAGCGGAAGTAGAATATGAATGGCTTTGTCGTGGATGCCTGGGATCGTAGTGGACGTTTACTATTATTAGGGGAAAGGATTGGGATGTCCAGTTGGTATCGTTTTCTCTCCACCATATTAATGTACTGATTCTTGTTCGGATTCTCGTCCATTTTGGTGGTTTACTGGTTTTTATGGTCACCTGGAGGTCCATTATCGCTGCCATACGTGGAGCTTGTTTCTTTTTGATTGTCAGTTGGCTGATTTGGGCTTCTCGGGAGACCGTTATACATGGACAAATCAGAGTGTAGCCCCTTCTACAATGAGGGTGCGGCTAGATCGGTTTTGTGTAACATCTTGGGTGCAAATGTTCCCGGAGGCCTCTGATTAGCATCTCCAATCGGCTTTTTCAGATCATTGTCCTCTGTTTTTAGATTTGGAGGCAGTGGTGGAGTGTGAGCCCTCCTCTTGCCCGCGCCACTTTGAGGCCCAGTGGAGCTCTTTCCGTGCTACGAAGGATATCCTTCGAAGATGCTAGGGATCGATGACAGAGTTTAGGAGTTCGGCGGTGGGTGGGTGTATTGACGTTGTTGTGGGGTAGTGTCGTTGGGTTTGTGCAGTGCAAGCTAGGATCGAGGCCTTGGAGCGGGAGGTTGTCTCCTGGTGGCAAGGTACAATCTCGGCAATGTCCAAGGCACGGGAGCTAGCTATCCAAACGGAGCTGGAGACCCTGATGGTGGTTGACGACGCCAAGTGGAGACAGCGGGGAAAAACGGTTTGGCTTGCGTGGGAAATCGCAACACTGTTGTCTTTCATGTGCGTGCTTCTGCCCGATAGAGGAAGAATGTTGTGTCTTGGCTTGTCAATGTTGATGGTTGTCGGGTCGCTTCTCGTGCGGGGCTCCAGGCTATTGTTGGCTCGCACTTTGCTGATTTGTTCGCCTCTTCCATCCCATCGGAGGATCAGATTGCTAATAATCTTTGGGGGGATGGCATTGTGGTCGCACTTTAGATGAATGTGTCACTGTATAGCCCTTTTTCAGCGGAGGTTTTTGTGCTTTCTCATGTCTCCTCTCAAGTTGTTTTCTTTCAAAAGCATTGGAGTATTGTTAGTTCCCCGATTACGACTTTGTGCTGAATTTTTTTAATAAGGGGATTTCTTCTCCTGATTTTATGCTATTAATCTTGTCCAAATCCCCTAAGTGTGATAGGCCTACCTCCCTCGCTCAGTTTCGGCCTATTAGCCTATTCAATGTTGTTTATTGTATTGTGGTGAAGTGTATTGCTAATAGAACGAAGCTTTTTATGGACACTATTATTTCCCCTGTCAGTCGACCTTTATCTCTGGGCAGTGGGCATCTTATCACTGGCAATATTCTTATTGCGTTTGAACTTCATCATTTCCTCGATTCGAGTTCTCAAGCATGAGTGATTATATAGCTTTTAAAATTGATATGCCAGAGGTGCAAGATCGGATTGAATGGGGCTTTCTGGCTCATGCACTTCGGTGTTTGGGTTTCGATGAGAGGTTTGTGTCTCTGATCATGTTATGTGTCTCATCAGTCCATTTCTCCTTTAGTTTGAATGGAGAGACATTTGGGACTCTTGTTCCTAACAGTGGGCTTCGGCAGGGGGACACCCTTTCCTCGTATCTCTTTCTAATTTGCTCAGTTTTTCAGCAAGCTTTTGCGGCGAGCCGAAGATTTGGGTTCTATCTCGGACATTGTGGAGTCCCCCTTGGCGCCCCGGATTTCTTATTTTCTCCTTGCGGATGGCACATTGATCTTTTCTGGTGTGACGCGTCGGGCGGCCTTGGCCATCTCGGGGCTACTGCGGACATTTGTCGATGCGACTGATTTAGAAATCAACCTTTCTAAATCCGATGTGGTGTTTGGTCATTGGACTCCTCAAATATTGCTGGAGTCTTGGGGTGGAGTGCGATCCAGTCACGATTTCTACCTAGGCATTCCATCAGTGGTAGGATGAAACCATAGAGCCAGTTTTGCTTATATTAAAGATAAGATTTGGAATCTGATGGAATGGTGGAAGAATAAATTGGTCTCTTTAGTCAGCCGTGAAATTTTGATTAAGGCGATTTTGGCGACAATCCCCGCCTATGTGATGAGTTGATTCCCTTTGTCGCGGGATTTGGTTCAGGAGATTGACTCACTCTTGGCGGCTTTTTGGTGGAAGGGGGCTGGCCTATTGGGTTTATATTGGAAGTCTTGGCGGCATCTGTGCTTGTCTAAGTCTCTTAGGGCAATGAGCTTCCAGGGTATCTCGGCTTTTAACACGACCCTCTTGGCAAAGCAGGTTTGGTGACTCTTGACCTCCCCATCCTTATGTTGGAAGAGGTTTTGCCCAGCCCGACACATTGTCGGTGTTGGCTCTCGACGCGCGGTTGGTGTGGGCTCGCCTATACGCATTTCGGGGGATCGCTGGATTCCTGGTCTGCTTGGCTTTTGTGTCTTCTCTGCGCCCGGTGGACTCCTCTCGGTGGATGGTGGTCGACATGTTCCTAGTGGGCCAACAGGCTTGGAATGTGTGTTGTCCGGTATATTTTTTTCAGGAGTCGGGTGTCATTCTTTTTATTCCAATCGGAAGACATTGAGGAAGAGTGTTGGGTTTGGCACTTCTCGTGCAATGGTTGCTTCTCTGTGAGGATTGCTTATCACTTAGCTCATCGCCTCGCCTACTCTGTTGGTGTTCCTTTTCCTTCGACCCCACAATCGTGGAATTCTGTGCGGCAGATCGTGGCTCCTCCGAAGGTTCGCGTATTTTTATGGCGGTTGGAGCATCATTTGATCCCTACGGCTGGGTCCTTGCGGTGATGTCATTTGGGGGGTGATTTGGTGTGTCCCCTGTGCGGTGAGCTTGGGGAGGATGAGCTGCACACTATGCGGGATTGTGTGTGGGTCTCACCTATCTGGGCCCTCCTTGGCCTTTCGTGTCTTTCGTCATCCTTGGGGGTAGAGGGGTATCCAGAGGCTTGGATTAGGGAGGTCCATGGTGTGTTGTCGCAGGATCAAATCAGTGTTTTCTCCGCAGCGTGTTGGGATCAATAAGATGAAATATGGAAAGGCGGTTGGGTCAGACGATATACCCATCGAAGTATGGAAATGTCCAGGAAATAAAAGAATTTTGTGGCTTACAAGTTTTTCAATAAGATATTGAAGTAAAAGAAGATGTCAGACCAATTGAGAGAAAGTATATTGATACATTTGTATAAGAATAAAAGGGATATACAAAATTGTGTTAATTACAGAGGAATTAAATTGATGAGTCATACCATGAAACTATGGGAACGAGTAATAGAAAGAAGATTAAAACAAGAGACTAACATCTCGGAGAATCAATTTGGATTCATGTCAGGGAGGTCGACCATGGAAGCTATAAATCTCTTGAGGAGACTCATTGACAACTATTGAGAAAGAAAACAAGATTTGCATATGTTGTTTATTGATCTTGAGAAGGCTTATGATAGAGTTCCAAGAGAGATCTTATGGAGAGTCTTAGAAAAGAAAGGTGTAAATATATCATATATTGACACAATCAAAGATATGTATACAAATTCAGTGACAAGGGTGAGTACATCTGGAGGATAAACACAGGAATTCCCTATCACTGTTGACTTATCAAGGTTCGGCTTTAAGCCCTTATCTCTTTACCCTTATCTTAGATGAGCTCACCAGACATATCCAACAAGCAATACCTGGGTGTGTATTATTTGCGGATGATATCGTTTTGGTTTATGAGACGCGCGAGGATGTAAACGCAAAACTTGAATCTTGGCGAGATACTTTAGCAAGGAAGGGTTTAGGTTGAGCAGGGCAAAAACGGAGTATATAGAAATTTAGTAGTACAAGAAGGACAGATGACTTCGTTATTAAGTTGGGTGATCAAGATATTTTTCGTAGTGAGTGTTTTATATATCTTGGATTGATAGTTCAAAAAGACGGAGATATCGATAAAGATGTGACACGTAAAATCCAAGCTAGTTGGTTGAAGTGGAGAGGCGCGTCAGGGAACTTATGTGATCTTAAAGTACCCTTAAAACTTAAGGGCAAATTTTATCGTATTGTAATTCGACCCGCGATGCTCTATGGCTCTGAGTGTTGGGCAGTGAATTGTGTACATGGGCAAAAAATGGGAGTTGCGGAGATGAGAATGCTTAAATGGATGTGTGGACACACGAGATTGGATAAAATTAGGAATGAAAGAATCAGGGATAAGACAGGAGTAGCACCAATTGCATAGAATATGCGAGAAACTCGTCTAAGATGGAGTGGACACGTGCAAAGGAGACCATTAGAGGCACATGTTAGCCGTTGTGAGAGTCTAGTCACTAGGCATGTTAAACGAGGGAGGGGTAGACCAATAAAGACTTGGAATGAAACTGTAAGGAAAGACATGATGTACTTAGACATTAGTGAGATTATGACAAAAGATAGAGCACAATGGAGACAAAGGATCCATATAGCCGACCCCACTATAGAGGGATAAAGGTTGAGTGTTGTTGTTGTGTTGGGCTATTTGGTGGAGGCGCGTAATCAGGGTGGGTGAGTTGCATTTTGTGGGGGCCACCTCCTCTTTTCAGCTTTCCTTCATTCACGCATACTCCTATGTTGACTTACCTTGTCCTAGTGATGGCCCTCGCCCCCTACATTTGTGGTTGTTTGGGAGCCCCACCGATGGGGCGCAGTTGGAGCATCATTTGATCCCTACGGCTGTGTCCTTGCGGTGATGTCATTTGGAGGTGATTTGGTGTGCCCCCTGTGCGGTGAGCTTGGGGAGGATGCTCTCCACACTATGTGGGACTGTGTGTTGGTCTCACCTACCTGGGCCCTCCTTGGCCTTCCGTGTATTTCATCATCCCCGGGGATAGAGGGGTCTCAAGAGGCTTGGATTAGGGAGATCCATGGTGTGTTGTCATGGGATGAATTCGGTGTTTTCTCTGCAGCGTGTTGGGCTATTTGGTGGAGGCGTGTAATCACTTGTTATGGGAGGGTGAGTTGCATCTCGTGGGGGCCACCTCCTCCTTTCTGCTTTCCTTCATTCACGCATACTCCTATGTTGGCGTCCCTTGTCCTAGTGGTGGCCCCTCACCTCCTACATTTGTGGTTGTTTGGGAGCCCCCACCGATGGTACGTGGTTAATTAAATTTTGATGTTGCGGTGCGGTGCAGCTTAATCCATGTCGCGTGGATGTCGGGTTTGTTGTGCGTGATTCCAATGGGATTTGTTTGGCGTGGTGATTGTATGCAGCTGGCTACTTGGGGTATTCTCTAGTTGTAGAAGCTTTTGCAGCTCAATTGGCGATGGACGTGGCTATTGCATATGGCTGGGAATTAGTGATTTTTGAAGGGGATTGTGCATCTTTTATTAGTATTATGACCTCAGGGATGGCCCCATTCTCTGCGGGTAGACCTTTCATTGTGGATACACTGAGTATCAACTTTTGTTTTGTTCGGTGTGGTGAAAATTGTGTGGCTCATGTGATTGCTTGTATGGCGTCTTCTTATTCTTTCGGCCTTTATCCACATGTTCTGAACATTATCCAGTTAAAAATGCTAATTAATGAATTGCTTGCATTCAAATAAAATATGCATATTCATGCAAAATAAAAATAAACATTGTACTTGTATATCAGTATGAAAGCAGGAATGCATTGACACTTCACACTCACAACAACATGCATCAAGTAAGAAAGTATGTAGACAAAACGCATCTTTCCTTTATAGAAAAACTTATTCAAAATATGCACACGCAAAAAATTAAAATTACACATAAAAGTTGTGGATTATAACTAGAGAAAACATCCACCGTATACACAAACTACTAACTGGAAGATTTGATAGCTTCAGAGCACAGGAAATACTTACAAGTGCACAATTAATAAACGAATATAAGAACTAAATAAACCAGATATAAATTTAAAGAAAATTCAGTGACTCGTTCTGTTTTTTTTTTTGCTACCATATAGAACAAATTCTATGTGGTAATTTCAACAGGGAGAACTGCATAACTCAAACTATCATCTCAAATGCTTTAAAAAGTAAAGATAATCATACCTCAACCAGTCATACTAAATATATTTTCAAAAAAGGCCCAATTAGTATGTTTTCCAGCTTCACTTTCTTTGCATTAATACTTTACAACTGCTTCCTTTTGACTGTAGTTACATGATATCTTCTCAAAGAATTTAAAAAGTAAAGAAGAAAATCATACCTGCACCAGTCATACTTTACCTTTCAAAAATGCCCATTAAGAGTTTTGAATGCTTTCCAGCTTCACTCTCATTGCATTAATACTTTACAAATGCTTCCTTTTGTCTGCAGTATTATTCCAGGTTTCAACGTGGTTATCAAACCGGTTTATCAAAATAATAAGTCATTTGTGCAACCCCATAGAAGTGCCTTGAAGTAAAATTGCAGCAAACTGAAAAGCAGGTATACCAAGAAAATTGCAACAACGTTTTCCGCATTAATCAATATAATTGTCAAAAAGAAATCTTGGTTATTCATTCTCTGCATTAATATTTGTATAACTTGTTCTTCTAACTTCAATTCCCTTTCATATCGTTCTCATTTTTGTAAGCATTTTTCCATGCATGGGGATATCAAGAGATGGCTGGGGATACAGTTACCACGCCACACTGGCGGAAAATAGCGAATGGCGGGAGTGTTGTCCTAAGGGGGTATGGAGGGCATTTTGCAAGACTAATTGTATTATTAAATACTAAAAACAATATTAGGTTTTAAATACCAACTATAAGTAATCAATATTAAATTTTTCATACTATTTAATAAAATAGTGTTCTTAATATTAATACATATTTAATTATTTAATTAACATTAATATAAAATCAATTACTTTGATTAAACAAATAAAACCCACTGAGCCCATCAACAATCGTCCAACATTTTAAGCGCTTACTCATTTGAGAATTGTCGAAGGGGTTAAACCTTTGCCCACAAGCTCGCCGATAGAGAGGGAGCGTAATGAAAGTTGAGCGGTGAGTGGGGATATAGAAGATGATAAGTTATATTTTCTCCTCGCCGGTTTTCAAAAAACCACTTTCATATTACCACGCGATAACACACATTAAGGCTCTGTTTAGGGGGGAATTTTTCCATCCGGACTCCGGGCTGATCTTCTAGGAGATCAAAATTTCATCTCCTAGAAGATCATGCAGCAAGGTAGCGAGAACTCCGCGCAAGGCAATTTGATCGCCACCCTTCCTCCACGTAGCAAGGTAGCGAGAAACCCGGACATTGATTTCAAAACGGAGTCCGGTGGTAAAAATCTCGCTTGTTTTGGACAGTTGTGGCATATGAATGTTGATATGAAAATCTAGTGGTAAACAAAGTAGTGGGGGTTGACCTGTATTTGAAAATTAAGTGAAAATGTTCTTGATCCAAACTCTATTTCTTTGAGTGAAGGTGTTTACAACCGCTACTTCTAACTACAACTGTGACATTTTGGCCCAAAATGCCATTTTGGTAAAATATTGTCATGTTCATAACTACCCAAACAATACATGTATCATTCACCATTCCGTTCACAAGCATCACCGCTCTCCTACCACTCCCCCAATAACTAAAGCATTGGCCTTCTAGTTTGTCATAAGATTCCACCAGTGCAGTTTCAGCCATAAACAACATAGTTGAAAAGAGAAATTTGGATTATCTTATGATATTATGTAAGTTATTAGCCAAGACATAATGGGTAAATGTGAGAAGGGAATCAAGAATTAAGAAATTATGGAGCTCGGATTGCATATTTCAACACTGGCTGTCATAAGATTCCACCAGTGCAGTTTCAGCCATAAACAACATAGTTGAAAAGAGAAATTTGGATTATCTTATGATATTATGTAAGTTATTAGCCAAGACATAATGGGTAAATGTGAGAAGGGAATCAAGAATTAAGAAATTATGGAGCTCGGATTGCATATTTCAACGCTGGCTAAACCATAATGTTATGATTCCACACATGCCCTCACACCCTAACTAAAAAAAAACAGACAGCATGGCACACAAAACACACTATGCAAATGATCTATCAATATTTCAATCTTAGGACAAGATGTTGGTAAAATGGAAGTTTCTGGATTCGGTGCAGTTTTGTTGAAGGTGAGTTCGGCTCAGGCTTCGGCCACTATTGGGGGACCCGCCTCCTGCCTGCAGACAATACACCCCAACACGCTCTCCTGGAGCTACAGCTCAGCTGGGTATGAGAGTTAAGCGTGGTGGACCCATAACCTACAGGGCTTATTCTCAAGCGGGTTGTTGAGGTCGGGATTTGAACCCTCAACCTCCTTTATAAGAGGGACTTAAGTTCTTCTCTCATACCCAACAGAGAAGCAACTCAATTGGGCATGAGAGGAGAACTTAAGTCCCTCTTATAAAGGAGGTCGAGGGTTCAAATCCTGACCTCAAGACACAGCTCAGTTGGGTATAAGAGGAGATCTCAAGTCTCTCTTATAAAGAAGGTCGAGGATGTTGGAACCAACGGTTCACATATCCTTAGTTTGATAATATCAATTCTCATGATGTATTTGATCACATCTTGTGTTTGATAGTATGTGCAGGTTTATAGGTTCAAGCGATGAAAGAAAATCTCCTCTGGCACCTACCGTCGAGCGGTATTAGTTACCGTCGAGCGGTATTAGTTACCGTCGGGCGGTAGCCTGAATTTAATTGACTTGGCACTCTGCTTGCTACCGCGCCGCGCTAGTACTACCGCCCGCGCTAGCACGAGAATTTATTTCGTCCAGACGCTCGGGAAGCTACCGCACCAGCGTTAACTTTGTACCGCGCTGCGCTAGCTCGAGGATGCACTTCAACCAGGCGCTCGGGAGTCTACCGCGCAGGCGTTAGCTTTGTACCGCGCCGCGTTAGCCCACTCAACGATTGTCGAGACGGATTCGTCGAGACGTCGGGACTACCGCGAGGCGTTACCTTCCTACCGCGCCACGCTAGCTTTGAAAAAAGAAAAATATTCGTTTTGAATATTTTTCCAAATTTGCAGCATCAAGTGCGTAAACCTACCATTGGGCGTTAGTCTTACCGTCGGTGGTAGCCTGTTTTTTACAAAGACGTATAAAAGGAGTCTCGTTTTCTGTATTCCTTACCAAGTCGAAAAGAGAACGAGTTCTTTGATTCCTAGGGTTAGGCCATCTCTCTGTGGTTTGTTCTGCCGTCTTCGTCGAAGGAAAAGAAAACCGTCTCCCTCCCGTTTGCGCACGAAGAACTCCGGCGAGCCAAGGACTCCAACGACTACGAATAGTCGATCGGTTGCGAGAACACGAAGATCTCAAGCACCGGTCGCGGATCGCTCAACGGAGGAATCGACAAGAGGGAGATTCAATCTTAAATCTTTTATACCTTTATTGTATTTTTTCTTTTCTCTATATTCTTGTGGTGAGAGAAATCGACCGAGGAAGGTCGTCGGAATCTGGGGAGGATTTCGTAAGAAATCGTCCCGGGGAAGGGACGTCTAGATCGGATGATCTAGCGGGGCTCTAAGACACTTCCTTGTGTGAAGGTGAAGAGTTGGCTTGAATACCTTTCTTGGAGGGAAAGGGAGAGAGACAACCGGTCCGGGGAGGGGGTCGGTATAGAAAACCAAAAGTTTTTCTTCATTCACCGCCTTCGATCTTCGGCGTCACGAAGATCAAGTTTTTTGTAATCTTTAAAAACAGTTGTTGATTTAGTTTGCAATGAAATTCATGTTCAGTTTTTGTCTCCTGCGTATTATGTTGTGATTGTTAGCTTGTGTTTTTCTGAAGGGTGCATAGATCTTCAAGGAGGAATCTGCCCAGGTGTTGATTCATTACATGGCTATTCATTGTATTTACTTTGATTTTTTTTGGTGTGTTTAAGTGTTCCTTTTAAAATATTTGTGTGTTTGGTTATTCTGTCTTGCATGTGATGTTTATTTTGGCTATATAAGAAAATGACAAAAAATATATAAAACCCTAAAAATCAAAAAAAAACTATGGAGTGCTAGCACTTATGACACACTTGGCTAGAACATAGAGCGTAATGATTACGTACAATGTTGGAATTAGGCGTGTTAATCCATGTGAACATTGTCTACCTAAGTCATGATGCGTCGAATCTATAGGTGCTTAAGCTACTGAGTGCGCTTAGACATGCTAGTGTTTGTTGAATATGTCTCTAGGTATGTGTAGATAGCGGAATGACTTTATATTATT
This sequence comes from Platanthera guangdongensis, assembly GCA_039583875.1. Lineage (NCBI taxonomy): Eukaryota > Viridiplantae > Streptophyta > Magnoliopsida > Asparagales > Orchidaceae > Platanthera > Platanthera guangdongensis. Next base: position 21,852,864 of record CM077167.1, on the reverse strand, counting down.
CACACATCCCTAGACGGAGCACTCTTGTAGAACGTATATGCTTACATGTTATAACTCGTGATATTATGTCTGCCAAGTTAGAAATAACTTGAATAATCAATATCACGATACATATGCGCTTCAATAAAGGATAGAACTTTGGGCAAATCTCTAGTGGTCAAGTCTTGTTCATACAAGTTAAAGTATATCTATCTATGTGGGTAGATTTCGATTGATTTGGGGACCTTGGAATCCAAACTAAAAAAAACTGATAGCTCAACGCGTATGAATAAAAACAATGAATGCTATCAAGCCTTGTGTCAAGGATACCCCCCCCCCCTCAAGCACTACTCACTCCTCATGATAAGTCATTATGAGCATTGTGAGGATGAGCACCTTGGTTCAAAAATCATTTTGATCTTGTGCACAGTCTAGTACCTTAAGCTTAGGGCTCCTAGTTCTAGTCTTGATATATCGTAGATAACACCGTGACGTGATTTTTCACTTTATTCCTCTCGCGATAGCATATTTAATTACTGAGATAAACCATGTAATGAATGTTAACTTTACTTGATGTTTGTCTTCTGATGCTGCACGTGCACATGTCATTACTCTATCTAACGCTTATACGCATAAGAATTGGACTGAAACGGCATTATATGTTTATAGCACGTAAGTTCTAGCACATGATTTCTATTCGTGACATGTACAATGTTTCTCTGTATTAATTCTATAACTCTTGTAGCATTGTACTCTAAATCGTTATGTGTTTAGTTTATCTGTGTTGTCCAATCTTTTGTAACTCTGAACGATTATTTAAAACTAATTCTGCGTACTGCACTCATCGGTTTGACATCTATGTTTTATACTTTCTGATTTCGTTTTTGGTCACTGCTATTGTTTGTCGCCCCGCGCTTCACTCTTTATAACGTAATCTGTTTGCTTTCTTTATCATGCTCATTATATATTGCATTTTGTTTCTCCCGTGCATGCGCATGTTTATTTATTTTTTTTGGTATGGCCCGTCCACTTTCGATAATATCAAATTTGGAGAATAGATGGTTCATGAGTCATGGTTAAGGGTAGATCACATGTAGGGGGAGCTTATTTTGTTGTGTGCACGTAGATAGGGGAAGCGTGTGTGTAGGGGAGTTATATGAAATCAGCGTGTGTGTAGGGGAGTTATATGAAACCCGAAACCTGAGCTTTAAAGATTATCTCTTATATATACGTTGTATCATGGACTTCATTATTATATCTCATGAACGGGATTTGATATTATCAAAATGCAGAGTTTGTTGGAACCGACGGTTCACATATCCTTAGTTTGATAATATCAATTCTCATGTTGTTTTGATCACATCTTGTGTTTGATAGTGTGTGCAGGTTTACAGGTCCAAGCGATGCAAGAAGCTCTCCTCTGGCACCTATCGTCGAGCGGTAATAGTTATTGTCAGGCGGTAGCCTGGATTTAATTAACTTGGCGCTCGGGTTGCTACCACGCCGCGCTAGTACTACCGCCCGGGCTAGCACGAGGATTTATTTCGGCCAGACGCTCGGGAAGCTACCGTGTCAGCGTTAACTTTGTACCGCGTCGCGCTAGCTCGAGGATGTACTTCAACCAGCCGCTCAGGAAGCTACCGCGCAGGAGTTAGCTTTGTACTGCGCTGTGTTAGCCCCCTCAGCGATCGTCGAGACGGATTCGTCGAGATGCCTGGACTACCGCGAGGCGTTACCTTCTTACCGCGTCGCGCTAGCTTTGAAAAAAGGAAAATATTTGTTTTGAATATTTTTTTCAAATTTGCAGGACAGTTGTCAGCATTAAGCGCATAAACCTACAGTCGGGCGTTAGTCTTACCGTCGGTGATAGCCTGTTTTCTACAAACACGTATAAAAGGCGTCTTGTTTTATGCATTCCTTACCATGACGAAAAGAGACAGAGTTCTTTGATTCCTAGGGTTCGGCCGCCTCTCTGTGGTTCGTTCCGCCATCTTCGTCGAAGGAAAAGAAAACTGTCTCCCTCTTGTTCGCGCACGAAGAACTCCGGCGAGCCAAGGACTACAACGACTACGAAGAGTCGACCGGTTGCAAGCACGTGAAGATCTCAAGCACCAGTCGCGAATCGCTCAACGGAGTAATCGACAAGAGGGAGATTCAATCTTAAACCTTTATTGTATTCTTTTCTTTTCTTTATATTCTTCCGGGCGCGACGTGTCTTTTTCGGAAGGAGATTGGGTGTTGGTACATTTCAGAAAGGAAAGATTCCCCGGTGGGTCGTACCACAACAGCCTCTGACAACCTCCACTTCATCTGGCCACTCCCTCGACGGCCGTGAATGCCCGTGAAGAGCTCGGAATGCGAATGTCGGAAATCTCCCGGTGAGATTTCTTTCCTCCACCTCTCAATCTCTTTACTAGTAGTTTGTTATGATAATTTCAGCAAGGTAATGTCACCTCCAAGTGTAGCGCACGCTAGCCCTCCGCATTCCTAATCGTTGTTTTTACTTTGGTGTCTGATCCCCGCGAGTTTGTTCACTTGCCGCATTTCACTTGGGCCGAAACTTCTGAAAGCCGGAAGTTAGCCCTTCCGACACGTGGTGTTGCTTCAAAACACAAAATTAATATTGTGCCGAGCAAGTTTCTGCTTAAATTTAAAGTTTGTGAATATCGGTTCACATCATCTGACCTCCTGACTAATGGGCAGCGAACCCTAAATCAAACAAAAAATCAGATCCAACATAACAAAATAGAACTGCAAGAGTTTTGAACCTGACCAATAATCAGCAAGTTCAAAATATAAATATTCATTGAACTGCAATGAATATGATGTCTTTTTATGAGAGAGTATAAATAGAAGGAATTTCCAGTCTCTGATGAAGTTAACCAGCCAAAATAAATCATGGTACATTGGGGAATTGATGCGAACCGGGCTTCGCGAACTTTAAATTTAAGCGGAAAAACTTGCTCGGCACAATTATAATTTTTAGTTTATGAAGCAACACCACGTGTCGGAGAGGCTAACTTCCGGCTTCCAAAATCCGGCCTAAGTGAAATGCGGCAAGTGAGCAAACACGCAGGAATCGGACACTAAAGCAAACAATGGTTAGGAAAGCGGGGGCCTAGCGCGCGCTACACTTGGATGTGACAATACCTTGCTGAATTTTTATAACAAACTACAAGTAAAGAGATTAAGAGGCGGAGAAAAGAAATCTCACCGGGAGGTCTCCGGCGTTCGCATTCCAAGCTCTTCACGGGCATTCACGGCCGTGGATGGAATGGTCATACGAAGTGGAGGCTGTCGGAGGCTGTTTTGGTAGAGGGGTAGTGGAGTGGCGGCGGTGGAGACGTTTGTGGAGGAGACGGGCGGTCGGAGGAGGATGGTGGCCAGAAGGTTGTAGGGTTGGAGTGGAGTAGAGAGGGTGGTGGGTGTTGGGAACTTGAAGTGGACTCACCAAGGGGTTCCGGCAGTGAGCAGTTGGAGCAGGCGACAGCAGGGACTCGGCAGCGGGCTGACGACTCCCGTGCGGGCGTCTGGAGGCGAGTGATGTGGGAAGAAGCTTGGAGAGGGGAAGTGACCGGCAGATAGGAGGACGAGTAATCTCCAGGAGTTGTCGACGGGGCGGGAAGGGCAACGCGGACCGAGCGGCGGAAGAAATCGCTGAAAACAACGGCTTTCAGCAAATTCTCCCAATCCGGTCTAGGGCAAACAAGGGAAAAGCTCCTATTTATATATGCCTCTTCCCTCTCTCAATCTCAATTTTTTATAACTAATTTTTTAAAAATTTAACCAACTAATTTCATCACTTGTCCCCCAAAACTAGCGCGAAGACCCACACCACACAATCCGAACCGAACCAATCGATTTAGGGTCACGTGAGGCGGTCAATCTCACGCGCCGGGACAAAATAACACAGTTCACATAAAGGCACAAAAATAAAAGATACAATGTTGCGATAAAACATAAAAAAAATACGCCGATGGCAGCGGTAATAAGAAAATAACTAAAGGGCCGACGACGGAGTCACATCAGGAATTTAAACCCTGGGAACAATGCAAAATAGAGTAGAAAGTATGTCCTACAGAAATGCCAACTTAGATTGGGCAATCTCATATTCTAATTTAATTTAAAAGTTTTAATAAAACAATTGTATCTTTTTAACTTAAATTGGATAATCTAATATTCAACAGATAACTGTGCACTTTCATGATAATGTATCATAAAAAATGTAAATTCAGCCATTTTGATGTCAAGCGCATTAACCCACGATGATTATTATAAGTGGTAATATCTTTTTTTCAGATGCTTGTTACTTTCTAAGCCGACCCCACTATAGTGGGATAAAGGTTTGAATGTTGTTGTATGCTTGTTACTTTCTACTTAATATTATCCATTTACTGGATGGTTCTATCAGTAAACTTGCACATTTTACCAAAGAACGCTAACCTTGCACATTTTACCAAAGAACGCTAACCTTGCACATTTTACCAAAGAACGCTAACCTTGCACATTTTACCAAAGAACGCTAACCTTGCACATTTTACCAAAGAACGCTAACCTTGCACATTTTACCACAGAACGCTAACCTTGCACATTTTACCACAGAACGCTAACCTTGCACATTTTACCACAGAACGCTAACCTTGCACATTTTACCACAGAACGCTAACCTTGCACATTTTACCACAGAACGCTAACCTTGCACATTTTACCACAGAACGCTAACCTTGCACATTTTACCACAGAACGCTAACCTTGCACATTTTACCACAGAACGCTAACCTTGCACATTTTACCACAGAACGCTAACCTTGCACATTTTACCACAGAACGCTAACCTTGCACATTTTACCACAGAACGCTAACCTGTCGATGATAGTAAATTACTCCTAGACTTCAGACACCTATTACTTTCTATTTAATAGCATGCATCGATTGAATGCTTCTATTGAATTTAAGCACTTTGCCAAAGATTGCTATAAGATTGCGAACTTTTTTTACAGTAGTAATTTCTTCTGGGACTTCAAATAGTCTCTATATGGCAATGAATGACAAGGGGGTGGCAAGTGGCAATGATGTTACAACAGATCATCTATGTGGACAGTTATCAGCATTGAGAATTGTCACGGTTGGCAGTAACAAGGAAATGCTGGGGCTGCAACCAATGTCAATCAGGAGAGTTAAGTTATGCCTCATTTTATATTGACTGTGTGGAACTGTTTGCAAATGCAATTTGCATACTGCTAAGAAGATTTATTTTCATGAAAAGTTTTTCCTCATTCATTCAATCTTTCAGCAGGTTGCTTTCAGTGGTGGAACTTGAAGAAGGAAAAACATGTTGCTTTCAAGAAAGCAGTTATGTAACGACTAGTTGATGACTCTTATGTTAATCTTAATGTCTCATGAGAAGTTATGTCTTTACATTTAAGGATAAGTGAAAAGAACGTAATTAGAGTATCAAAAGGTCTTGCGCCCCAAATAAAGAATTTTGGTGGTGAAAAGAAGAAGTGCAAGACAAAGCGAGGGCAAAGAGGGTCAGCTATAAATTACTCTACAGTTGTAGGAAAGATGAAAACTTAGCCAGGTATAAAGTCGTCAAAAAAAGCTAAAAAGGCAGTAAGCTACGAAGCACGGATACGCCAAAAATAGAGCCGTACCCGTACCGGGTACGTTTCCGGTACGGATACGCGTACCGAACGGCGCGATTCGCGCGATTCGCACTGCCACTGCTGATCCCGTCGCGCGTCGCGCTGCTGATCCCGTCGCGCGTCGCGCTGCTGATCCCGTCGCGCGTCGCGCTGCTGATCCCGTCGCGCGTCGCGCTGCTGATCCCGTCGCGCGTCGCGCTGCTGATCCCGTCGCGCGTCGCGCTGCTGATCCCGTCGCGCGTCGCGCTGCTGATCCCGTCGCGCGTCGCGCTGCTGATCCCGTCGCGCGTCGCGCTGCTGATCCCGTCGCGCGTCGCGCTGCTGATCCCGTCGCGCGTCGCGCTGCTGATCCCGTCGCGCGTCGCGCTGCTGATCCCGTCGCGCGTCGCGCTGCTGATCCCGTCGCGCGTCGCGCTGCTGATCCCGTCGCGCGTCGCGCTGCTGATCCCGTCGCGCGTCGCGCTGCTGATCCCGTCGCGCGTCGCGCTGCTGATCCCGTCGCGCGTCGCGCTGCTGATCCCGTCGCGCGTCGCGCTGCTGATCCCGTCGCGCGTCGCGCTGCTGATCCCGTCGCGCGTCGCGCTGCTGATCCCGTCGCGCGTCGCGCTGCTGATCCCGTCGCGCGTCGCGCTGCTGATCCCGTCGCGCGTCGCGCTGCTGATCCCGTCGCGCGTCGCGCTGCTGATCCCGTCGCGCAGGTAGCTTCTTCTTCTTCTTCTTCTTCTTCTTCTTCTTGGACATCATCATCATCCTGGACTGAAATGTCCAGGACTGAATCCTGGACTGAAATGTCCAGGATTCAGTCCAGAATCCTGGACATTCCAGTCCAGGATCCCGGACTGAATCAGTCCAGGATCCTGGACTGAATCCAGTCCAGGATTTCTGGACTGATCAGTCCAGATTTCTGGACTGCATCAGTCCAGAATTCTGGACTGATTCAGTCCAGATTCTGGACTGATTCAGTCCAGAGTTCCTGGACTGATCAGTCCAGAGTTCCTGGACTGATTCAGTCCAGAATTCTGGACTGAATCAGTCCAGATTAATCATCATCCTGGACTGAAATGTCCAGGACTGAATCCTGGACTGAAATGTCCAGGATTCAGTCCAGAAACCTGGACATTCCGGTTTAGGGTGGAAGAGTAGACACACGTGGTCTGGTGAATGATGCCATTTCTTGAGAGGTATGACCCAAACTCACCTGCATTTGTGATATATAAATATATAATTATTATATTTAATACAACGTATCCTACCGTACCCGTATCCTTGTTTTTTAAAATTTGTCGTACCGCCGTACCGGATACGTATCGTACCCGGTACCCGTACCCGTACCGGTGCTTCCTAGGCAGTAAGTAAAGCAAGAAGTCAAGCTTATGATGAATTTTATAAGTGACTAGATACCAAAAATGGAGAGCATGACATATATAAAAGTGCTCGAGCTAGAGAAAGAAAGACGAGATTTAAGTCAAGTAAAATGCATAAAGGATGAGACAGATACAGTTTTGACAATTGATGTGGATATTAAAGAGCGATGGAAAAGATATTTTTATCAACTCTATAATGAAACAAATGACAATAAATTGAAATTTGAAGAGTTAAGTAAATCAGAGAAGTATAAGAACATAACGTTTTATCGTAAAATTAAAGTATCAGGGGTAAAAGATGCTCTAAATAAGATGAAAAATGGAAAGGCGGTTGGGACAGACGATATACCCATCGAAGTATGGAAATGTTTAGGAAATGAAGAAATTTTGTGTCTTGCATGTTTTTTCAATAAGATACTGAAGTCAAAGAGACTGTCATACCAATGGAGAGAAACTGAGAAAGTATCTTGGTATTTTTGTATAAGAATAAAGAGAATATACAAAATTGTGTTAATTACAGAGGAGAATGGAAAGAAGATTATGACAAGTGACTAACATCTCGGAGAATCAATTTGGATTCATGCCAGAGAGGTCGACCATGGAAGCTATACATCTCTTGAGGAGACTCGTCGACAACTATCAAGAAAGAAAACAAGATTTGCATATGGTTTTTATTGATCTTGAGAAGGCTTATGATAGAGTTCCAAGAGAGATCTTATGGAGTCTTAGAAAAGAAAGGTGTAAATATATCATATATTGACACAATCAAAGATATGTATATAAATTCAGTGACAATAGTGAGGACGTCTAGAGGATTAACACAAGAATTCCCTATCATTGTTGGCTTACATCAAGGTTCACCTTTAAGCTCTTATCTCTTTACCCTTATCTTAGATGAGCTCATCAGACATATCCAACAAGCAATACCTTGATGTTTATTGTTTGCGGATGATATCATTTTGGTTGATGAGACGTGCGAGGGTGTAAACGTAAAACTTGAATCTTGGCGAGATACTTTAGAAAATAAGGATTTTAGGTTGAGCAGAGCAGAGACGGAGTATATGGAGCTTGAATTTAGCAGTACAAGAAGTACAGATGACTTCGTTATTAAGTTCGATGATCAAGATATTTCCCGTAGTGAGTGTTTTAAATATCTTGGATCAATAGTTCAAAAAAACGGAGGTATTGATAAAGATGTGACACAGAATCCAAGCTGGTTGGTTGAAGTGGAGAGGCGCATCAGGGATCTTATGTGATCGTAAAGTACCACTAAAACTTAAGGGCAAGTTTTACCGTACTGCAATTAGACCCGCGATGCTCTATGATTCTGAGTGTTGGGCAGTGAATTGTGTACATGAGCAAAAAATGGTAGTTGCGGAGATGAGAATGCTTAGGTGGATGTGTGGACACACAAGATTGGATAAAATTAGGAATGAAAGTATCAGGAATAAGACAGGAGTAGCACCAATTGCAGAGAAGATGTGAGAAGCTCGTCTAAGATGGTTTGAACACATACAAAGGAGATTATTAGAGGCACTTGTTAGGCGTTGTGGGAGTCTAGTCATTAGGCATGTTAAACGAGGGAGGGGTAGACCAATAAAGACTTGGAATGAAACTGTAAGGAAAGACATGATGTATTTAGGCATTAGTGAGATTATGACAAAAGATAGGGCACAATGGCAACCAAGGATCCATATAGCCGACCCTGCTATAGTGGGATAAAGACTTGAATGTTGTTGTATTCAATCTTTCAGCAAAAATAAGGAGACTGTTGATTGATTCGTTATCTTGGGGTGGAAAATCTTACACCTGACCGCGTCTCCGTGTTGAACTCTGAATTAAACTTTCTTCAATATTTCAAATGTTCTTGTTCAGGATACAGGGAACTTTAAAATTTTACTAAAACGACGGTAATGTACAGTAATTCAATATTTCAATTCAGGATGATTACATATCGGTCAGGTTTAGCCCAAAACAGAAGTGTGCAATATGGATAACAAATCCATTGATGAACCCAAATCAAGGGGAGAGAAAGTTCCTAGCGAACTTTCAATCGAAAATAATGTAGATATCAATATTAAAGAAAAGGAAATTTAAAAATATATATATGGGATAAACATTACATACCACGGCTCAAATCCAGCAATGACTCATGCATACTGCATACATTACACATGTAGAATGTTATCTGCTTACGTATTGCTTCACAGAACCACATTAAAAATTGGTTGCATATCAATATCAATAGAAGGATTTTTCATGATTTTGATTAATCTTGTTACGCATTTTCCCAAACAACTAGTTAGAACACAAGCATTACAATCAAAATCATTGACTATGAATTACCTGTCCAATGTAATTAACATGTTACAACACAAGCATTACAATCAAAAGCATTGACTATGAATTACCTGTCCAATGTAATTAACCAAGATCATCGGTCTTTTTCTTCAATTCTGAGAAGAAAAGAATGCCCCATCCCTTACCATCAAATTGGTTCTCGCAAACAAAGCATAGAAATTACAACTCAGAACAAAGGATATTCATATAGAGAACGTTCCATTAAAATCCAAGGAATAGACCAGTTTTTGGATATGATCTTTTACATAAGTGCCATTGAAATGGATACTACAAAATGCAAATGAATCTAATCATGCTAAAACAACATTATAATGACAAATACCCCACCTTCCCAAGTTGACAGCTACCCTTGTGAAAGGATCACCTGTGGCAGACTCATGCACCAAATGTCTCTATTGAGGAAATAATGGAATACTATTTCCGCAAATTCAACTTAGCTCCCTGCTAAAGAACAGAAACAATCATCTTTTGGCAAACAACCAAGGAACCAATTTTATATATGTGTGGATCTCCCAGGTAGAGTAAATGAGTGTAAATAAACTCTAGCTGACCAGCAATGTCTGCATTTGGATGTCACCACACACTGATCTAACCATTCACCTGACAAGGCACATGCACATAATTGCATTAAATCCCTACCGTCCTGTCAACCCCAAACGAACTTGAGCTCTTCTCAATTATTCATCACTTGAGCTCTTCTTAATTATTCATCGTCGCTGCCTAAAAACACATGGTTGTAAGATACAAAAAAATTGATAGATAAATGCATGTTCTTCAGTTTATAAATCTATGACTCCATGTACCTGTCTTGTGTATGTTGTACTGGAAACGTAGGCATAAATTCCTTTGAAGTGGGAAGAGGAGATTCAAGAAACCAGGGATGATTAAGGGCTTCTTCGGCAGTTATTCTCTGTATGACAGTGAGAAAATATTAGGGGCAACATTAAGTAGCATAACATTATGGGAAAAAAATTAAAATTTAATTATAAATTGTGAAACCTCACCTTTTCAGGGTCATAAGTAAACAGCTTACTTAGCAAATCAAATCCAGCATCAGAAAGCAATGGGCGGCCTAAAAATGATGTAAAAGACATCCGTGGAAATTTCTCGTGCAGCTTAAAACTGAAAAGAAAAGTCGTAAGCCCATCACAATCACGAAATTCTTAGCATAAAACAAAAGAGAAAATGCAATCAATATACTCAAGTCATGAGAAAAAAAATTGGACACTTAGTATTTGGCAATGGTAACTTACGCTTTCTTACTGAAGTTAACTTTAGCACCGGGTAATCTGGCAAAGCCAGGCCAGATTTTCTCATCAGGAGTCCCCAGAACTCTAAATATCTACAGAAAAGAGTCATGAGTACTTGGGTTTAAATAAAAATATAATATAAAACATATTTATATGATATTACAAGGATCCGTGTAAACTGCAATACCTTGTCAAGTTGATCAAGTTCACTTTTTCCTGAGAATAACGGTTCCTTGGTTAGAAACTCAGCCATTATGCAACCCAATGACCACATGTCTATTGCAGTAGAATACTCTTTTGCACCAAGTAGCAGTTCAGGAGCCCTGCGATAAAAATTAAAGGTAAGTCAACAAAAATATGCATAGATTAAGGCTCCGTTTGGCACGGTGGTGGTGGTCATGAACATGGGATTAAATTGTCATTTGTTAACGCCCTACAAAGAAACTCCATCCACTTTTATATTCAAACATTTTAACCCATGCGTTTATGACCGCCGCCGCCGTGCCAAACAGAGCCTACGAAATTGGAAGCGGAAAATAAAACAGAAAATAATTAAAAATTAAAAAGGAATAAGTGCTTGAGAGATCGAAGGCAACTAACCTATACCACAAAGTCACTACCAACTGAGTATAGGGCTTCAATGGACTCCCATATTGGCGAGATAAACCGAAATCACATATCTTTACTTCACCGTGGTTGTTAAAGAGAATATTTGATGCCTTTAGATCTCTGAAGAAGACATGAATAAGAAATTTATCAAACAGATTGTGCTTGAGATAATGAACAAACAAAAAAGTAGCACAACTAAAACACCATTAGTACCTATGCAGCACCCAATTATCATGAAGATGCTTGACACCGGAAAGCAGTTGAAGCATAAGGCACTTAATTTCACTCATATGGAAGGGTTTATTCATTCTTTCCATCAATCCTTTAAGATCATGCTCCATGTACTCCATGACAGTGAAAATTCCATCAAGATCGCTCCCCACAACAACTTCTTTAACTTCAACAATAGAAGGATGGTGAAGAGATAATAAGATATTAATTTCCCGCAAAGCAGTCAACGGGAAACCTTCTCGCTCCTTCTCCATCTTCACCTTCTTCAAAGCCACAATTTCTCCACTTTTCTTATCCCTTGCTCTGTACACAATGCCATAAGTTCCTTCATTAATCTTGTTAAGCTTCTCAAAATCATCCACACTCCTGCAGCATTGCAACATGTTTATACCTTTGCAGGGTGGTTGTACAGATTTCAATGTCCGAAACGAACAATCATCGACCTCTATATCAGTTTCTATTGATCTGTGATTTCCCTCCATGATTTCGGGACTGGCTTCGTGGAATAATTCACCTGAACCAGATACATTGGATGTGGACCTTTCAGAACCTTCTCCAACTATAACTTCACCACCATCAGAGCTCCGATCTTGTGAAAAAATCAAAGGAATGTTTTCTCTTCTCCTTGCCAAACAATTCACAGCAGAAATTGCATCTTCATCATGCTCAACCAAATAGTTAACATCTGCCCATCTTGAAAGAGAGATTCCCCTAACTTCACCACATTCCTTCTCCGTCAGCAGGTCCAATTTGTCAACTCTCTTCACTGATGTGTGCTTGTGGGAGACTCTTGCTACTAAACCGGACAATGAGAGTGGAGATTGTGCCCATGTCAAGTCTCTAGTTTTAGTATGAAGAAAGTTGTTTTCCTTCTTCTCCTCCAAATCCCGCATGCTAGGAGACAACTTTCTCTTCTTTCTTGAGGAAGCCTCGTCCTCGACTTCTAGATTTTCGAAACCGTCTTCAATTACAGAACTGCTTTCGCTAGACAACTCGCCCGGCTCTCGTTCTGCCACCGTCCTGGAATCCCTCTTAGTCCTACTGTTGACATCACTCGGATCCCGCTCCTTGACGTCCCTTTTAATGACATCCTTTAGCAGATGACACATCTGGATCTGCTGACAATCCTTGTTACAGCGACGATCGTGATAATAATCGTTCGTTGTTAAACCATCCACATGAAATCCTCTGGATCGGGAATCATGACCTCTATAGCCTCCAAACGGAGCAGGTGCCATGGAATGAATAACGGAGCCCTAGAAGCTATGAAATACCTCCCAATTTTGCACTTGGAACACTAGATTTGAACCGGCGGAGAAGGGGGAAATCAGAAACATGAACATCAAAATTTAGGAGATAACTATATGCCGGGAGATTAAAACCATACCCGGAAGAGACGCGCTTGAGATCGGTGCCCTAATTTCTGAAGAAGCTTCTTCGCGTCCGATGTCCAAAATCGACGACAGTGGAAATAAGCGTGAACCGCGAGTTCTCAATTTATATATATATATATATATATTTTTTTTTTTTTTTTTGGGCGGTCCTTGACCGCAACCGTAATTGGCTACTCGCACCACAAAATTTCCTAATTTTTTGCGCCTTTTTGAAATACGTCTTGTACATGCAATTTCAGGAAAAGTGTTCAATACAAAAGTTGCATATATCGACGAGATCTACAACTTTCGTGTTGAACATTTTTCCTAAAATTGAATGTACAAGGCGTATTTCGAAAAGGCACAAAAACTGGGCATATTTTCAAAGTACACCTTATACATGCATTTTTAGGAAAAGTGATCAACACGAAAGTTGTAGATCTCGCCGATATCTACAACTTTCGTGTTGAACACTTTTCCTGATATTGCATATACAATGCGTAATTCGAAAACGCGCAAAAAATTATGAGATTTTGGGGTGTGACTAGCAAAATAACGGGTTGCGGTTAACAATCACCTTTTTTTTGTTATTATTGATTCGGATTAGGGATTCCCGAAGTTTACCAAAGTAATATAAACCCGTGCTCGATAGCGGACTCTGCAGCCCAATAGATCATTTTTTTTCGTTAGAAATGGAGAGGATTTGGATCTCTTCTCATTGGCTTTTCCCGTGGTCTATACTTTCGGACAGGCTTCACCAACCAGAAACTTGTGCTATGCCCGTACTCAACCCTCTCACAGTTGTACGGGCTTCTCCTACAGCCGACAGACCTGTCTCGCTCGACCACGTCTCACTCTGCCAAAAGACACCAAATTTGTTCAATTGTGTCTTTGGCCGAGCGAGACGTGGTCGAGCGAGGCAAGTCTGTCGACCAGGGACGAAACTCCTGCAATCGAGAGCAGTGAGCGCAAGGGTAGCACGGGTTTTAGGCGGGTGGAGCCCAACGGGAAAACTCGTGTGAAGGTGCTCATATGAAAGAGTAGAAAAGTGGTCTATCGCTCAACCACGAATGCGGTCGGGAACTAGGATGACGAACACAAGCTTAATGCAGGTGAAGTTTGCCCGAGAGAATCGATCTATAAAAATTTGTGATTGGGGGCAAGTTCGCCTCGCCGCCCTCTGGCTACCGTCGAGCAACTTGCCTGGACAAATCGGGGGCATGTTCTTCATTTCCAAAAATATGTGATCCATGTGACCAGGATGAAGCAACGTTATCATCAACTTCATATTCAGTCGGGCGCAATTACCATCGCGTTCCTTCAAGAAAGCTATAAAAAGGCTTCTAGGTCTTCATTTGAAGAAAAGCAATCAGAGAGATAAGAGTGAGTTCTGAGGTTTTCCGCGAAGGACGTGGGACAATGATCGTTCCTTTGCTCTGAATCTCCTCGGCTCGCTCTCAAGTCTGCCCGGACTCAAGGCACCAGTGGACACTCCCGCAAGCACCAACAAAGGAGTTGAAGAATGTTTCCTATGGACGCCCTACGTCTTTTTCCTAATTTCTTTGCTTTCAAGGCTTGTAAACGGAGAGCTGGTATGTCACGCTCCGAGAATCTCAAAGTCTTGTAATCTTAAGGAATCTAGTGAATTTTAGTCCGACACATATTCAACCATGTAGTTTTCACCCTTTTCAGCTTTTCCACGCCAAAACGTCTCGCTTGTCATTGCTATTGACTATCATCTGACTGTTTGCACGCTCGGCTTGCTCTCGAGCCAAGACAGTTTAATTCTCTGAATGAGAAGAAGTCCAAGTGGCCCGCAACAATTATAAATAGTATAATATATATTAAATTATTAATTTTATTTCATTACCTTATATTTTATTTATCTTTTCTCCTTTTTATAATTTTATGGTGGTTCGAAGGCAAAATTCATAAATCAATCCCCAAATTAATGTTACTTTATGAAATAAGTTCCTCTTTTTTTTGAAAGAATTCATCTCTAAGCATATGAAAATGTTGAAATCATATCTTAGAATCACTCCCTTTTATTTAAAATTGTTCAAAATAACAGAAATTATTAACAGAAAGATAAATAGACTAGTGGTGCACATAAAGACCCCGGTCCCGGTCCGGAACCGGTCCTGGGCAGCACCGGTCTTTTGGGACACCGGTCCCGGACCGGTCCTGCGAAAACCGGTCCCGGTCCGGGACCGGTTTTTCCTTTGAAAACCGGGACCGTCTGGGACCGGAAGGACCGGTCCTAACCGGTCCTAACCGGTCCCAGACTGGGACCGGTTATTTAAAATAATTATTTTAATTATTTTTTATATTATTATATTTTAATTTTAATGATTTAATTAAATTAAATGCTAACATGTAATAAAATTGAATTGCAAAATTGCAAAGTAAATAAAATTTTTTATTAAATTTGAAATTAAACTACAAAATCAAAATACAAATTACAAATTATAATAAAAAATCAAAATACGAAGATTTTTATTAAATTTGAAATTATATTACAAAATACAAATTCAAAATTTTGAGTTGAGCACTTGAGCCTTGGACTCGTCTTCATTCTGCCGCGCTCCCCAGATTTAAGTTATTAAGCTCGTCTTCAACTTCAGACTCACTGTCTTCAATTGACGAGACGTGTTGTCTCCTCCTCAAAGCGTCCAAATGGTCCTTGTAGCAAATGCAAATCTTCAAAGATTCTTCGGTCAAACGGCTCCTTCGCTTGTTCAGAATCCTGCCACTCAAAGAAAATGCAGACTCCGAAGCTACCGTACTAGCTTGGATGGTTAGTAAATCACGGGCCATTAAGGCCAAAATAGGATAATTATTACATTTAATTTTCCACCATTTTAAAATATCAAAATTTTCTATTTCGGACGCGGTCATAAAATCTTGAAACTGGGTTTTGCTATATAAACCTAATTCGTTTAAAGTACTCGAAGTTCGTTGTTTTTTCTTCGAACCTAATTCTAAAAATCTATTTTTTAAAATATCTTTTGTTCGAGGGGCGGTGGATTCCTCGCGAGGTCGCAATCCATATAGTTGATCGTAATAATTATATAGGCGAGTAAAATCAGAATTAAATTTTGCAACGCTAACGTTGTGAAAATCACTAGAAGATTCGTTTAACTCTAAATTTCGATTAATTTCCTCTATAAAATTTTCAACCTCGTCTACACCCATTAAAGGGTTTAAAGCCGCAGCACAAGAAAACATAGGTGGCATATGCGTATAATATTTTAAAAACTTTTCCTCCATTACTAATATTAACGGACGCCACATTGGGTTAATTTTGTATGTTTTAAACGTTTCAGTAATTAATAAAAAAATTTCAATAACAAGCGAGCTAGTAGGATAATAAACGCCCGATAAAATAGTTGTTGCCCGATAAAAACTTTCTAATAAATTTACGTAATCTTCGATTATAGCCCAATCTGACGCATCTAAATCATGTGATTCTTCCACACTATTATAAAATTCTATCAATAACGATTTTTGTGACAAAGCCCGTTTTAACATTTTGTACGTGCAATTCCATCGTACCGGCATATCATAAGATGGACCCAAAAAATTTTTACCATGTGCTATAACAAATTTTTTGAAATCTTGTTTTCGCCGTTTTGAACTATAAATAACTCGTAACATAGTACGTATTTTAATAACATAATTTTTCATAAAACTTAAACTATCTTGCACAATTAAATTAAGAACGTGACATACGCAACGTGTATGAAAAAAAATATCATCTAGCATAGGTTCCAAATCATTAATCAAATATTTAATAGCCATATTATTATTCGAGGCGTTATCAAACGAAATACTTAAAATTTTATCTTTTATTTTAAAATCTCTAATACACTTAATAATCACCTGATAAATAGCTTTACCGGTGTGCGGATATTCAAAACCTTCAAAACAAATTATACGTTTATTTAACTCTCAACTATCGGGATCGACCCAGTGACAAGTTATGCAAATGTACGAAAGACCGTCAACTAAACCGCTAGTACAAACGTTGCTCGTTAAACTAACTCGACCGTCGAATGTTTCAAAAAAATTTTGTAAAAATAATTTTGATTGCAGGTAAGCTTGTAAAGCATCACGTCGAGTTGTAGTACGACTTACCTGTTGATATTTTGGTTGAAGTGCTTCGTGTATGTAAGACGTCATTTCGTCGTTGTCGTAGTGGTTGAACGGAAGTCCGCTTTTGATGATATTCTTCATTTGTCGCTCCCGTTGTCGAGCTTGGTCATACGTCCAAATGTGCCCGGTCGTCAAAATTTGAGCTTGGTTGGCCTCCGACGGGGCTTGTTTGGAAAGACACGATTTGTTGTGTCGGGCGAGCGTTGTGTTGCTACTATTAGCGGCCATAAGTTTCGCGCAAAGTTTGCACTTCGCCTTAATTTCGCCGCCGATCCGCACTTTGTCGAAGTTATCACATACCGCCGCTTTATGCCGGTGCTCAACGATCTCATGATCGACGGACGCTGAGGAGGATGCCGGCATGGAGGAGGAGGAAGCCATTAAACACGAATATGAGTGAGAGAGAGTGAGAGAGGTAGTGAGAGAGATAGTGAGAGAGAGAGAAAGAAATATGAGAGAGGGGGGGTTTAAATAAAAAAAAAATATTTTTTTTTTATTTAAAATAGAGCCAAACGGCTCTATATATGAGCCTGCCACGTGGCAGGCTCATATAAAGAGCCGTTCGGCTCTTTTAATGAGCCTGCCACGTGGCAGGCTCATTAAAAGAGCCGTTCGGCTCTTTTAATGAGAGTCGAACGGCTCTCATTAAAAGAGCCGTTAACGGCTCTTTTAATAGAGCCGTGAGCCGTTAACGGTTCTATTAAAAGAGCCTTAACGGCTCTTTTAGCCGGTCCCGACCGGTCCCGAAACCGGTCCCGGTCCGGGACCGGTTTTTACCCTTTTTAGATGGACTGGCGGGGACCACAGGACCGGTCCGGGACCGGACCGGTCCTAACTGGGACCGGTCTCTGTCCGGTCCCAACCGGACCGGTTGGGACCGGTTTTTTTGTGCACACCTATAAATAGACTGATGAATTCGTGCTGACTGGATCAAAAAATTAAATGCATAAAATCTACCTTCACAGTTCATGTCAATAAAATATACAGAAACAGAAAGAATGAAGAGTTAGCAATGACATTTCTTAGAAACAGGGACAAATCAAGATCATACATAGATAAGGAACTTGGCGGCGCTCTTACTCGATCGAGGCTGAAACCAGGATGATCGGTGCGATGTTAACTGTAATGACTAAATGACCTCATTGTCCAACACTTCCATGAAAAATGTCAACAACGCTGCATTCTTTGACGGTCGACCGTGAAGCCCTTGCGATGGCGGCCAAGTCACCACCGGCAGTGTGACGACTGCCGATGTTGAAGAATCGGATTTGGCTGTGTCAATGCGAGTTATGCATCTTATTTGGTTGTACATGGTGAGGTATATTTATATAATGGTAACGGTCATTAATGAGTTGGTTTGGATCTGTTTGGCATCCAATAACCCGTCGTCGGAGATTTAGAGTTACGCCTATAAATATCCCTGCTGGGGGAAACGTGAAGGTCGTTCCAAACTTGACGGCCACACGGGATGCTTCGAGCGCAGTAACATTCTCAAAGTTTTCGTTTATGCGCCCTAGCCCCCTCTCCCGTAACATAGTTATCGCTCTCGTTTTTCTTCGGATATTGCAATCTCCAATCGACGTCATTCGACATTGCAAGTTTATCTGTGGCCGATCAGAGAAGCAGATAGATGTCGTCGGCATTTTGCCGGAGGAGAAGCTCGTCGCGATTCTTTCGCAGACGCATATCCCGCTCGAGATTTTTTTTTGCTCCTGGCTCGCCGCTTCCGCAAACGCGGATCCGCCGCTCTTGTGCGATATTTTTCCTGTCTATTTCGTTTCTGGTGGATCTATGGCATGATCAAGGGAGCAGTATGTCGCATCGTTCTTGCGCCTCCCTCGATTTTTTGTCGTCTGTTTGTTAGAAGGAAGGAACCTTTTGTTTCGTTGATTTTCGTTGGTGCTTCTGGTGCTCTCTCGCGATCCTTCTGCTTGATCTTCGACCGATCTACTTCACCGATCGTGGATTTGAAAAGGGCTATTCTTCCCGTCTCATAGGGCTCGGCTTGTCGCTGCCTTGCTTGGCCGAATGCAGACGCCGTTCTGAAGAAGAAAAATTGTTCGTCCCCTGATTTTTGTGTGGGTCAGAGGAAGCTGCTGGTGGTTTCTCGCATGGATTTAGCCGCGTATTATGAAGGAGCCACAAATATCTGTGCTGCCCTTCAATCGTCAGGAATGACGATTTCAAGTGTTCATAGGAAGCATTATTCCTATGGATCTTTCAGTCCTCTTATGCTTCTACTTTGGATCGACCACCTCTAGATTTAGAATAAGTCATGATCTGAATCTCTCTTTTGTGCTGTTTTTGACGCTAACCAATCAAAGGCCTCTCATTCAATTCCTTCAAGAGGAAGAAGGCGACTTCCAGTGGAGATTTTGTTGCTCGGATTAAATTTTCGGCAATCGTGTTCAGTTGGAAAGGAGCAAATTTTTTTCTGAATTGGATCTGAAGTCTTTGTCGTCTCCACGCAGCTCAGGTGAGCTCTTTTTAATTTTTCTGCTTGTGTTTTAGTTTCCTTGTAGAACTTATAAATTTTAAAAGAGAGACAATGCCGAAGGGAGATTCTCTCGTCCCGATGATCAAGTTAGAGAAATTCTTCAACTCGGAGTTCAGTGTCTGGAAGGATGCAGTTCAGCATGAAGTATCTGAACATCTTCTACACTGTGCATTCTGACTTTGTGTCTTTTAAAGGAGGAGATGATGAGGAACACTGGATCAACGACAAAGATTTTTGGCGTGATTACCTCCTCAATTGTCTTTCTAACAGACTGACAGAGACATACAACAAGATGAAAATTATAAAGAAGATCTGGGACACTTTGGAGGAGCAGTTTAGAGAGGAAGAGAACATGTCCAAGACGCACTTGGTGGATAAGTTCATGGCCTTCGCCTTCACTAAAGACAAGGAGATACTTCCTTAGGTTGGAGAATTTGAGTCTCTCGTTGACAAGCTGAATAGTGAAAACATCTCTCTGTCAAATGGGTTTATTGCAGGTGCCATCATTTTCAAGCTTCCATCGGCATGGTACTCCTTTAATACAGAGACGTATCAGAAGAAAACGCAGGTTAGTCTTAAAGATCTCAAACGTTTCATCTGCATTGAGGACGAGAACCAGATTAGACATGTTATAGAAATGGTTAGAAAGCAGAAGTTTATTGTTAATATGAATACACATCTTAAGCGGAAGTCTACGCTTGGAAAGACTAAACTACCCACCAGTGCACCTACAGTTGCTGTCACTAGCAAAAAAATTAAGAATTTTAAATGCAAGTGCTACAACTACAATAAGTGGGGTCATTGTGCTTTCGAGTGCAAGTAACCTAAAATGGGTGAATCCAGTACACTGAAAACTGATAACAAAGCAAATATGGTTTATCAGACTGTGTCTGTCAACTTTGTTGTCATGGTTGGAAAAGGGAAGGTCAGTACTGAGTGGTGGCAAGATTCAGGTGCTACTTGCCATATCTGCGACAATTCTGCGCTTCTAGAGGATATCACTGTAGTAGAAGAGACCGTTACTGTTGCTAATGGTGGAGTAGTTGACGTGCTGATGGTGGGAAATGCAACATTGCTACTCTCCTCAAGTAAAACTCTAATTTTGAACAATGTTGAATTTATACATTCATTAGCTAGTAATTTAGTTTCAATTAGCATGTTATGTGATGATGGTATGTCGTTTAACACTAGTGGTGGTAAAGTAACTTTAATGGTTTACTTACATTATTTTTTTGTTGTGCTTATGTTGTTAATGAGATGTACATATTGAGGCTAGCAAATGAAGTAGTAAATCAGGTTAGCTCAAATCTAATAGATCCTAAGACTTTACATGCAAGACTAGAATACATGAACCACAAAAAACTATTCATGCTAACTAAAACTCAAAACATTCCCTTATACACAATAACCAAGTTTGACAAATTTGAAATTTGTGCTCAAACCAAGATAACTAGAACATCTTTTAGTTAGTTTTCTAGCACATAATTGCTAGAGTTAATACATTCTGACATATATGACTACAAAAGCTTTGTCACCAGAAGAGGTCAAAAATATCTGATAACTTTTATCGATGACTACTCTACATTTAGTCACATTTATCTCATTAAATTCAAAGATTAAGCTTTTGAAAAATTTTGTATATTCAAAAATAGGGTTGAAATTCAACTTGACATGAAAATAAAAAGACTACAAAGTGAAATTGGCGGAGAATATGTCTCGGGGGAGTTTAGAGACTTTCTTGCCAACAATGACATAATTCCTGAAACGACCGCCACATACTCACTACAATCTATCGGTACCACTGAGAGGAAAAATAAAATTTTAACAAAAATATTGAATTCTATGTTGTTGAATGTTGGCATGTCTGCGACCTATTTGAGTGTTGTCTTTATGTCAAATCGTATTCTTAATAAAGTTTCTCATGCAAAGTTAAAACAAACATCATATGAGCCTTGATTTAATGGACCTCCTAGATTTGACAATCTTAACACTTGGGGTTGTTCACTTATGTTAGGATACTTAACTCTCCAGGAGAGTTAAGATTAGACATAGGACAAGCACATGTGTCTATCTAGGATGTACAAAGGATAGTGCTACAGACAGATTTCTAGATCTCTCAACCAACACTGTAATAGAATCTAGAGATGTTATTTTCTGTGAGAATAAGTTTCTTAAAGATAAAAACCTGACCTTTATTGCCAACCACTAATACTGAGACTATTATTGAGTCAGAACTAAGAATTGCTGATGTTGATCATATAGACACTAGTGCTTTAACAACTAAAAGGTTATTTAATAGAGAACGAGTGCTTAAAAGCTTCGGTACGAACTTTGTGACTTACCAAGCTGAATCTGATCTATCTACCTATAAGAAAGCGATGTGATCCAGGGATTCTCTATTATAGAAAGAAGTCATAGGCGATGAGATGAATTTTTTTCTTCAAAACTACACTTGGACTTAGTTGACTTGCCCAGAAGGGCTAGAACTATTAGAAGTAAGTGGATCCTTAAAAAGAAGCTAAATCCTGATGGGAGTATCGCCAAATACAAATCACGTCTAGTTCCAAGAGGCTTCGCTTAAGTGAGTGGTATATACTACTTTGATATATACTCACTTATTTGTCACATTTTAATACTAAGATTCTTCTCGTTTTATCATCTATTGAATATTTTACCGTTCATCAGATGGATGTCAATACTGCATTTCTTAATGGCGATTTGATTAAGGATATCTATATGTACAAATTTAAAGGGTTTGTCATAAAAAGTGTGGAAAATAAAGTTTGTAAGTTGATTAAGTCACTCTACGGATTGAAGCAAGCACTAAAATTGTGATAAAATAAATTTGACACTTATGTTAAAGCCATGAGTTTCAAACCCAGCTTATCAGATAAATGTCTATACGTAAGAATAAGTTCAAATAAAATGGCAGTAATTATATGTTTGTACGTTGATAACATGCTAATTTTGAGCACTGATCAGTCTGAGGTTGAAGACGTGAAAGTTGTCATGACGACACAATTAGCATGACAGACTTAGGTATGGTAAGAACCATCGTAAGAATGAAAGTGAACTTCATTGAAAATGGTATTATCCTGAGTCAGAGTCACTATATATGAAATCTACTAGAGAAGTGAGGTTACAATAAGAACAAAAAAATTGAGACTTCATATGACTATAATAATAGGCTGAAACCGAATGAAGGTGCAACTGTTAAATAATTGGATTATTTCAAACTCATAGAAAGTCTCATGTATGCTACAACCTATATTAGACCTGACATAACTTTTACGATCGACATGTTAAGTAGATTTACGAGTAATCCTGGGAAGGACCACTAAGATGTCTTAGAAAGGCTAATGTGATACTTAAAGTACATTGAAAAGTATATTTTATGTTACAGTTGACATCCTCCTATGCTTGAAGGACATTCTGACGCCTCCTAGTGCTCAGAAATTGGTGATAGTAGATCCACTTGTGATTTTGTGTTTATACTAGAAGGTGTTACTAGCCAACTGGAAATTTCATAATAAGTGACATTAGTAGATCCACTCGCGTGAGTATCCCGGGCCGCCCCCAGCTAGGACTGCAGTCCAACGGGCCCAACCCCTCTCCACCACTGCCTGCGGCCTAGCCCATTCCGGGCACCCAGGACCCGACTTAATATGGTGTGGCGGGTTGTTGAGGTTACCAAGGCGTTGCCATCCGGCCTTGATCATGTGACCTCCTTTATAAGAGGGTTTTAAACCACCATCTCATACCCATCTGCGCTGCAGCGCGAATGAGTATGAGAAGGTGGTTTAAAATTGTTGAAAGGGGGCCGGCCCACTCGCGTGAGTATCCCGGGCCGCCCCCAGCCAGGACTACAGTCCAACAAGCCCAACCCCTCCCCACCACCGCCCGCGGCCTAGCCTATTCCGGGCAACCAAGACACGATTTTATACGGTGTGGCGGGTTGTTGAGGTTGGCTACACGTTGCTTGGCCTCGATCCACCAACCTCCTTTATAAGAGGGATTTAAACCACCCTCTCATACCCATCTGCGCTGCAGCACCGATGGGTATGAGTGGGAGGTTTAAATCCCTCTTATAAAGGAGGTTGGGGGATCAAAGCCGGATAGCAACGCATACAAGGACACAACCTCACTGCAACAGAGACCACGAGCAAACCTACAGGGAGGGGGGGAGCTCCCCCAAGAATTTAGCAAAGATGGATCGCAGGTTTGGATTACTCTCGCCAAGGCAATGAATTTTTTCTACTCACACATCAAAAGCAAAGGTCGGATGAGGGAGAAACAACTTCAGTAAGAGTAAGACGTACAAATTTCTTTTTTTATGAAGAAAGATTATGTCTAACCCCCTCATGATGACAGTCTCAGATCCTCAAGAAGTTACGATCGTGAAAGTGCCACCTGGAAAGTGAAATAGGGAAAAATGCAACTCATGATCTTCTCCAAACCAAGTTTGAATAACAACGTGTCTCCAAACCCTATATGGGCTTATGAGATCAAACGCTTTCGAGATTAAATTCACAACAATTATGTTCACCAAGGACAAGAACATGCAATGAGCTAGGGAAGCACTCAAGGGGTCATGCCCGAAATATGCGAAATTTTGTGGTGCGTCCGACATATCAGGAGCATGATGCGAGTGGATTATTTTCCTTCACTAAATCACATTATTAAGTATCCCAAAAATTGATTTTGCCAAAAAAAACATGAAATATAAATTATGATTTTTATTATAATCATTTTAAGTACACATTTGTTCTTAGTTTGTTTTTGACTGGAAAAATTCTATTCGAAATTTTTCGTTAAGACTGTAAAATTTTCAGTATGATGAATAATTTTCAGAGAAAAAAATCCAGTAGTAAAAACAAATTTTGGTTAGAATTTTTCAGAAACAATCAGAATATGATCAAATGAGCACTTAAAATGATTGTAAAGAATACCATAATGTATATTCGATAATTTATTTTGATAAAATCATTTTTTAAAAATACTTAAATACTTCATTTGCACCATACTCATGGTGCATCGAACAAACCAAATTCGAACCCCAAAAGTAGAGCAAATTGTTTTTGGGGTAATGTTATAATTAGTCATATAACAGCTAAATACAACTCATTCATATTTGCAATCCAATAAATATAAGTACTTTTAGGACTACAGATAGCCATTTTTAATGCTCTCATGATTGCCAATAAACATCTGACTACTACTAATAAAATCAAACTTTTTGGCGGAATGTACCCCCCCCCCCCCATTATCTTATGTTTGGGAAAATGCACCCTGAACATGTTAAATTGGCAAAATACACCCCTCATTATAATTAAACTTGGCAATTTGCACCTCAAGTTCATTTTTAGAGGTATTTTGGTACTGGTCATGCGTATTGATTAAATTGACTGAAATTAATAGCTTTAGTTCTTATCACATCATTTTTGCTACGATTTTTCTGAAATTGTTATTTTGACGCAATTTTGTCACACAATTTTTCCCCAACCAAACAGGTGAGTGAAAAGTAATTCAGTTCAAATCAAAATTCAGGAACTATGTATTTATTGAACTCGATGGATGGGTTGCAAACTGCAGGAACTATATATCCACCAAAATTCGAGAATATTAGAACTGGGAGGATCAAAACTCATTTATTTTTGGTGTCTCAGTTCCCTCTTGAAGGTCTTTCAAATTAAATGAACTATGTGAAGACAGGGTCAATACAAAAGATGTTCTTGGTCATTCAACCAAGAATGAAACCTAATATATACCTAATGCTTAGCGAGTCCAGGCAGCTCGGAGTTAGAATGCAAAAGAAAGATACACTATGGAGGTTGCAAGATTCTCCGAAAAGGAAACGTGGGGGCTGCGGGATCTCCAATGATGTAGTAGCAAGGAAGACAATTCACGCGAGGAAGACGAGCAACAAGGAAGTGAGAGTTTCAGAAAGGAGAAATAGTAGCGATTCGGGCTGCAGTGGATGACCTAAATCTGGCTTAAAAGAATTTAATATATTCGTAAGGACCAGAATACTCTAATCTGTAACACCCCAAAGCCCAATTTGGGTTCAGGTTGGGTGACATGACCTGGGACACGGGCGTGTCCCAGGGCGTGTCGTGCTCGGGATGAGCAGCCTCTCGAGTGCTCGACGAAATGCACTCGAGAAGTTCTCGAGAGGGAACACGCCCTGTGACACAGGCGTGTCAGGGGGCGTGTCCTCCTCTGGTCTACGAACTGCGCTCAACGATCGCCGTCGAGTACACGACCTATGACACGGGCGTGTCACGGGACGTGTCCTTCTCGGGATCAGCCATGGTTGTGTGTGTGCTGGTGGACACGAGTGTGTCTTGGGGTACACGGCCTGGGACACGGGCGTGTCCCATGGCCGTGTCCCGCTCGGGTTGAGTTGGTGGTGTGTTGTTTGAGGTACACGACTCCTAGACATGGGCGTGTCGGACGTGACACGGGCATGCAGGATGTGTCATGGGCGTGTCACATGGCCATGTACTGTTCTTGATTTGAGTCGGTTGTGTGCCGCTTAAGGGACACGGCCTGTGACACGGGCGTGTCAGGCCAAAAAAATGGATATTTCTGGCAAATCACGACCATTCATCTCCTTCTTCCTGGATCCAAGGGCCCAGGTCCTTCCCTGCTCATTAAAAGGCTGAGAATGGATGGATCACTTTCATTCCATCTTAGCCAATCTCTTTCTAAAGAGAAGGAGAGAGAGCAAGGAAGGAAAGGGGAAAGGAAGTCGACTGGCAGAGGAGCTTCAGAGTGCTGATTCGTGAGCTGCATGCGGATTCGTGGAGGTAAAGCCGTGGTGGTGATTTCCATCCAGCTAGTTCATGGCTCCAAAGCGATCGTCGAGGGTAAAGATCTCCTTCTTGGACAATCGAGGTCCTTTCTTTATGCATATGCATGGAATCCTCCACCAAGAGGTGGAAAACGTAAGTAATTCCCCGTTGAGTCTGCATCTAGAGCCGAAAATATATAGTATATCGTAGGCATGCTGTGTGAAGCCCATCTGGATGGTTAGTCTGGATTGGTGTTGGTTATATTGTGAACCGGAGAAGACTCCGTGCAGTATGTGATGCCTATGAATTGTGGTGATTGTAGCTCTTTTGTTACAAGCTCTGCGTGAAATGTATGTTGATCTTGGATGCTTTGGGTAAGCTCTTTGTGGTGTGAGTGCGGTGAGCGCTATTTACTCTGAGAGAGCGGAAAGCTGCGGCTAATCAGGAGGGAAAGCTGACCCACGTCAGGAGGTGCGCTAGTGACAGATTGAGCACGAGAAAAGGCTGACCTGCCCCTGGTTATTTTAGGAGATCGATGGGTGGCAATGCCTGGGGGACGCGATACAGACCCGGTCTGCTGCGCCACAGTGGTGGGTCGATCTGAATTGGTAATGCTCAAGTTTGTCGTGATGTTCTCACCTCTGAGTGGTTTGGGCGGAATGTCGCCAGCATGCGTGATTGGTGGACTAGGACCGGCCAGCCAACAAGTTAATAACCTCTGATCGGTGGTGTTTCCACGGAGTCCGGTATACCGTAAGGTGCCCTGAGTGCACGGAGCGTCTGGCGGAGGCCGATGTTTGTGATATTGTTGTGATACTTATGATGATAGCTAGATTTTTGGCAATTCATACAGGGAAGGAACCACTGCCCCGGTTAAGGGGTAGGGTCGTTATAATTGGTCAGCTAATGTTGATCGTTGTTTTGTTTACCGCTCTTAGGGTGGATGTCTACTTGCAGGTGCTGATGAGTTGGATTGAATTGAGCGGAATGAAGTCTTGTTGCTTAAAGGCCCTTGAAGACCGTGCAAAGAATTCTTGGATTTCATGTGTGGCCGGCCTGCGTGCCGATGTGTGAAGTTGTATATTTGTAAAGAGCAACTTATAAGGCCTTAAGGCCATGAGTGTGTGTATGTGTTGTATACATTCATGATATATATATATATAAATGTGTCGTGTTTATATTAGTGAACATTCATGTGGTTGAGTTCTTATAACTTAAAATGTTGCGCTAGAATGCTCTGAGTTAGGATACGAGTAGAACGTGATTTGATATTCACATGTAATTCCGCCGTTCGTCTGTGAAATATGGCGTGGGACCCCCCATTATATTCCATATGACGAATGGAGGCGTTACAAAGTGGTATCAGAGTCAGGTTTGAGATTTTTGGGAGGGAGAACATAATTGAACTCAAGAATGTCCACTAGGAATGTAATACATGCACGTGAGGAGCGTGAGCGTGTATTTTCTCTATGTTTGTTGTTATGGACTGGATGTAACTGGTGCTTTGTACATTGATATGTGACGATAAGTGGTGCTGAGTTGTCTGAGCCCCAGCGTTCCGATGAGAGTGCGGCACCAGTGGAAGCGCCTACACCTCCCTCGGTGGAGACCATACGTGTGGTGACTGAGATGGTGCTCGCAGTGTTACATGCACAGCCTACTGGGTAGGCAATGCCTGCAGGGATGCCAGTACGGCCTGGTGCAATGCAAGAGCGTGTTGAAGCTATAGTGGAGGAGCAAGTAGCTGATGAGCAACGGAAGCGGTTTATGGAGTTTCATCCACCTACATTTGGCGGGACGGGTTCCCCAACGCAGGCGGAAGATTGGCTTGCAAGAGTAAAGAGGATTCTGACAGCAATCAGGACTGCGGAGGCGCAGAAAGTGACTTTAGCCACTTTTCTATTGGAAGGAGATGCACGGATTTGGTGGGATGAAGTGGAAGTGCACTACTTGGCATGTCGAGGATTGGAAGAAATGTCGATCGAAGAATTCTCACGATTGTTTCTAGCCAAGTATTTGTCAATGTCGCAGCGACTTACTATGGAGAATGAGTTTCAATGTCTTGTACAGGGTGAGAGTGATATTGATACTTACATGCATGAGTTTACACGACTGGGGCGCTATGCGGGGTCTACCTTCACTGAGGAAGCGCGAAAGACGAATCGATTTTATGAGGGACTGCGTGATAAGTTGAGATTGGCACTCCTGAGTTCGGTGAACCAAGGCTTCCAAGCGTTGGTAGATACATCCCGTGCACTGGAGAAGGATTTGAAACAGGTGCACGATAAGAGGAACTTGGCGGTGGAGAAGCCAGAATTTAAAGTTCCACAGTCGGAACAGCCGGAGTTTAGGAGACGAGATAAGAAAAGGTTCAGGCCCGCCGAGCCAACTCCGTCGACTGTTTCTTCGGGAGCAACATCTGGGCAAGGATGTGTTGAGACACGCACATGTTTTACATGCGGGAAGCGGACATATAGCCTGTTATTGTTGGAGCGGCCCTCCAAGGAGTGAGAATAAGACAGGTGCGTCTTATGCAGAAAAGGGTAAAGCAGTGGCCGAGTCATCTGCATCCCGGACGCAACCGCGAGTATATAATCTTGAAGTGTAAGAGCCCCAAAGCTCAATTGGTGAAGTACAACCTCGAGTGTTTAGTTTGGAACTCCAAGAGGCTATCAAACGTCTTATGAAAGATGATGCGTGTGAGTAGAAATAAGAATGGAAGCATGAACTAAATGTTGTATATAAGGAATGAATAATGAGACGTTTGTGTACACCTTCTTGTATCCAGGCAATCACTTGATCAAGGTGTAATGAAGGCATAAGTTTGTTGATGTATGTATATCTGGGAGAAAAGAGATGACTATGGAGGATATATGGTTGTTATGTTTGTTATGTATGTATGTATGTTCTTGATTATTTTGTACGATGTCATGGGGCGAGACAAGCTGCGGCCTCTAAGCTCTAACCCGGATCGTTTTGCTAAGGAATGGTGTGGTTATGTTGATGTCTATAGTTGAGCTAAATTTCAGGACGAAATTTTTATGAAGGAGGGGAGGGTTGTAACACCCCAAAGCTCAATTTGGGTTCAGGTTGGGTAACACGGCCTGGGACACGGGCATATCCCAGGGCGTGTCGTGCTCGGGATGAGGAGCCTCTCGAGTGCTCGATGAAATGCACTCGAGAAGTTCTCGAGAGGGAACATGCCCTACGACACGGGCGTGTCAGGGGGGCGTGTCCTCCTATGGTCGACAAACTGCGCTCAACGATCGTCGTCGAGTACACGGCCTATGACACGGGCGTGTCACGGGTCATGTCCTTCTCGAGATCATCCAGGGTTGTGCGTGTGCTGGTGGACACGGGTGTGTCTTAGGGTACACGACCTAGGATATGGGTGCGTCCCATGCCGTGTCCCGCTTGGGTTGAGTTGGTCGTGTACTGTTTGAGGTACACGGTTCCTAGACACGGGCTTGTCGGACATGACACGGGCATGTCGGATGTGACACGGGCGTGTCACATGGTTGTGTATTGTTCTGGATTTGAGTCGGTCATGTGCCGCTTAAAGGACACGGCCTGTGACACAGGCGTATCAAAGGGCGTGTCAGGCCGAAAATGGATATTTCTAGCAAATCACGACCATTCATTTCCTTCTTCCTGGATCCAAGGGCCCAGGCCCTTCCCTGCTCATTAAAAGGCTGAGAATGGATGGATCACTTTCATTCCATCTTAGTCATTCCCTTTCTAAATAGAAGGAGAGAGAAAGAGAGCAAGGAAGGAAAGGAGAAAGGAAGCCGACTGCCAGAGGAGCTTCGGAGTGCTGATTCGTGAGCTGCGTTCGGATTCATGGAGGTAAAGCCGTGGTGGTGATTTCCACCCGGCTAGTTAATGGCTCCAAAGCGATCGTCAAGGGTAACGATCTTCTTCTTGGATAATCGAGGTCTTTTCTTTATGCATATGCATGGAATCCTCCACCAAGAGGTGGAAAACGTACGTGATTCCCCGTTGAGTCTGCATCTAGAGTCAGAAATGTGTAGTACGGCATAGGCATGCTGTGTGAAGCCCATCCGGACGGTTAGTCTGGATTGGTGATGGTTATATTGTGAACTGGAGAAGACTTCGTGTAGTATTTGATGTCTATGAATTGTGGTGATTGTAGCTCTTTTTTTGTAAGCTTTACATGAATTGTATGTTGATCTTGGATGCTTTGGATAAGCTCCGTGTGGTGTGAGCGTGGTGAGCGCTATTTACTCTGAGAGAGCGGAAAGCTGCGGCTAATTAGGAGGGAATGCTGACCCGCGTCAAGCGGTGCGCTACTGACGGATTGAGCACGAAAAAAGGCTGACCTGCCCCTAGTTGTTTTGGTAGATCGACGGGTGGCAATGCCTGTGGGACGCGAGACAGACCCGGCTTGCTGCACCACATTGGTGGGTCGATCTGAATTGGTAATGCTCAAATTTATCGTGAGGTTCTCACTTTTAAGTGGTTTGGGCGGAATGTCGCCAACATGCGTGATTGGTGGACTAGGACCGGCCAGCCAACAAGTTAATAACCTCTGATCGGTGGTGTTGCCACGGAGTCTGGTACACCGTACGGTGCCCTTAGTGCACGGAGCGTCTGGCGGAGGTCGGCGTTTGTGATACTGTTGTGATACTTGTGATGAAAGCTAGATTTTTGGCAATGCATACAAGGAAGGAACCACTGCCCCGGGTAAGGGGTAGGGTCGTTATAATTGGTCAGTTAATGCTGACCGTTGCTTTGTTTACCGCTCTTGGATTTCATGTGTGGCCGGCCTGCGTGTCGATGTGTGAAGCTGTATATTTGTAAAGAGCAACTTGTAAGGCCTTAAGGCCGTGAGTGTGTGTGTGTTGTATACATTCCTGATATATATATATATATCTGTGTGTGTGTGTGTCTTGTATATATTAGTGGACATTCATGTGGTTGAGTTCTTATAACTTAAAATGCTGCGCTAGAATGCTCTAAGTTAGGATACGAGTAGAACATGATTTGATATTCACACGTAATTCTGTCGTTTGTCTGTAAAATATGGCGTGGGGCCCTGACGGGACCCACCGTTATATTTCATATGATGAATGGAGTCGTTACATAATCTACGGTGCATTTTGCCAATTTTACATATTCGAGATGCATTTTGCCAAACATTAGATAATGGGGGTGCATTATGCCAAAAAATCAAAAACATTGCCCACCAAGTTCAAACACTTTCATGTTGGGGCTTTTGACACTTTGTACCATAGAATTACCCTATTTTGGTACTTTGCATCCCGAATTTTAAATTTGCCACTTTACACTCCCGAATTATAAATTTTTGGTACTTTGCACCCGGAGACTCAAATAATGTGTATTTAAATCAGGGCACCACCCAAGATACGCATTTTGGCACTTGTACCCCGAACTAACTTATTTTTTGTTATTAACAAAGTGTTAAAATGAGTATTTTGGGTGGTGCTCGGACCTAAATACCCCAAAAATTTGAGCTTTGAGGTGCAAAGTGTCAAAAAACTGTAAATCTGGGAGTGCAAAGTACCAACTTTAAAAATCCAGGGTGCAAAGTGTCAAGATAAGATAATTAAGAATGAAAAGCTACTAGGCCCAAATCCCACGCCTGTTATGCACTGCAGATCTACTGTTCACAACAAATGAATATGATTATTTATATATGTAGAGAAATGATGCAAACCTTGTATATACTTCTTAATTCCGAAAATACAGGTATGAGTATAAATAAATAGGAGAGAAAAGAGAGAAAGAATCATATACAAAGGATGTGAGATTAAACAAGAGAGCTAATCGGGCTTATAAATGGGCCACACTAATGGGCTTTTACATCTTTTTCCCTAATATTCTCTAACACTCCCCTGCAAGCTGGAGCATACAAGTCATAGGCACCAAGCATGGACAAGAACTGATGGTACATTTCTCGTGATAATGTCTTGGTGAGAACGTCGACAAATTGCCCAAAAGCAGAGACATGTTGTAGCTCTAACTTCTTCAATTGAACCTTTTCTCGAACAAAGTGACAGTCCACTTCGATGTGATTAGTCCATTCATGGAACACGAGATTCTTTGCAATATGGATCGCAGCCTGACTGTCGCAAAACAGAGTTGTTGGAGAGGATAGAGTAACTCCCAAATCACCAAGAAGTCTCTCAAGCGAGGTAAGTTCAGATACACCAGCCGTCATTGCACGATACTCGGCTTCCGTAGAAGAACGAGCAGCCACAAATTGCTTCTTGCTATGATATGTGATAAAGTTCCCTCCAAAGCAGGTACAGAAACCAGCAAGGGAACGTCGATCATCAAGGGAGCCTGTATAGTAGGCATCTGTATATGCAATAAGAGATAGAGAAGAGGATGACCTACATACAATCACTTGTCCGGGAGCTATCTTCAAATATCTGAGAATGCATTCTACTTCCTGGAGATTAGAGATCCGAGGAACATATATAAACTGGTTGACCACTCCAATAACAAATGAGATATCAGGTCTTGTAACCCTCAAATATATCAATTTTTCCACAAGACGTTGATAGTACTCAGGATTTGTAAGCAGGGAATCTAAGCCAGACTCATGAGCACATACATGTAATTGACATCCATGTGGGTTTCCACGGGTTTACACCTTGAGTAGCCTGCATCTTAAAGGAGGTCAATGCAGTACTACCATTATGAAAGGACAGGACCATCAGACTGTCTTGCAACCTCAAGTCCAAGGAAGTACCAGAGAGTCCCCAGATCTTTCATTTGGAAACAGAGTTTAAGTGTTGCTTGATTTCTTATATCCACGTGGAATCATCTCTAGTAATCAAAATGTCATCCATATAAACCAGAAGAATGACAGTCCCGATTGATTGATGACGAGTGAAATGAGAGAAGTCAGTCGAGCTTCTTTTGAATCCAACTTTCCGAATGACCATACTAAATTTGTCAAACCAAGCTATGCAAGACTGTTTGAGACCATAAGTAGATTTTCAGAGATGACACATACGAGACTGTCCTCGTGGTCTTAAACCCGAGAGGTTGGTGCATGTATACTGTCTCAAGAAGGTCGTCATTTAGAAATGCATTTTTGATATCCAGTTGATAAAAGGGCTAATTGTGATGAACTAAGGAGATCATGACTCGAACAGAGTTTAACTTAGCGATTGGGGAGAAAGTTTCATCATAATCAAGACCTTATTGTTAAGTGAACCCCCGAGCCACAAGACGGGCTTTGAGGCATTCAACTATCCCGTCTAAAGCACGTTTGACTACAAAAACCCACTTACAACTGACACAAGGTTTTCCCAGAGGAAGAGGGACCAGATCCCAGGTCTGGTTGGACCAAAGAACTTTCATTTCCTCTTCCATAGCTACATGCCACCCTATGTGAAGAAAAACCTCCTACACCGGGTTAATTATAAAGATGGAAGATAGAGAGAGTGCAAACTTGAGGAGAGGTGGAGATAGGCGATGGATAGATACATAATTTGTCAGGGGATGAGTTGTAGCTATTGATGCTGTATCGTCAGGCCGCGAGATAGCACTGGTAGAAGGTAGCTGTTATAGGACTCCAGATGGCAGAGTATGACGAGTGTATACACAAAGAGGTGGTTTATGTAGAACTGGTATCATGAGTGGAGTGGGAAGGAGGGCGGTAGAGAAGACGTGACGGGAACGGTAGAATAAGGTATGTGAGGAGAGAGAGGAGGAGCTGAAGGTGAAACATGAAATGGTTGGTCTTCAAGAAAGTTGACATCGGTCGAGACTACCACTTTGTAAGTGGTGTGAGAATAACACATATAGCTTTTTTGAGTCTGAGAGTACCCCACAAACATACACTTGCTGGCACGAGGGTCAAAGTTATCCGTGGATGGACCAAGATTGTGAACGTAATAAGTACATTCAAACACACGAGGCGTGAGGGTAAACATGGATTTAGAAGGAAATAAAAGACTAAACAGAGTGGTAAAGTTGAGCATGGATGAGAGTATGTGATTGATGAGGTGACATGTTGCTGACACAACGAAGTTCCATTAGAGGGTGATTACCTGTATTTGAATCATGAGTAATCAAGCAACATCAAGAAGATGATGATTCTTTCGCTCGGCCACTCCATTCTGTTGAGGAGTATACACACACGATGTTTGATGTATAATGTTAAACTCAATGCATAGATTAGAGAATGTTTGGCTTGTGTGTTTGCGAGAATTGTCAGTGTGAATGATTTTTAAGGGTGAGGAGAATTGAGTATGAGTTTCCGTAATAAATGCTCGAAATGTAGAGGTCAGTTCAGCACGATCGTGAAGTACAACCAGGTCAACCGAGAGTATTCATCAATAAAAGTGACAAAGTAATGATAAACAAACATACAAGAGATTTTATATGGTCCACAAATATCAGAATGTACTAAAGATAGGGAGTATCACTTCGAGTACAAGTAGGATTAAAAGAAGTATGGTGTTGTTTGCTAAAGATATAAGATTCACAAGTAAACTCATGCATGAAGACATCCAGATTTTTTTTTGAGAATCTGGAGGGGAGTATGTCCAAGACGACGATGTCAATCGTCAGAAAAGACGACAGAGAGAGAAGAAGGTGGACATCTAGGTGGTAGCTTCTGTTAGATAGTCGACCCTTACCTATGATATTCTGTATTTTTTGATCCTGCGCAACAAAGGTAAAGGGTGAGAATGTAACATAACAATTAATATCTTGAGTAAGGTGGCTAACAGATAACCAATTAAACGGTGACCCCGGATCATGAAGGCCAAAAATAGAGAGAGTGTGGGTGTGAGAGATATTTCAACAGCGCCGAACACTGAGGTGGTATCACCATTGGGCACGGTGATGAACTTGGGATGGGCAGTCAGCAAGTATTGAGTAGGTTGCTGCGAAGTAATGTGGTGTGTGACTCCTGAATCCATAATCCAGTGAGAGCCCTAGGAGAGACATGATATACCTTCATTGAAAATCGAAGCAACAGATCCAGATGAGAGAGTAATCACCCCTTGAAAAAGTTGGAGCTGGGTGCATAGAGCAGTGATGTCTTCACGAGTAGAAGAGGTAGAGTCCGTTGCGGGAGAAGTGAGAGGCTTAGCTGTAGTAGAGACAGCAAGATGTGGAGGCAGAACATGTTTGCAATAGCAGGTGACCTCAAGGTGACCATCCCAACCACAATACGTACATTTAAAGGAAGACCTAGTATGTCCTCATCCCCGAGATGTGTTGCGAGCCCCACTGGCCGAGGAATCTCGAGCTAATAGAATAGGTGTACATTGTTGTAGAAGAGATTGAGAGAGAGGCGCAGGGGCATCTAGGGGCGATGTAACCTTCATAAGCATAAAACAAACATCTAACAGAAAGAGTGTTATAGAGGAAAAAAGAATCTTAGCCCGAACACTGTGCAAATAAGAAAGAATACAGGTCATCGTCATTGCAATCCCGACTACTTCTTTCTAAGCACGTTGGGTAACCAAATCTGTGGTAAGAGGCTAATGGTGTATCCAAGCCTCAACGAGGGTCTTGGCCTTGACAACAAAGGAGATCATATCGCCTGGTGCCCCGAGATCAAGAGTTTGAAGATCCGAGATGATGTCGAACAAGTGTTGAAGATTATTCTGCCCAGAATAGAGGGAGTGAAGCACCTCCCACATTGCATTTGCCATTTCATGATACATAATCATCCAGTATGGTTCGATGTCCATTGAGTTTAGAAGCCATGACTGTACCCGACCATCATCACGAAGCCACTCATAGGTGGGAGCAGTAGGAGTGAAACATGTCAGATGATGAAGAAGGCCTTTCGACTATAACACCCTGCGAACAGAGTGCACCCATTCTACAACGTTCTGCTTCCCACTAAGGGATATGAAGGTAATTCAGAGTTCATCATGGAGTTCAAGCATGTGAGTAGGAACATGAAGTTCAAGCATGGGAGTAACATCACGAGCTGGTAGGGTAGAAGCATTAGCGAGATCCATGGAGAAGCGGACAGGGCAGATAGAATAGGTGGATAGAGGCCTCGGAGTGAAGAGAGGAACTACGATTGGGAGAGCACGCGGCTGGATAAGATCTCAGTGGTTAGAGAATACCACATAGAAATAGGAGAACGCAGTGACAAGAGAATATCACAACAGTCAGAGGAACTGCGGTTCAAGGAGCTCGTGACAAGTAGAGAGACGATTAGAGAAGACCGCGACAGTTTAAAAGAGACTGCAACGACTATATTAGATCGCAGCGGGTAGAGGCACGATGGGTTAAGACAAGACCGTCGCAAGAAGGGCAAGCCGCTAGAGGAGCGGTTATAGACAATTGCAGTGGGAAGAGCAGACGAGCGAACTGAGAAGACTACAGCTGAGCAAACTGGAACAGAGGACACAGTAGAGAGAGGCAATAGCAGACCGCAGCGGTATGCCGAACACAGATGAAAAGCCCGCAAGGACAAGCAAGCAGACCGCAAGACTGCTGCGACAAAATGAGAAGACCGCGAGCAGATCGCTGATGAGACCACGAGCAAACTGCTAGAGATCGCAAGCCCGACAAGAGACGAGAGTATAAAATGGGCAGGGCAAGGAGGGGAAAGAAGGTGTAAGCCACGTGATTTTTAGGAGGAAAAGGCAGTTAGAAGAATCCTAATTGCGCCCTGCGCGAGAAGAGACGACAAATCCAGGCTGGCGGTTAGAAAATTCCTAACCGCAAGGAGAGATCATTTTGCTCTAATACCATATAGAGAAATGGTGCAAACCGTGTATATACTTCTTAATTCCGAAAATACAAGTATAAGTTCAAATATATAGGAGAGAAGAGAGAAAGAATCCTACACAAAAGATGTGAGGCTAAACAAGAGAGCCAAACAGGCTTATAAATTAGTCACACTACTGAGCTTTTACATCTTTTTCCCTAATATTCTCTAACGTATATATATATATATATATATATATATATATATATATATATATATATATATATATATATATATATATACCATATTTAAAAAGGCGGCCCTGATCGTGATGCCCAGATCTGGGCCTCACGGTCAGGGCCACCGCCTGCGGTGGCCCCGCCGGAGCGCCACCGGATCACCGCCGGCAGGTTCGCCTGCGCCCGGCGAACCTGCCGGGGGCCTCCGGTCAGGCCGCCGGCGGCTCTGCCACCGACGATGGAGATGGCCGTGAATTCGCGGGGGGGGGGGGGGGGGGGGGGGGGGAGCGGATGAGGGAATCGAGAGTGAGGACAGAGAGGGTTTGCATTTTGTGGGGGGTTTGTTTATTTGCAGACCGAAGAAGATATTTGCAGCCCAAGATCTAACGGCTCTGGATCAAAACACTCGAATCCGACGGCCCTTGTTTTTTTCCCTATTTTCGAACTCACACTATTGGCAGACCACCATATATTTTTTTAAGATAGTATATATATATATATATATATATATATATATATATATATATATATATATATATATATATATATATATATATATATATATATATATATATATATATATATACTAGCATTTTCGAACGGGCTTCGCACGCTTGGCATTCAAGCGGGCTTCGCCCACCCACGGCTTCTCCCGACCCCGACGGGTTTCGCCTGCCATCGGCGGGCTTTGCCCGCCCCCCGGCAGTTATTTAAAAAATTTTAAATTCTAAAATTGAAAAGTTTTTAAAATATTAATTATTAGAAATTTTATTAATTATTTAAATTTTAATTTACTGTAATTCAATTTAATTTTAATTATTAGAAAATAAAAATTAGAAAAAACTCCCCGCTGCCCGACCCACCTTCCTTGAAATTTTCCGCTTCCGCAGGAAAATCCATCGTGAGTTCCTGCTTCATGCGGAAAATCCATCGAGATTTCCTGGAGATGGAAGATCTGCTTTTGGGGAGATTTGGCTAATGGCAGACCAGATTATTTAGATCCAATGGTCATATGCGATTTTCTGGAGATCGGACGGTTTAGATTCGTTTAATGGTGTGCTTTCAAATATGGCTATTGGTCTATAATATATATATATATATCTTTATTATGTAAATCAATATACATATCTCAAAGCACACAAAGCTTTTATTTTTGATCGTCCGATCAAAGTGCATCAAAGAATTTTGGCCACCCGATTTCTTTCAGCAGTCCCGCACGGTGAAAACAGTCCCCAAAGCTCCTTCAGCACAGTCCCACACCCCAAAGCTTCACCAAACTTTATATACTATATATATACTATCTATAAATAAAAAGTTGTCTTTGGTGCAATATATGCACTACCTAAATTGCTCCTGTAATTTTCAAAATTTATCAGTCGTGGCCTGTGAGAGAGAGGGGAGAGAGGACGAGAGAGAGGAGAGGGGGGAGCTGTAAGAGAAAAAGTGAAGAGAGAGGGGAGAGAGGAGCTGTCAATTATTATTATTATATATATCTTTCACTATTATAAGCAAAAAGTTGTTTTTGGTGAAACATTCAAAAATATCAATTATGTCCTCATTTTATATTTTAATGACTTGACATATATTATAATTTATTTAAAAGAAATTAAAATACAATGTCTATTCAAGTAATTACACTATCAAAAAAATTAGAAGTAATGATGAAAATCGATTTAAATTCAAAAAAAATTTAGTAGAGTTCCTACACCTACTATAATAGGTTGTCATTAGGCATGTCAGTGGTCTATTCAAGAAAGGTTGTCATTAGACATATCAGTGGTATTTTCGAGGTGATGACATTAAATCAATCAACTTTATCAAAGTCAAAATTAATATTTTTAGGTCAAAACGTATATTGTTTTACAAACTAAAAATTGAACTATTTATGTATATTTTTTACGGTCATTTTGAGTACTCATATGTATATGTTGCGGGTGAAACCCGTCTTGATGGGATGAGCGAAACCCGTCATCGTCGGTCGGGTACTGTCGCTCATGGTCATATGGGTGGAGCCCCGTGTCGGGCACTCGTAGTATTATAAAGAAAGAGTGTGGAGGAGGAGAGTGTGTGGGGCAGAGGGAGAGAGAGGGAAAGAGAGAGAGGGAAGATTAGGAATAGAGAGGGTAAAATAATTTTTTTAGGTATAAAATATATTTTTTACAAATTAAATTTTGTAATATTGATTTAGATTTTTTTTTACGATCATTTCGAGTACTCATATGTATATGTTGCGGGCGCAGTATGCAGGACCCGTCGGGGGCGGCCAAAGCACGTCGTCATCGGCCGGGTATTGTGGCGCGTAGTAATCGGGCCGGAGGCTCGTGCCTATCACTCGTGTGTGTATATATATATATGGTGAGATCTACAACTTTCATGTTGATCACTTTTCGTTTTGAGACCATCTTGACCCCCAAAAAGGCTGGGCCGAGCAGGCTGGGGCAGGCTTCGAGCGGGCGGGCGGGCGAAGCCCGCCGGGGGGCGGGCAAAGCCCGCCGTCGCCGGCCTGGTACTGTGACGCGTGGCCATCGGGTCGGAGGCCCGTGCCTGTCGCTCGTATATATATATATATATGCCATCAGGTCGGAGGCCCGTGCCTGTCGCTCGTATATATATATATATATATATATATATATATATATATATATATATATATATATATATATATATATATATATATATATATATATATATATATCTTTATACTATAAGCAAAGAGGAAAGCCATCATGGTGTAACATTTATTCCCAAAATATCCCTATAGTATAAACTATTTTTTCTATTCAATTCAAATACATGAGGGTATAATAGACATTTTGATTCCACTATTTTTTGTCATTTCATTTTCCGGCTTCGTTTTCCCGCCAAGCCTTCGATGAATGGGTAACCAGGTAAGTATCACGCCACTTTCCTCCCAAAAACCACTAGTACACAACACTTTATGTCCTCCCCTGTTCTCTCATCGAATGGTCATATCACGCCTCCTCTGCAGAGCTTCTACCACGCATCCTCGGCAGAGCTTCCTCCTCGGCAGAGCTTCGAACAAAGCTCCTCCTCCCTAGAGCCTCCTCTGCAGCTCCTCCTCTGCAGCTCCTCCTCTGCAACTCATCCTCGGCAGCTCATCTCCGCACCTCATCCTGTACAAAGCTTCCTCCTCGCAAGCTTTTAGGTTTCTTCTTCTCCTTGGCGCTCTGCCTCAGACATCCACGAGAACGCAGTTTTCTTCTCTAGGGCATCACCTGTTGGGTACATTGGTTCTAATGAACCTGATTTGAAGAAGCCTCACCCCACTCAATGATATACATCAAAATGTATTTGATGTATTTTTGAGTTGCCTTGTGCATGTTAAGTATTTGCAGGGAAAGCAGAAAAGATTCTAAGTCCATGTGTCGACACCCAGAGGGAAAGTGTCGACACTTAAGAAGACTTGTGTCGACACCCAGGCAAGCAGTGTCGACACTTGGAGTACTTGTGTCGACACCAGGGATGCAGAGTCGACACCAGACAGAAAGAGTCGACACAAGGAGCTGTGTCGACACTCAATGAAGAAAAGTCCAGTGAAGCAGTGTCGACACATAGCAGTTGTGTCGACACCCAGAGGAACTGTGTCTACATAAGAAAGTGTCGACACTTGGAGGCTGTGTCGACACTCAGCAAAAGTCAGCAGAGTCTAAGTATAAGTGTCGACATAATAAAGAATGTGTCGACACTCAGCAGAAGACTCAACACTTGAAGAAAGTGTCGACACAAGAAAGAATGTGTCGACACTCAGCAGAAGACTCAACACTTGAAGAAAGTGTCGACACAAGGAGCTGTGTCGACACTTAACAAAGTTCAACAAAATTCTAAGTACAAGTGTCGACACTAAGGAGATGTGTCGACACTCAGCCAGAGTCTCAACAGAAGAAGAATGTGTCGACACAAGGAGCAATGTCGACACTCAGCAAGTATCAACACAGAAGGCATGTGTCGACACCAAGAAGATGTGTCGACACTGACAAGTTCAACACATGAAGATGTGTCGACACCAAGATGTGTTGACACTGATAAGTTCAACACATGAAGATGTGTCGACACAAAGAAGTTGTGTCGACACTTATAAGAATTCAACTAAGTGCTGAAGAACAAGGAGTTGTGTCGACACTCAATATCAGTGTCGACGCATGAAGAAGAAGCTGTGTCGAGAAGTGAATTCTACAACACAAGGAGTTGTGTCGACACCTTGAAGGCTAGTGTCGACACTTTGTCAACTTGTGTCGACACTTAGTCTATAAGTGTCGACACTTAAAGACAGATAGTCTTGACACTTTCAGACAGTTACAGATTTTTCAAGAACTGACTGGATGACTTGACAGCTGCCATTCCAGCCGGTCTACTGCACCTGTCAGAGTTGTCAGAAATCAGTTATGAACCGGACCAGCCGGTTACCACGAAGAAGGCCTATAAATAGGCTTATACTGTCAACAGAAAGAGATGATCAACACATCAAGTAATACAAAGAAGATCTAGCTATTTATTGAAGAATTCAGTGAAGATCTAAGTAGTTGGAGAGAGAGAGAGCTCCATCCAAGAAGACAGCCATTGGAACCAGGGAACCACTATAAATCTGTGTGTCTACTGTGTGCTTGTGTAATTCTGTGATTGCTGATTGTTTGTTGTGACAAAGTATCTATAACTCTGTGATATAATCTGAATTCTGCCTAAAAAGTTAAAAAGATTTAAGTCACCTATTCACCCCCCCTCTAGGTGAGTAGGTACATTATCTTTCAAGTGGTATCAAAGCGAGGTTACTCAAAAAGGGACATAACTGTTTGAGTAGATCTTGTTGACAGATTCAGTCTAAGTACATTACAGAATCAAGAAAATCAAGAACCATGGGTTCCACTGAGAATCATAAGGAATTGGGATCCATGAAGCTACCCATTTGCAGAAAAGAAATATTTGGCATTTGGAAGGAAAGGGTGAGACTATTTATGGAAGCCTCAGACCCTAGAATATACATCACAGTTAAAGAAGGGTCATATGTGCCCATGAAGGTTTAAGTCTTAGATGCAAATCAGAGAACACCTAAGGACTTCTCTGAGATGACAAAAGATGAGATAATTCTAGCCACAATGGACAAGAGGGCTCAGAATATCATTGTGAGTGCTATAGATGATGCTACCTTTCAGAATTTGATACACTGTAAGACATCTAAGGAGATGTGGGATACTCTTATTGTGTACATGGAGGGTTCTGAAGA
Source organism: Platanthera guangdongensis (assembly GCA_039583875.1). Taxonomy (NCBI): domain Eukaryota; kingdom Viridiplantae; phylum Streptophyta; class Magnoliopsida; order Asparagales; family Orchidaceae; genus Platanthera; species Platanthera guangdongensis. Next base: position 21,810,447 of record CM077167.1, on the reverse strand, counting down.
AGTGAGGCAGGACAGAAAGTCTTTATTAAACCAAGAATATGAAAGCTTCAGGCAAGGTAGATCTGATAGCATAACTGAATGCTATAAGAAGTTCTATAGGATTGTGAATGAGCTAATGTCCTATGGCAGAGAGTTCAGTAATTATGAGCTTAATGATAAGTTTATAAGGTCCCTAACAAAGGATTGAGACACCAAGATCTGTGACATTAGGGAAATGACAAAGTTAGCAGAAATTCCTCCTCCAACTTTGTTTGGAAAATTGTTATCCTATGAAATGCAGTTGATGGTGAGGAAAGAAGAGGAGAAGACTACAAGAAGTGAACATAAGGAAAGGAAAGTGGCATTTAAAACAGAAGCTCCCAGAAAATACAGAAGTAAGTCACCAACTCCACCTCCTAAAGTAGCTGAGACTGAGTCAGATGAGACAGCAAGTAGAAAGTCTGAAAGCAGTGAAAGTGATGAGGACTTTGCAGCATTCACAAGACACTTTCAGAAGTTCTTAAAGAAGAAATAGTGGAGGACAAAGCCATCTACTTCACAGGGTAAAGATGACTATTATCAGAACAAAAAGTCATCAAAGAAAGACAGGAAAAATACCAAGTCAAGCAAAGCAACTCTATCAAAAATAGTATGCTATTGCTGTAATAGACAAGGACATGTTGTTGCAGACTGTCCAGAGAAAAGGAAGGAGTCTAATGATAAGAAAAAGACTCAATTCAAGGGCAAGAAGGAAAGATCTTTTGTTGCCAAAAAGGATAAGAGCCTGTCAGACATATCTTCATCAGAAACTGAGTCAGATGCTGAAGCATACATAGGACTGTTTGCTGGGGAAGAAGAAGAAGAGTTCATACAGATCATGAACTCTATATATGAATAAGAGGACAGTCAGTGCCAATGACTGATGACATTAACAAAAAGTGACAAAATCCAGGAGCTGCCTGGACCTAGTAAGGTACAAAATTATTCTTTAAGTTCAATTTCTTGTGCTAGTTCAGATTCAGATTCATCATCATCAAGTGATGAGAGTGCATCTGAGTCTGAAGGGGATATTCATCAATTGATAGATGAATATAAAGTTCTGTTGCAAGCTTATAAGAAGAACAAGTCCCTAGCCAAAAGTCAGGCAATGAAAATTGCTAATCTCAAAGTTGTTGCAACTGATTTTGAGAAAATGTTTGATCAAAAGCTAAATGAAATAGCCAGACTGAAGCACATAACTGTGATTCACATGGGGACTATATCATTTAAGAATGATCAAATCAAAAGTCTGGAGATTAGTCTTCAGAAGGAGAGAGATTTAGTTGCTAGGTTTTCTAAACCAAAGTCTGTTCTACCCTTAATTGATGAATTTGTTCATCAAAAAGGTAAAGCTGGACTGGGGTTTACTAAATCTGCAAGGACTGTTAAGTCCAAGTCCAAGGGCAAAGCCCCAGCTCTCAACAAGTCAGCTGTAGATAAAACAGCTAAGAATGTACCTAAGCAAAGGTACAATAGGTTTGAGTGTTGGTGCTGTGGCAAGGTAGGCCACTTTGCCATGGACTGTTGGCACAATGCAAGTGCCAAAGTGAGTAGCAAACTGCCTGTTGGAAAACCTGCAGGTAGATTTGTTAGGAAGCAAACTAACTAGTACCAAGGACCCAAGAATTCTTTGGGTTCTAAGGTTCACTAATCTGTTTTGCAGGTGAGTTCAAGTAGCCATGCCCCAATATGGTACTTGGACAGTGGATGTTCCAGACACATGACTGGAACAAGGGGATTGCTAAAGGACTACACACCCATCAAGGATGGTCCTAAAGTCACCTTTGGTGGTTCTGAAAAATGGATCATCAAGGGTTTTGGTAACATTTCTAGCACTCATATTACTATTACTCAAGTGGCTTATGTTAAATGTTTGAAACATAACTTTATTAGTATAAGTCAATTGAGTGATGTAGGATATGACATCTCATTTGTTAAAAATGGTTGTCATATCAGGAGATCAAATGATCAAGAGATCATTTTGACAGGTTATAGAAAAAGGAATGTCTATTGCCTAGACATTATGGTTGAGAACAATGGTTCTCCAGCGTGTCTTGTAGCTAATGAGAAAGTCTCTCATTGTGTCAAATGGCACAAGAGGCTAGCTCATCTCAACTACAAGACAATAGGCCAACTCTTTAGCAAAGAGTTAGTGAGGAATGATCCTCAAGTTAAGTATATTAAAGATGGAATATGCTCAGCTTGTCAAAAGGGCAAGCAGACTAGATCCACCTTTAGTAGCATTGAAAATAAAGATGCTGTGAGGTACTTATACCTCTTGCATATGGATCTCTTTGGTCCTATGCCAGTTCACAGCCTAGGTAGGAAGGTCTATACCTTTGTAGTTGTAGATGACTACTCAAGGTTTTCCTGGGTGTTCTTCCTTAGACAGAAATCTGAAACACCTAGTATCTTTTATAGCTTTGTCAAACAAATTCAGAATGAACTAGATAGTACAGTGGTCAAGATAAGAAGTGACCATGGTACTGAATTTCAGTCTGATAGCATGACAAAACTATGTGAAGAATTTGGGATATTTCAGGAGTTTTCTTCACCAAGAACACCTCAGCAAAATGACATTGCTGAGAGGAAAAATAGAACCTTGATTGAGGCTGGTAGGACCCTATTAAGTGACACATCTCCACCAGAATATTTCTGGGCTGAGGCAGTTAATACTGCATGCCATATAATTAATAGGGCTACCATTACTAAACGCCACAACAAGACCCCCTATGAGATTGTGAAAGGCAGAAAACCAAACCTATCCTATTTCAGGATCTTTGGTTGTAAGTGCTTTATACTTAACAATGGAAAGTCTTACTTGACTAAGTTTACTGCCAAGTCCCAAGAGGGAATTTTTGTTGGGTACAATAACAACAGTAAGGCTTATAGAGTCTACAACTTGTCTACACAAGTTGTAGAGGAGTCTGTACATGTAGTATTTGATGAAACTAGACTTATTAATAATGAATTGTTTAGTAGTATATGCAGCTCCACAGGTATAGCTAAGAAGATGGACAAGCTCACTATTGAAGAAGAACCTACTGCAAGACAGTAAGTAGAAGATAGTGGCTACTGTCCAGGGGGAGTACTACATGTACCTAATGCAGAAGAAGTCCAAGGAGTGCAGCAAGATGAAGAAACTAAAGAAGTTCAACCTGAAGCCAGGATGCCTCCAGCTAATAGGCATCTTAGAGATCATCCAGCAGATCAAATCATTGGTGATCTAAGACAAGGGGTACAAACAAGGAGCAGTAATCTGAGTGCATCACTCTTCTCCAGTTTTCTATCCCAAGTAGAGCCAAAGAAGTTTGAAGAAGTCATCCTAGACCCTCATTGGATTGAGGCAATGCAAGAAGAGCTGAATCAATTCAAGAGGTGCAAAGTCTGGGAGCTTATTCCTAAACCAAAGGACCACAACATAATTGGGACCAAGTGGATCTTTAGGAATAAGATGGATGAACATGGAGTAATTGTCAAGAACAAAGCAAGATTGTTTGCTAAAGGATATAAGCAGGAAGAAGGTATTGACTTTGATCAAACCTTTGCTCCAGTAGCCAGACTGGAAGCCATAAGGCTGTTCCTGACCTATGCAATCTATCAAAGATTTAAAGTTTACCAAATGGATGTTAAGTCAGCCTTTTTGAATGGTAATCTAAAGGAGGAAGTCTATGTGGAACAACCATCAGGTTTTGTTGATTCAACTCAACCTAATCATGTCTATAGACTTAGGAAGACATTGCATGGGTTAAAGCAAGCCCCTAGGGCTTGGTATGAAACCCTGTCTAGTTTCCTCATTGAGAATAAATTCACAAGGGGGAAAATAGACAAGACTCTATTCCTTAGGGAATCTAGAGGCAAGATAATACTAGTCTAAATATATGTAGATGACATTATATTTGGGTCTACTGAAAGTAGTCTTTGCAAAAAGTTTGCAAAACTAATGCAAGGACAATTTGAGATGAGCAGTATGGGGGAACTTAAGTTCTTCTTGGGTCTCCAAGTTAGACAGACTGAGAATGGTTTATCCATATGTCAGTCTAAGTTCACCCTAAAACTCATAAGGAAGTATGGTATGGATTCATCCAGTACCATGAAGACTCCTATGGGGTCAAATATGTCTCTTAGCAAAGATGATGCAGGGAAACCTGTAGATGAGACTTTGTATAGATGGATAGTTGGCTCCCTACTCTATTTGACTGCAAGTAGACCAGATATCATGTATGCTACATGTGTCTGTGTAAGGTATCAAGCATGCCCTAAAGAGTTTCATTTGACAGCAGTCAAAAGGATACTGAGATATCTAAAGAGCACTCCTTATTTAGGCCTCTGGTATCCTAGGAATGGAGATTTTGAACTAACAGGTTATTCAGATGCAGATTTTGCAGGCTGCAAAGAAGACAGAAAAGGTACAACTGGAACCTGTCAATTCCTAGGTGGAAGACTGATTTCATGGAGTAGCAAGAAGCAAACAAGTGTGGCTATCTCCACTGCAGAGTCAGAATATGTGGCTGCTGGAAGTTGCTGTGCTCAACTTCTATGAATACAACATCAACTTGAGGATTATGGAATTCAGGTAAGTAGAACTCCACTCGTTTGTGATTCTACTAGTGCTATATCAATTGCAAACAATCCTGTTTCTCATAGTAGAACTAAACATATTGAAATAAAATATCATTTTCTAAGGGAAAATGTAGAAAAACAAGATATTTCACTAGAATATGTTAAGACAGATAATCAACTAGCTGATATGTATACTAAGCCTTTAGAAGAAACAAAGTTCAATAGGTTTAAAATTGAACTAGGTATGATAAACTTAGAATAAGTTTACAGAAATGGCTAAGTAAAATTGTGTCGACACACAGAGTTGTCTGTGTCGACACAGAAAAGTGGTGTCGACACTTCAGAGAAAAGGTGTCGACACATCTAGGAAGCTGGTATCGACACTTCAGAAAATTAGTGTCGACACATGATAAGTTGGTGTCGACACATCCAAGGTGGTGTCGACACTTAGACTTTATGCAAAATTAGTAAGGTAATATCTCGACTATGTGTCGAGCTAAGCGGTGTCGACACATAAACAAGTGTCGACACATACATTCTGTTGACTAAACTTGTGTCGACACATAGGTGTCGAGACATTATAAGTCTGTGTCGACACTTTTCAACAGTGTCGACACAATTTGAGTTTCTTAACCCGCCCTTTCATCTTCAAACCTAGAAAGGTATAAATAGAATTTCTCCATTGTCTGTCGACACGCTCACCACAGTTTTGAGACCAAACTTGTGTGTCGTCACCTCTCTTCTCTCAGTTCAAATTCTTCAAACTCTAATGGCGCCAAAGCTCGAGGAGAACGTAAATGAAGGCTATGAACTGGTGCGGGAAGCGTTTGATGACGCCGAATCCGAGGTCAAGAATGTGGTAACCCTAGTAGCAAACTCAGGGTTAGAATTTCTTGTTTCAGAGCCCACAAAGATCTGGAAGAAAGAAGTATTGGAATTTCTAAATGGAGCAACCCTAGACGACATTGGATTCAAGATCAAGTCTAGGGTTCATGGTGAAAAGGTGAAGGTCTCACCAAAAAGTTTGAGAAAAGTACTTCAATTACCAAGGACTAAGGAAGAAGAAGAAGTTACTGCTTCTAAGACCAGAGATGCATTAACATGGTGTGGACTGGATGCAAAGATGAAAATTGGTTCTGTATTCAATAGGAAAGGCATGAACAGCCAAGGAAAATTTCTCTCAGAAATTGTTGGAAAAGTGATTTTGAGTAAGCCTGGAGGGCATGACAGGGTCTCAGCTCATATGTTCAATCTTATGACAAGGATAATCTTCACATTGAAAACAAATTGGTCTGTTATTGTCTTTGATAAGATTAAAGAAAGTCTGAAGAAACTTAATTTGGGTAGGATCTGAAGTCTATACTTGGCTGGTAATATACCAGAAGTTATGAGTCAAGCTGCAGACACTAAAATCAATCATATGAGAAAGATGGACATGAGGATATTCTCTAAGTGGGACAAAGTTTTAACCAAGAAATTACCTACTCCAGAGAAAATAACTCCCCAAAAGAAGAAGAAGAAGAAGACTGCTCAGTGGCTCAGGATTCATCTAGCAGCTCTGGTAGTGAAGAACAAGTTGTCTTTACTCCTGATGAGGATGTAGAAGGAAATGCTGGGAAGTCTCCAACTCAACAAGATGCTGCAGAGAGGCAGGGGGAGCTACCATCAGCTAGCCCCATACACCAGGATCAAATCCAGGGGGAGCCTCTAGTGGTGAAAGAGCCAACTCCTCTTGAAAGTGAAAGAGCCACCCACATCATCCTTGAGGTAATCACTGAGATTAATGCTTTAGATTTCCCTATAGGGGATAATATTTTGTCTGATTCATTCAATAATGTTAATCAGCAATTTCAGATTGATAGTCAACTCCCAGATGGTGTCATGAAGGACACATTTGTTACAGTTCAAGTAGAATCTGATCCAGTAGTAGATGAGCCAAGAGTTTCTCCAGCCCATTCTCCACAAGAATATACAATGGAAGATCTTTTCCTCAATCTGGATCAAACAGACTTTGACAAGGAAAGTGCTTTTGCTGAGGGGGAGACTGATCCTGTTGAGGGGGAGCAAGGAGTTCATGTTGAGGAAACAACAAGGAAGGCACCAGAAGTGCAGAAGGAGTTACCTCCAAGCCCTAAGGAGAGGGTAGAAATTGCAAGCACATCAGTATCTGAAGATGAGGAAGCTGCCAAAGCAAAGAAAAGGAAATTCCAAGTTTTCAAGAGAATGAGCCAGACTTATAATAAAGCTCTACAAACTATAGTACCTCAGCCTACATTGCAGCCAACACCATCTGTAGATTTCAGCTCCATGATGGTTGCTATGTAAATCAAGCTTGATGAGCAAAGGAAGGCTTTAGAAACATATATGGATGAGGGGAATAAGTCTTTACAGTTTGATTTGGCCCAAGACATAAAGTCTATAAGATTTGAAATGAATCTCAATAAGAAGGAGATGACTGATTGCTTCCACAAGGGAGGGAATGCAGTAGTCTATTTAGCAACTCATCAAGAGAAGATAAAAGCTCAAGTGGATGAACTTGAAGTCAAGCAAAGCTATGTTCTAGAGAATCAAATTAGAATGAATGATAACTTGACTGCTTCTCACAATGCTATTGTCACTGAGATAAAGAATATAGTCACTGCACAGTCTGCAGAAAGTGCCACTGCCAAAGAAACTTTTGATAAGCACTTGCAAGAGAGCTTAACTGCTGTTACAACTGCAATTCAAGACTCTCAGAAGTTGATAACTGACAAACTCCAAAGGTTGAAACTTTCTTTAAAGATGAAGTCAACTATTTGGATAACCAAGTCAGATTTCAAAAGGATGATCTAAGAGATCACATGGAAAGAGAAGTCATAAAGGGGGAGAGGGTGTTAGTCAAAGTCAGCTCTGATCATGTCAAGTGAATTTTTAATTCTATCAGAGCTACTCTTGGATATCCTCCTTTATGTGATGATGACAATGTAGCAGAATATGGGATACATCCTACATATCTAGGAGGGGAGCAACCTGAAGTGGCTCAAGTAATCTACCCTCCTCCAGATTTTGATATGGTTCAAGCTGATATACAATCAATATATAGCCCACCTGGGGGACAGCAAAATGTCATCATAGAGAAGGTGGTTCAGCCAGTATCTGAGGCTATGCAAGAAGCTTTGCTGAAAGAACAAGAAGCTAGATTGTCTATGAAGAGGTTCAGAGAGCAAGCTGAACAAAGACCAGACTTTGAGCAGTGGAGCCCCACTTCAAGAAATATTATCTTAACTGCATGGAAAGCTGCCAAAGATAATATTCAAGACAGAAACAAATGGTTTTCTGAATTAGAATGGAGAAAGCATGAGACAAGGCAAGAAGCCATAGTGCAATATAGAAGGAAGGCAAAGATGGGAAAGCTACCTCCTACTGCTCAGGAGCCTAGCAAGTACTTTTCCAAGCCTTATCATTATTTTGAGAGGCAAAAGATTAAAGCTGAAGAGCTAAAGAAGAATGAGCTGAAAGGGAAAAAGCCTGCTGATACTGAAGATGCTGAAGCCCCTGTGCAAGCAAAGATAAAGTCTGGGAAGGCCATAGTGATTAAGGAGGCTGAGCATAAATAGAATTGCATTATCTTAAGTTTACTATGTAATCAATTGTATTAAAACTTTTTGTAAACTTTTGTATAATGAATATGAGAAAGTTGATTAGAACAATGTGATGTGTGATATATTTAATTCATAATTGTTCTGAGATGATATCTGTGTATACATGTTTTATTTGATACATGTTTATGTTTGCCCTGTTATATAATCCTGCTTTACATCATGCTATGATTTTATTCTGTATGATGTATATCATTGACTAAGGGTTATGACTTCTCCAAATAGGGGGAGATTGTTGGGTACATTGGTTCTAATGTACCTGATTTGAAGAAGCCTCACCCCACTCAATAATATACATCAAAATGTATTTGATGTATTTTTGAGTTGCCTTGTGCAGGTTAAGTATTTGCAGGGAAAGCAGAAAAGATTCTAAGTCCATGTGACGACACCCAGAGGGAAAGTGTCGACACTTAAGAAGACTTGTGTCGACACCCAGGCAAGCAGTGTCGACACTTGGAGTACTTGTGTCGACACCAGGGATGCAGAGTCGACACTAGACAGAAAGTGTCGACACAAGGAGCTGTGTCGACACTCAATGAAGAAAAGTCTAGTGAAGCAGTGTCGACACATAGCAGGTGTGTCGACACCCAGAGGAACTGTGTCTACATCAGAAAGTGTCGACACTTGGAGGCTGTGTCGACACTCAGCAAAAATCAGCAGAGTTTAAGTATAAGTGTCGACATAATAAAGAATGTGTCGACACTCAGCAGAAGACTCAACACTTGAAGAAAGTGTCGACACAAGAAAGAATGTGTCGACACTCAGCAGAAGACTTAACACTTGAAGAAAGTGTCGACACAAGGAGCTGTGTCGACACTTAGCAAAGTTCAACAAAATTCTAAGTACAAGTGTCGACACTAAGGAGATGTGTCGACACTCAGCCAGAGTCTCAACAGAAGAAGAATGTGTCGACACAAGGAGCAGTGTCGACACTCAACAAGTATCAACACAGAAGGCATGTGTCGACACCAAGAAGATGTGTCGACACTGACAAGTTCAATACATGAAGATGTGTCGACACCAAGAAGATGTGTCGACACTGACAAGTTCAACACATGAAGATGTGTCGACACAAAGGAGTTGTGTCGACACTTACAAGAATTCAACTAAGTGCTGAAGAATAAGGAGTTGTGTCGACACTCAATATCAGTGTCGACACATGAAGAAGAAGCTGTGTCGAGAAGTGAATTCTACAACACAAGGAGTTGTGTCGACACCTTGAAGGCTAGTGTCGACACTTTGTTAACTTGTGTCGACACTTAGTCTATAAGTGTCGACACTTAAAGACAGACAGTCTTGACACTTTCAGACAGTTACAGATTTTTCAAGAACTGACTGGATGACTTGACAACTGCCATTACAGCCGGTCTACTGCACCTGTCAGAGTTGTCAGAAATCAGTTATGAACCAGACCAGCCGGTTACCATGAAGAAGGCCTATAAATAGGCTTATACTGTCAACAGAAAGAGATGATCAACACATCAAGTAATACAAAGAAGATCTAGCTATTCATTGAATAATTCAGTGAAGATCTAAGTAGTTGGAGAGAGAGAGCTCCATCCAAGAAGACAACCATTGGAACCAGGCTGAGAAGAAGGATTCAGACCTTGTTCTGAATCTTAAGTTGCAGAGATCAAAAATCAGCTGCAGAGGAGATCAATCCTATTGTGTTCTACATTCAAGAAGCTTTGAAGAAAAGCCAAGTGAGATTGATCTCAGCAGAGTTCTTCCAAGAACTCATCAAGAACCTATCAACTCATCTCTCTATTCAGAGTTGTAGGTATATATAAACTTTGTATCTTAAATTTCTTGTAGGATCCATAGTGATCTGAGTTATAAGCCTGCAACTATAAAGGCTGAGTGTAGGGTCTGTGTGCCTGAGTGTAGGAGATTTGTATCTTTGAGTGTAGGCCTGTTGTGGCTGAGTGTAGGCATGTTGTGGCTGAGTGTAGGCTTTGTGAAGAAGCTGAGTGTAGGTCTTTGAAGAAGACTGAGTTGTAGGGCCTTGGGCCTGAGCTGTAGGAACCTGTTTTGGGGTTCTGAGTGTAAGATCTGAGGATCTGAGATAGTGGAGGAGTTTGGCCGAATCTAGTACACTACTAGATAGGCGAAGGGGGAAAGTGGATGTACCCAAACCTTGGGGAACCACTATAAATCTGTGTGTCTACTGTGTGCTTGTGTAATTCTGTGATTGCTGATTGTTTGCTGTGATAAAGTATCTATAACTCTGTGATATAATCTGAATTCTGGCTAAAAAGTTAAAAAGATTTAAGTCACCTATTCACCCCCCCTCTAGGTGAGTAGGTACATTATCTTTCATCACCGATTGGCAAAGAAGCCGCATCCACAGTTGACCCTTGCACTCGCGTGGAGTTCTGCTTAGCTCCTCCTCTTCAGGCTCACAATCAGAGAAAAATAAAATCATTCACGGACTCCTACAAGGTGCCACCAATACCGAGTTGAAGTTTTTCCTCTACTCTTCCAAGAAATTTCTCAGTTTTTGAAGTTTTCTTTTTTCTCTTTCAGGAATTTTAACATCTTTTTTCTGAAATAGGGCTTCCTCAACTCCCCCAATAGCCCAACTCTTTTTGTAAGCTAGAAGCAAGCAATGTATTTGATGAAATGTCTCATAGAGATTTTATTATAGGAGCTCAATTTCATAGCCAATGCTAACAGTAAAGTTGTCTTCATGAATAATGCTTTAAAAATCATTTATTCATTTTCACTTGAACTGACGGAATATTTTCATTATTTACTTAGGAGTAGAAAAAGATCAAAGAAAATGAATCTTTTAACCCATCAATTGGATGCTTTTTGGAGGGGGGAATCTTGTTCTTCAGTATTTGATGGCAAATCCCTTAATGCAATCAAGTGTGTTGTAATATTTTCTACTGAATTCAGGATTTTGGTATTAGGGGTGTGCAAATTCATAAAAAATAACATTTCAAATGCATTTTACTATAATAATTGTGTCCAATGATTCATTAATGCAGGTTCCTATAGTATGTTAACTTTGACCTTGCCATGGAGACAACATCAGTGATTGTTGGGATCATGTTGTGAGCGATCAATGAGTATTGTAGAAGAATTGAGGTTGTTGAGATCATAATAGACATTTTGGTTTTCTTAGAATTGTAGAACCTCAAGGTCATTATATTTTTGTGAAATATAATTCTTACAATGATTGTACCTAACTTAGTTCAGCATATTGATTCAACTTTTTGGTTGAAATTCTGACTAGTGGTATTATTCAACTTTTCCTCATTTTTTCGCATAGTTTAATCCATCGTTGTTACAGGACACGAAATAGCCAACGCCTAAGCTTCTATTTTGCGTGTCTCTTCTCATCTTCAATTCTTTTAGTTGGTTCATTATTAAATCTGGTTCATTGTTGTATTAACAATAAATTGGTTCATTATTATAATTATTTTAGCTAACACAATGATTACTGTCTTATTCTCGATATATTGTTGTGCCCTCCCAATTTTACTTGGAGTCCTACTCCACCTTCGACCTCCTTCCTCTCTCCTGGAAACCCGAACAGGGGTCCGTCTGAGGCCAACACCCTCCTTTGCTCCATCTTCATCCCATCAAACGACTTCTTGAAAACGACATTGACGGAGCTCCCGTTGTCAACCGAGATCCGGGAGACGGTGTAGCCTTCGATGGCTATCTGGATGACCAGCGCATCGCAAAACAAATCCTCATGATCCGGCAGGTCCTTCACCGAGAAGGTGATCTTCTCCTCCTGGGGCAGGGTCTGGGACGTCGATACGACGCTCCGTCGGTACATGACATGGAGGCTTGCCTTCTGAGTGGCCTTGATCCCCACTCCACCATGGATCACCGCTATACCGCCTTGGGGTCCGACATCGACCCGGTCCTCACACATGTCATCCCCCACTTCTCTGGGTAGAACCTCCTCTACCCGCACTGGCGGCTGTGGCTGGGCAGGGAATCTCGCCCCCCTCACTTCCAGGAACTCGGAGCAGGTAGTCGTGACGTGCCCCTCCACCTGGTGAAAGTCACAGTAGGGTAACTCTACCCTGATCCTTCTCCTTCCCTGGCGGTTCCTCCTCTCCCTTCGACCAATCTCCATCGCTTGTTGTGGTGGGGGTAGGAGCTGCCTAGGGGCTTGCCTCTGGAAGTTGAACCTCCCTTGGTCCCCATGGAAGTTCCCCTCATCTTGGACGTAACATCTTCCCGGACCCTGAACGGGTCCTCCCTGCTGCCTCCAACCTGGTTCTAGACCCTCCTGAGCTCTCCGCTCCTCTCTCCTTCTTCCTTCCTGAGGTCTCGAGCCACCTTGCTCCTTTGATTCCATCTCTGTTAGTTTTGCCAACTTCTTGACAAATGTCGGTTTGGCCGCCTCCATGTCTATCTCCTCAGCCTCCCTTTCCATTAGCTCCTCAAAGGAAAGGGGGGGGGGGGGTCTTTCGAGTTAGGCTCATCTTGAAGAACCCATCGCGCAACCCCACCATGAACGCCATCTGAAGGGCATACCCCGGCATCTCCTGGACATCCAGGATCTCCTCTTGAAACCTGTCAACATAACGGGCCAGCGACTCCTCGGCCCCCTGCCTTATCAGGAAGATGGACTCAGGACTCTTCTTCCTCTTCTTGGAGGTGGAGAAGCGAAGCTGGAAGCTCCGACTCAAGTCCTCGAACCCATAGATCGATCTCAGAGGGAGTTGATAAAACCGGTCCCTTGCCTTCTGCTTCAACACGATCGCAAAGAGGCGACACTTGAAGGCATCCGTCATCGGCCTGATGGAGACGACATCCTCGAACCACTGCACATGCTGTACGAGGGCATCCTTTCCGGTATAGTAAGCCATGTCTGGCTCTCGAAACCCCTCGAGAATGGGAGCTGAGATGATCAGCTCCCTGAAGGGTGACCCCCTAAAAGGTGGTCTCGCCACCTCTACTCGTGTGACCTGTTCGCCTGGGAGGTTAGCACTCGCCGGGCTGGAGAATAATTCCCGGCCAGTGAGGTCTCGCTAGACCCCATCTCCCATCATCTCCTTCCCGGACCTTCTTACTGGTGCGCTTCCTTCTTCCCCCGCTGGGGTAATCTCGCCTAGACCCCTGGGAGTCGACTCATCGAGAGGGGAGGAGCTAGCTCCTGGGGGGTTGGGGTGGAGCTGCCACCCTGAGGAGTAATGCTTCGCAGCATCTCCATGATGCCCTGGTTGGAGGCCATGAACTCTTGCCTCCCCATAAAGGGTCCTGGGTTGTGGAGCTCGCCGATATCATCATTAACTCCCTGACCTCCAGTCATGACACTCTCCTGAGATCTTCTGTGCTGGTCACTCTCCACGCTCACCGCACCAAAAGTGTTGAAGCTAAAAATGACCTTTGTGGAGTTCGGGGTCCCAAAAGAGGGGTAACCTCACACCTACTACACCCGGAGGAACGTCACGGATCAAAGATCAAGAAGCTAGAAACAGACCCTCGGCTCTAGCGCGGAGGTCCCACCTCACACCCGGAAGACCTTTGAAGTCTCTCCCTCCCTAGCCAATGCTTGAGTCAGGTGCCTTGGAGAAAGTGAGCAAAGGGATTTTTGTGGCTCTGAATGACATGCCCTCCAAGGCACCCTCAAAGGTCTATTTATAGTTTTCCAAATCCCATGGACCAAAATGTCATAAATACCCCTACACCAAATATGCCTCGGGCTAATAGAAAACAGCCACACCGGGGGGCAAAGAGGTAATTCCACCCCGAGGGTAAAACAGTAAAACATGGTCGAAAGGGGGCCATAGATGGGGGAAGCCGAACCCCTCATCTCCCCTGGCACCCGAGACAAGCAGGGGGAGAACCCGGCCCCGGGCCGGTCTTGCCCCCGCCAAGCCGTGAGGCGGGGCGAGAGCCCGGCCCCGGGCCGGTCTCACCCTCGCCAAGCCGCGAGGCGGGGCGAGAGCCCGGCCCCGGGCCGGTCTCGCCCCCGCCAGCCTCGCGCGAGAGCCCCGCCCCGTGCCGGTCTTGCCCCCGCCAACCCGCGAGGCGGGGCGAGAGCCCGGCCTCGGGCCGGTCTCGCCCCCGCCAACCCGCGAGGCGGTGCGAGAGCCCGTCCCGCCCGGCCATGGGCCGGTCTCACCCCCGCCAACCTGCAAGGCGGGGCGAGAGCCCGGCCCCGGGCCGGTCTCGCCCCCGCCAACCCGCGAGGCGGGGCGAGAGCCCGACCGCGAGCCGGTCTCGCTCCCGCCAACCTGCGAGGCGGGGCGAGAGCCCGGCCGCGGGCCGGTCTCGCCCCCGCCAACCCGCGAGGCGGGGCGAGAGCCCGACCCCGGGCCGGTCTCGCCCCCGCCAACCCGCGAGGCGGGGCGAGAGCCCGGCCCCGAGCCGGTCTCGCCCCCGCCAACCCGCGAGGTGGGGCGAGAGCCCGGCCTCGGGCCGGTCTCACCCCCGCCAACCCGCGAGGGGGACGAGAGCCCGGCCCCGGGCCGGTCTTGCCCCCGCCAACCCGCGAGGCGGGGCGAGAGCCCGACCCCGGGCCGGTCTCGCCCCCTCCAACCTGTCGCACCCGCTCCCCCCAAAAAAGGGGCCACTGGGGGGGAGTCAGATTTTTTCTCCCCTACTAGTATATTCCGAGGGCTATGCCTAAATTGGCCACCAAGAGCTCAAACCACCCCAAAAGCTTAAAACCAAAAGCCTGCGAATACGGGGTTGTACAATGTCTATCTTGTTCACCGCATATTTATAATAGTCCCACACCGCCCAATTTCTTTGAAATTTTAAGAATATAAAGCAAAACAGGTGACCAAGTTGAAACACTGCAATTAATGGGCTGGAGCGGGTTGGTAATCGGCCCGCTAAGCAGCGGCTCTGGTTCCAGTGGGCGGTCTATATTGCTGTCGCTCGGGTCCATGGGCCGGGCTATACGTTATTTCAGTCCGAATTTATTTAATAATTTTTAAAATAGGTTTAGAACTACCCTAGAGTTGGTTTAGGAGACCTACAAAAAAATGAGGAGAGATGGTGTGTTTGATCAGACGGTTACTGAATAATGCATTCAGATCGGACGGCCGAAATCACTCTAATGAGTTTTAAATTCATGCAATTTTTATTTCCTTTATAGTGATATATATATATATATACGATTTTTTTTGCACTCAGCTCCTCCAACACTTTACCTTCCCCCTTCCCGCCGAAGTAGCGGCAGCACCAGAGCAGTGCAATGCTCTCCGTCTAATCTGCTGAAAGCAGGGGAGCAACAGACCCGCTTCCATCTAATCGCCGAAAGCAGCGTAAGCAGCCACTCTTCAATTAAAACAACTATTTCTTCCGCAAATCCCTAATTCATTTTCCCCTCCCGCATTCGAACCTTCCTCCCGCAGACGCCCGGGGCATCATCGTTCGGCACCTCCGGTAAGCTCCTATTATATGCAGTTTTTTAAACTTCTTCTCCAACCGCCTCACCTCCTAGCTTCCGATTTGAAGCTTCGTCTGTTTTTTCAGTGTGAAGGCAGCTTCTTTTTCCATCTTTCAACAACTTCTTTTTTCATCTTTCGACAACCCTCTCCTTCACCATTGTCACTATCTTCCCTCAGGCGCCTTCCAGTGCTCCATTTCTGCAGTCTCTTCTCTTCATTTATGCCGTCTTTGGTGTTTCTTCCTTTAGTGCTCGATATTATTTTTGACGTCTTTTTTTGTTCAAACTACGCTGCAGTTTATTTGAAGATTAAAGGGTAAGAGAGTTTTGTGTTCTAAATAAATATTCCTATTAATGAAAGGTAAATAACTCCACCCTTTAATGCTAAAAATTTATGCTTCAGACCAAAATGTTTCGGTCAGAACATTACTGAGTTATTCACTGTGTATGTAATAACGTTGATGCAATTAGAAAGTTTCTCATGTTATCTGATTTTGTTCATGGGTTTTTTTGGCAGGGGAAATTTTCAGCTGCCGTCCATGCTCTAATTAACATGGGCGGACCCAAGTACGGACACACCTGGGCACATGCCCGGTATGAAAATCACAGAAATTGCTTAGGTATTGCTCCAGCTCTCCTCGCGGGCCTCAACCGGCGGTGGCTCCATAGAGGAATGAAGAGTTCTTCACAATCTGCCACTTAGGGTTCATATATTCTTCTTCGCATTGGGCATCAACGTGCAAAAATGGCTTAGGTATCTTTGCCTCTTCTTCCCATCAGCTATCATCGGGCATTCTTCTTCTTCCCATTAGGCATCAGTGCCTCACCATAGCTTCCATTCGGCATTGACAATGACGACGGGGAAATGGCGGAGCACTGACCTGATTCGGGACAACTACTCGGAGGTTCGAGATCAACTGCTTTGCACCATTCTTTTGCCCTTGCTTCTTCTTCTTCGACTCAGGGATTCTTGCACCTATGCTGCTTCATTTGTGGGACAGAGGATGGGGAATGATTATTGTTACAAGGAGAGGTAACATTAATTCATTCGACGAATTCATTCTATTTCTTTATGCTCCGTGCTGTTGAAACCAAAAATCGGTCTTTTATGGAGTTCGACCCTTGGGGAAGGGGTGACCGCGCACCTACTACCCTCAAGCGAACGATCTGGGCACAAGACTAGGAACAAAAGGGACAGACCCAAGGTCTCAGCGTGGAGGACCCGCCGCATACCCGGAAGACTAACAAACTCTTCCCCTCCCAAGCCAAGGCCTGAGCTAAGGCACCTTCGGAGGGCTCTCTTGGCCGACCGGAACATATAAGGAGGATCTCAAGATCCACTCCCTAACTAGAGGTGCCACCTCGGGTCTATGTAAAATGTTCCCCGCCCGCCTTACTATTGGCGCAAAATAGCCCAGCAGCCCTACTCTACGCAATCCCAATTGGGCTGCTAACATCATAATATAGGCCTTCTAGGGCCGGCACAGAGCATCACAGGCATTAATAAATTTACAGGAATATACATTTCATACTCAACACGCAGGCCGACAATATAAACAAAAAAGGCCTTCGAGGGCCGGCACGAGCTCGGGCTTAAGCCCGCTATTCCCCGCTTGGTACTGCAACACATGTACGCCAACGTCTCGACGAGCGGCGGCCAACTAGGCATCGGTCGGCTAACATAAGCAGGCCAAACATATTGCGCACACCCCCTTTTTTCGGGCTATGGTGCGCATTTCCTGCAAGCGGCTAATAAACAACTTCCTCGGAGTCTTCTCCGGGAACCCCAGAACATCACCAATCTGGCTCACACGTCTGGATGGGCTTCACACAACATGACTCGTACTCACGTTTCCGGGTACTAATGCAATTAACTGCGGGGACGTACACGTCAACCCGTCAGAAAGCTCCCTTCCCCCACCCGTTGGTGGAGAGGGGCTTCCATGCAAATGTGTAAACTGTGGGCTTCACCTGCCCAAGTAGAAACATTGTTACCCTTGTCGCGTGCTTGGCGGCGGGGCCGGGAGAGGAGCTCCGGGTCGATCCTATTGCATGCGGCTGCGTCGGTGGTCGATCTCCACTCTAGGCCGAGCCTTGTTCCAGGCCGAGCCTTGCTCCAAGCCGAGCTTACTGCCGGTGGTGAAAAGCTAGGGCTTAGCTCCAGGCCGAACCCCACTCCAAGCTGAGCCCTGCTCCAGGCCGAGAGAAAGGGAGGGGGGCCGGGTTGCTCCAGGCGGCCAGGAGAGAGGGAGAGGGGCGGTCGGGCTGCCGCTCCAGGCCGACGGGGGAGGGTAAGGGGGCGGCGTCGAGCTCGGTCTGCTCTGCTTAGGCGGCGACGGGAGAGAGGGGGGGGGGTATGGCGGTCGTGCCCTGCTTTGTCGGCGACGGGAGAGAGGGGGGATGGAGGCCGTGCCCTGCTTTGCCGGCGACGGGAGAGAGGGGGGAAGGAGGTCGTGCCCTAGCCCTGGTAAAGAATCCTGATCCGCCTCTTTTCCCCATCCTATTTTTTTATCCCCCCCTGCTGTCGTACCCGAGCCCCCCTTTTGCTCTTTTATTTCTTGTCTCCCCCTCTAGCCCCTCCTCTCCCTTCCTCCATATATAAATATATCATTATATATAATTAATGCAATTATAAATAAATATATAAACATATAGATTTATAACACGAAATATAAAACCTCCATATGCATGCACGAGCACTCGCATGTGCTCTAACGGGGTCGCACCAACTCGTCACCCATAACACGCCCCTATGCTGATATTTGGGGAGGGTCCCACTCGACCGGCTACGGGGTTGTACATAATCCACGCTCTTTTCGAGGTTGGTACAAGCTCGTAAAGAATCATCCAACCCAACGTATCCGGCGAGTGGGAGTCGACCCAAAAAAAACTGAGAGAAACTGAAATCTGCACTTGGAACATCAATCTCTCCATGACCTTTCTGATCTTTTTGAATCACTCGATACCTTTTTGCTCACTGATATTGAATTGCCCTTATACCATTACTTACAACAAGTATATAATTTCTCGTGATATCGTGAAACAACAAAGCCATATATTTTGTATCCTCTTGCACACGCAGAGCTAATCCTTTCCCCCAGGTGTGCCTACAGCCCTGCCAGCTAGTGAGATCCTGACAGCGAGTCTACCCGGGGCCGAGCAGCACTCGGGGTCCCTTACCCCCCAGGCGAGCCTACAGGCCTGCCAGCTTGTAGGAGCCAGACAGCGGGTCTACCCGGGGCCGAGCATCACTCGGGGTCCTGCAAAAATCTCCAAGAACCAATCCTTTTCCCCCAGGTGTGCCTACAGCCCTGCTAGTTAATGAGAGCCTGACAGTGAGCCTACCAGAGGCCGTGCAGCACTCGGGGTCCCTTACCCCCCAGGCGAGCCTACAGACCTGCCAGCTAGTAGGAGCCAGGCAACGGGTCTACCCGGGGCCGAGCATCACTCGGGGTCCTGCAAAAATCTCCAAGAACCAATCCTTTCCCCCCCAGGTGTGCCTACAGCCCTGCCAGCTAATGAGAGCCTAACAGCGAGTCTACCCGGGGCCGAGCAGCACTCGGGGTCCCTTACCCCCCAGGCAAGCCTACGGACCTGCCAGCTAGTAGGAGCCAGACAACGGGTCTACCCGGGGCCGAGCATCACTCGGGGTCCTGCAGAAATCTCCAAGAACCAATCCTTTCCCCCCAGGTGTGCCTACAGCCCTGCCAGCTAATGAGAGCCTGACATCGAGTCTACCCGGGGTCCACTACTACCGCCATCGAGTAACTTCCAGCCCTGCCAGCTAGGTGAGAGCCTGACAGCGGGATCTGCTCGAGGCCCAAGGATGACACCGAGTGACTTCCAGCCCTGCCAGCTAGGTGAGAGCCTGACAGCGGGATCTGCTCGGGGTCCACTACTACCACCATCAAGTGACTTCCAACCCTGCCAGATAGGTGAGAGCCTGACAGCGGGATCTGCTCGAGGCCCAAGAATGACACCGAGTGACTTCCAGCCCTGCCAGCTAGGTGAGAGCCTGACAGCGGGATCTGCTCGGGGTCCACTACTACCACCATCGAGTGACTTCCAGCCCTGCCAGCTAGGTGAGAGCCTGACAGCGGGATCTGCTCGAGACCCAAGGATGACACTGAGTGACTTCCTGCCCTGCTAGCTAGGTGAGAGCCTGACAGCGGGATCTGCTTGGGGTCCACTACTACCACCATCGAGTGACTTCCAGCCCTGCCAGCTAGGTGAGAGCCTGACAGCGGGATCTGCTCGAGGCCCAAGGATGACACCGAGTGACTTCCAGCCCTGCCAGCTAGGTGAGAGCCTGATAGCGGGATCTGCTCGGGGTCCACTACTACCACCATCGAGTGACTTCCAGCCCTGCCAGCTAGGTGAGAGCCTGACATCGGGATCTGCTCGAGGCCCAAGGATGACACCGAGTGACTTCTAGCCCTGCCAGCTAGGTGAGAGCCTGACAGCGGGATCTGCTCGGGGTCTGTTAAACGAATACTTCGATCGTCCACATAGATTGCGGCGGGAGCATTGTCACTACGAATTTCATAACGATGTTCAAGGTCATAACGATGTCCACAGAGAATCGTCCGGGCTCCCGGGTGATACCTCCGGTTCAGTCAGCTAGGTGAAAGCCCGACGGCGGGAGCGTTGAGAGCAACCTCAGAGTGAGGAGACTTGAGAAACTTTTGCCAAGTATAACTAGAGGGTAGGCTCCCTCACTTCGAACTCCATGTTAACCTGGGAGGCCACCATCAATGAGTCAATAAGAACCTCCACATCGAGTACCCCAAGTTCTCAGGCCGGGCACAGTCTCGATATAACCGTCTCATACTCAGCCTGGTTGTTGGTGATAGGGAAATGCACTACTACTCGAGGACTTGACTTTGCTCGAGGTGGAGACGTCATGTTTACTTAAGAGGTGTTGGAGAGTTAATTGCAGCGATGCTTTTACAAATGGAGGACGCATTCTTTTAATAAGAGAGACGATCTGGAAGTCGTCAAATCGGGAAGCTGGCGTCTGAGCCCGTTCCTAATAATTCCTCTAATTGGAAGAGAGATGCAATCGGGGGGACATAGGCCGACATACAAGGGGGAGCTGATCTCGGCCGTCAGTGCAGAGGCTCGGTCTTACAATAACCCTTAGAGACCCGAGGCATCGTCCCATCATCCGAACTGGGCTATTTAGAAGGAACAGGTCGGTAGCTTGTATCCTGATCTAATGACAAAGATCACTTTTCGCCATGTCACTCGATGATGAGAGCTACTGCATGGGCGACGGGTAATGTTCCTACGAGGGTCCTCTAGGACGCACTCGAGACCAACATCTTCCCTTGGGCCAAAACCTGCCCCTTTACATGTTATCCTGCTCTCTCAATAACAAAGGCCTTCACTTGTGATTGCTTGGAGAGATCGGCCCTTTATCAAATCTGGGAGGTTAGCGTCTAGGCTCGTTCCTGATAATTCCCCTAGTCGGAGGAGAGGTGCGATCATGAGGACATAGGCCGACGTGCAAGGGGGGAGCTGATCTCGGCCGTCAGTGCAGAGGCTCGGTCTTACAATAGCCCTTAAAGTCCCGCGACACCGTCCCATCGTCCGAACTAGGCTATTTAAAAGGAACGGGTTGGACGTTTGGCTTCCGGAGTCGATCGCGACGCTAACCCTTGAAGCCCTCAGAAGCTCGAGGCGAATTGGTAATAAAGAGAAAACTTGACCGCTTCTGAATTACATGGAAGAGATAACATATTACCGTTAGGGAGAGAAGCCTTTCAGGTCACCCCGACTCTTAATACCTCTCAGCTGCTCTCTTACTTGATCTTGAAGATAATAACCTTCAGGTTTCTTGTTGATGTAATAAGTGGAGAAACATGGGTTTTCATAGGTAGAAGCGCTTCAAATAGGTGTAAATCCTACTCCAAATGCTATGAGATTCAAACAACAGCTATGGGAGGGGACAACTCTGAGTATGGGGACCTTACATACAAAGTATCAACGCATGACCCTGGTCGCCACTTGGTTCCTCTTCTACAGCCATGACGCTCGCCAAAGTTCTTCTATGCTGGTCACTCTCCACGCTCACTGCACCAAAATGTTGAAACCGAAAATCGGTCTCCTGTGGAGTTCGACCCTTGGGGAAGGGGTGACCACGCACCTACTACCCTCAAGCGAACGATCTGGGCACAAGACTAGTAACATAAGGGACAGACCCAAGGTCTCAGCGTGGAGGACCCGCCGCATACCCGGAAGACTAACAAACTCTTCCCCTCCCAAGCCAAGGGAGCTAAGGCACCTTCGGAGGGCTCTCTTGGCCGACCGGAACATATAAGGAGGATCTCAAGATCCACTCCCTAACTAGAGGTGCCACATCGGGTCTATGAAAAATGTTCCCCGCCCACCTTACTATTGGCGCAAAACCGCCCAGCAGCCCTACTCTACGCAGTCCCAATTGGGCCGCTAAAATCATAACATAGGCCTTCTAGGGCCGGCACAGAGCATCACATGCATTAATAAATTTACATGAATATAAATTCCATACTCAGCACGCAGGCCGACAATATAAACAAAAAAGGCCTTCGAGGGCCGGCACGAGCTCGGTCTTAAGCCCGCTATTCCCCGCTTGGTACTGCAACACCTGTACGCCAACGTCTCGACGAGCGGAGGCCAACTAGGCATCAGTCGGCTAACATAAGCGGGCTAAACATATTGTGCACACCCCCTTTTTTGGGGCTATGGTGCGCATTCCCTGCAAGCGGCTAATAAACAACTTCCTCGGAGTCTTCTCCGGGAACCCCAGAACATCACCAATCCGGCTCACACGTCTGGATGGGCTTCACACAACATGCCTAAACCCGTACTCACGCTTCCGGGTACTAATGCAATTAACTGCGGGGACGTACACGTCAACCCGTCGGAAAGCTCCCTTCCCCCCACCCGTTGGTGGAGAGGGGCTTCCATGCAAATGTGTAAACTGAGGGCTTCACCTGCCCAAGTAGAAACATCATTACCCTTGTCGCGTGCTTGGCGGTGGGGCCAGGAGAGGAGCTCCGGGTCGATCCTACTGCATGCGGCCGCGTCGGTGGTCGATCTCCACTCTAGGCCGAGCCTTGCTCCAGGCCGAGCCTTGCTCCAGGCCGAGCCTTGCTCCAGGCCGAGCTTGCTGCCGGTGGTGAAAAGCTAGGGCTTAGCTCCAGGCCGAACCCCACTCCAAGCCGAGCCCTGCTCCAGGCTGAGAGAAAGGGAGGGGGCCGGGTTGCTCCAGGCGGCCGGGAGAGAGGGAGAGGGGCGGTCGGGCTGCCGCTCCAGGCCGACGGGGGAGGGGAAGGGGGCGGTGTCAAGCTCGGTCTGCTCTGCTTAGGCGGTGACGGGAGAGAGGGGGAGGGGATGGCGGTCGTGCCCTGCTTTGCCGGCGACGGGAGAGAGGGGGGATGGAGGCTGTGCCCTGCTTTGCCGGCGATGGGAGAGAGGGGGGAAGGAGGTCGTGCCCTAGCCCTGGGAAAGAATCCCGATCCCCCTCTTTTCCCCATCCTATTTTTTTCTCCCTCCCTGTTGTCGTACCCGTGCCCCCTTTTGCTCTTTTATTTCCTGTCTCCCCCTCTAGCCCCTCCTCTCCCTTCCTCCATATATAAATATATCATTATATATAATCAATGCAATTATAAATAAATATATAAACATATAGATTTATAACACGAAATATAAAACCTCCATATGCATACACGAGCGCTCGCATGTGCTCTAACGGGGTCGCACCAACTCGTCGCCCATAACACGCCCCTAGGCTGATATTTGGGGAGGGTCCCACTCGCCCGGCTACGGGGTTGTACACGTGCAATGTTGGTTTCCTCAAGATGATAAGATTCCTTCAGTAAACATATGAGTCAGATTTTTTATACGCTCTGTCTGTGCTTTATTGTTCTCCCATCCTTACTTTAAAGTGTTTTTTACTTTTGTATGTATTCTGATTTTTGATGTTGATTTTGAAGCAACTGATCTTGGAAAGTTTTGGAGAGTGCGATGAAGTGTCCATTTCAATCTATACCAATGTCTTTTAGGCTCTGTTTGGGAGGACTTATTTTCACATGTCAAGCGGTTACGGTTCATGCCGTCATAACCGCTTGACCGGTGAAAACATGTCCTCACAAACGGAGCCTTAGTCTTCACAGTGGTGAAAACAAGTGTGTATTTCTCAATCCTAGAAGATGAAGTTCATGAAACTTGCTTTGAAACCCATTTCTATCCAAACAGGTTGTAATGACATGAGGTAAGAGTTGTTGAAAACTATTTAATCTCCTGTAATGTTTTGATTGTTCTCTTGATTGCTCTAGGAGACCCATTCTCTATTAATATCACTTTTGTATATTTTTGGCTATGGTGATTCATCCCAACACAATTCATTAGAGTTCTTGAAAACTTTTTAATCTCCTGTCATGCAATTGTGATTCATCCTAACATAATGCATTAATCTTGATACACATTTATGTAAATTTGTAATATTTCTCTATATTCGTTGTCTTATTTAGGTGCACTTTAATGCAGATCCTTTGCTTACACACAAGTTCAAGAACAAGATTTTGCAATACCATTTAAAATGGGCATATAAGCATATTTGATGGGCAAAATAGAAGATTAACAACAGGTAGCAGAATCTTCACAACTTTATTTACCGCATACATAAATGCAAACACTAAATACTTGGCATTAGTACAATGTGATGATAGTATTTGTTTTATTAGAATAAGTCATAATTTTGAATTTTCATGAGCAACTTTTTTTTACAGTCTCAAGTAAAAAATCCATATTAATTTGCGCCTGATTGTGCTTTTGTGGTTTCTCGGGTGATGGTGAAGACAATCAAAAGTACTTGGTGGCTGTTGGAGATGACCCAAAGCTAAAACAAACTCTTGTTTAGCAATAAAAGTACGTTCTTCATTTTTCATTGTGTTTATATGTCGTTCAAGTTTTCATGTTTGTTTGTGAATTGTGATTATACCTTCTTTGTTAAAATTTATTGTGCCCGGGCTATCTCAAAATCCTAGTTCCGCCCCTGCTAATTAATATTTGTTTAGTTTTCTATGAACAAATTTATTAAATAATTTTTTATACTATTTTAAGTTATTTAAATGCTAAAAATTTGTTCTTTAGACTTTTAAATTATATGGTCAGTAGATATTTTCACAGTGTTTTAGGAAGACTTTTAAATATATAAAAAGTGTATATTGCGCCAAGTGTATATTAGTCGCATGAAGTAGTTCTGAATATATTGGTCGCCCACGTCAATATCCTTTAACACATGAAGACTTTTAAATTATAAAATTTTAAATAACTGTCGAGGGGCGGACGAAGCCCTCTTGAATATCAAGCGGGTGAAGCCCTCTAGAATGTCAAGCGGGCGAAGTTCGCAGCGACGCACCGAGAACGGACGATGTCCGTTCGAAGATGCTAGTATGTATGTATGTATGTATATATATATATATATATATATATATATATATATATATATATATATATATAGTTTTTTCTGTGATGACACCATTTTAATGTTAATTAAGAGTTTAATTAATTAATCAAGTGATTATTTAATGTTTTTATTTGAAGTTATTTGAAAGTTCATTATTTTTATTTGAAAATAATGAACGAAAGCTGCGAACTTTCCTTCCCCGGGATTTAATGTGTACCATTTTTTCAAGTGATTTAATTTTTTTGAAATGTAAAAGTAATTTTGTGTTTTTCAAAAATATAAGTTGCGTAATTTCTTAAGTGATATGCCCGCTCTAAATATTCGCAAAAATCAATTTAATCATCGCAAGTATTTAGGATTTCCTAAAAAAGCCGACAGGCGCGAAATCCCTACACGCCGCCCTGCGCTACCGCTCGGGGCACTCACCAGAGTTGAGTGATTTTGAGAGGGAGAGAGTTGGTAGAGACCAGCTGTAACGACTCGGGTTTAGGCCCAAAGGGCCGCCCCACGGCGCCGCCCAACCCACCATGTAGCCCAGGAATGCAAGCTAGCACCACGGGTGGTACAACCGGAATCTACAAGGCCTGCAGGCCGTACACCCCAACCCATCACTGTGCATGTTTCTCAGCAACAGTAGGTTGTTGCCACGGGGTTTCGAACCTGCAACCTTGATAAGACCCTCCTGCAAACAAGGCTCATAACCAGCTGAGCTGCACAGTGATGGGTTGGGGTGTACGACCTGTGGTGCCAGGTTGCCTTGTAGATTTCGGTTGTACCACCTGTGGTGCCAGGTTGCCTTCCTGGGCTGCGTGGTGGGTCGGGCGATGCCATAGGACGGCCCTTTAAGGCCTAAACACGGGTCATTACAAAAAAAGTGCACTTTTTTTGTAACGACCCGGGTTAGGCCTTAAAGGGCCGCCCCACGGCATCGCCCGGCCCACCACACAGCCCAGGAAGGCAATCCGACACCACGTGTGGTACAACCAAAATCTACAAGGCATGCAGGCCGTACACCCCAACCCATCACTGTGCATGTTTCTTAGCAACAGTAGGTCTTATCAAAGTTGCGGGTTCGAAACCCCGTGGCAACAACCTACTGTTGCTGAGAAACATGCACAGTGATGGGTTGGGGTGTACGGCCTGCATGCCTTGTTGATTCTGACTGTACCACACGTGGTGCCGGGTTGCCTTCCTGGGCTGCGTGGTGGGTCGGGCGATGTCGTGGGGCGTCCTAAGGCCCTAAATCTGGGTCGTGACACCAACCCCGATCTAGACGTCACAAATGTATCTGATGCCGCACCCGACCAGTCTTCTATCGGCCCTGAATCTTGCGTAGTTTTATTTGTGTCATTTTGTTGTTTGTAATTTGTGTGGGCGATCATTATGTCGTTGACGAAAACTGGCATTACTTGGCGGAAATCTCCTCCCAGGATGATGACCTTGCCACCAAATGACATGTCAATGTCTGTAATGTCTCTGAATGTGCGGTCAACTGTTTCGAATGCTTTTTTGTTGGTCATTGGTGCCTCATCCCAAATGATTGCAGACGTGTGTTTGATTAATTTAGACATATCAGATTGCTTCCGAATATTACACAGGCACATCAGTGTAAACTGCATCAGAATTTTGAGCTTAGAGTGTGTCGTGCTTCCTCCTGGAAGTAAGGTTGCCGCAATACCGGAAGAAGCGGTACCTAACATTATTTTGCCTTCTGTTCAAAAGGATGGAAGCAAAGCTCGATATATAAAAGTTTTTCTAGTTTCTACTGGACCATCGAGGAAAACAATATTACCATCCCATCGTCTTATCGATGTAGCAATCGTCGTGAAAGCGAGAAGTTGTTTAGAGTTCAGACATGCGATACTGTTCAGATCGGCTTGTGGAATGACAATTGACAGCTCATGTTCAAGAAGGCTTAAGAAGTTGTCTAAATCTTCGAATGTTTCACTGATTCTGGGTAGATCAATCTCAGAGATTGTGTCTGTGTTGATGAAAATTATGTTCAAATCATGAAGAAGCTTGCTAGCTAAGTACACATTATTTGTAGTGTTTGTACATGCGTAATCTTCTCTCATGCTCATGTAGTTTTAGTCTCATAGCTCTTTAACTGTAGTGAGTTCACTATATAACAATATTGCTGCAAATAGCCTGCGTAGAGAATTATGCATTATGGAATGGCGAGCTTATGCTAAGCATTCACGTAGGCTGTGGTCTTCTTCCAAAAGGCTGTGACATTCTACAACTTGTTTAAAAGTCAAGTAACGCACCCCAGAGACAGCTAGTAGATCGTCGAAGGACTTGGGTCCCGGGATATGATTTAGTAGTAGCCTTAAATAGAATATTTCACCTTCAGATGGTGCAACAACATATAACAGTCTGATCACCCTTCGATTGCGTAGTCTCGCGGTCTAGTTTCTCGATGGTATTAAACACTTGTAATGTTTAGCGAAGTCAACATATAAGTAGTTTGTCTGCTTGATTCCTTCATTGTAAACTCAAAAGAATTCAGTTAGCATTGTGTGACTGTTTCTCAAGTTTTATTAATTAATCAAGGGGAAAAGAACGAAAGCTGCGAACTTTCTTTCCCCGAGATTTAATTTGAACCATTTTTCAAGTGATTTATTTTTTTTGAAATGTAAAAGTAATTTTGTGTTTTTCAAAAATCTAAGTTGCGTAATTTTTTAAGTGTTGCGCACGCTCTAAATATTCGCAAAAATCAATTTAATCATCACATACATTTATGGTTTCCTAGAAAAGCCAGCAGACGCGCAAACCCTACGAGCCGTCCTGCACTATCGCTCGGAGCACTCACCAGAGATGAGTGATTCCAAGAGGGGGATTGTTGGTGGACACCAGCCCCGATCTAGACCTCGCAAAAGTATCCGACGCCGCACCCGACCAGACTTCTATCGACCCTGAATCTTGCGTAGTTTTATTAGTGTCATTTTGTTGTTTGTAATTTGTTGGGAGACCATTGTGTCGTTGACAACAACTAACATTACTTGGCAGAAATCTCCTCCCAGGATGATGACCTTGCCACCAAATGACGTGTCAATGTCTGTAATATATTTGAATGTACGGTCAACCGTCTTGAATGCTTTTTGTTGGCCATTGATGCCTCATCCCAAATGATTGCAGACGTGCGTTTGATTAATTTAGGCTTCATTTGGTTAAGCGGTGGCGGTTGTAAAAGGAGTTGTTGTAAAAGCAGGTTTGTAAAGGGAGCTGTTGGAAACTGGACGCTGCAAACGGAGTTCTGTTTGGCTAGTCTGCGTTTGCAGAGCTGTTCGAAACAGAGAACTGTTTGGCAAAACTGTGGTGGCGTTTTGTAACGCCCCGAAACTCAAAGGAGCAAAGGGGGACGTTTTGGGCCAGTTTGGGTTCTGGCAGCAGGCACACGGCCTGGGACACGGGCGTGTCCCAGGGCGTGTCAAGCGTGTGTCGACACTTAGCCGCGAAGTCGTCGTGTTTTACTTGACGATTCGTCGAGAGTGGGCACACGGCCTGCGACACGGGCGTGTCGCAGGGCGTGTCGACCCGTGTCGACACTTAGCCGTGAAGTCGTCGAGTTATACTCGACGATTCGTCAAGAATGGGCACACGACCTGAGACACGGGCGTGTCGCAGGGCGTGTCGACCCGTGTCGACGATCGTCCCGGGGAGTCATCGAGATTCACTCGACGATCGTCGAGTCAAGGAACACGGCCTAGGACACGGGCGTGTCCAAGGCAGTGTCATCAAGTCGTCGATCTTCCCTCGACGAAATGTCCCGTGCACACGGCCTGGGGTCCAGGCGTGTCAATGTGACACGGGCAAGGACACGGGCGTGTCCTAGAACCCGTGCAGTGCTCGGGTTGAAAATGAGGGAAAATCATGGGGTACACGGCCAGCTACACGACCACGTCATGTGGAACACGGGCGTGTCAGCTCGAACACGGGCGTGTTCGATACCCGTGTGAGGTTCCAGGAGATTCGATTTTGACGGCGAATGCGGCACACGGCCCTGGACACGGGCGTGTGCCAGGCCGTGTTCGGTCCAGATTGGGCATTTCAGCCCCGAATCAAAGCCGTTCGTTTCCTTAGGTTGAGATCCAACGGCTGGGGGTTGTTCCTGAGAGGATATACCCGTGAGTTGACTTGGAAAACCTCACTTTTCTTCACTTGTTCTCTTTCTAAATCCTTGGAGAGAGGAGAGCTAAGGCAAGAAGAAGAAGAACTAGATCCCGCCATTGGAGGAGCTTCGGAGCTCCGAATCGCAAGCCGACTCCGGATCCACGGAGGCAAAGCTAGTGCGGTGATTTCTATCCGATTACTTTTCGATGGCGCCAAAGAGGAACTCAAGGGTAACGATCCTCATCTTGAGCACGAATAGCTCTCTTTCCTAGCATAGGAAGCCCGCTCTCGCGAGTTTGCAGAGAGTTGGAGGCGTTCCTTCGGGTAGATATGTGAAGTCCCCGTCGTTTAGAGTCTGTATGCGAGAACGGACGTAGGCATGATGTGTGAAGCCTACCCGGACATGTTGGTCTGGATCGGTGATGTTGCATTGCATAAATGCCGGAGAAGACTCCGTGCTAATGGTTGTTTTTCGGGTTTTCTACGCGGTAGATTGCAGCAGGGAGCCTCGGGGATTAACCCAAAGGTGCACCCAGAAAACTGGGCGGATACGAGATCTTGCCAACTTGTGGGCCTAAGTGCCAATTAGTACATAACTGAGTTATGTAATATCGTACGTTCGATTCACGGGCTTCGGGGAAGCTTAACCCGTGCCGATGATATTTAAGTGTCGTGGCAAGTGAGCAACGGGTTGAGTGGGAACCGTTCCTGCGTTATGCCGAGGGCATAGAGGTCGGGTCTTTTGTCGATGACATTAAAGTGTCGTGACATGGGCTGTTGATGACATTAAAGTGTCGTAACACTTGCCTAAAAGACCATTTAGCTCACGAGTTATTGCCGTCCTAGAGATGGTGGTGAGTTAGCGGCTTAGACTGCGATCACCGAGAATGTGCCCTGAGTGCACGGGGCGTGTGGCCGTGCGAGCCAACGCCTGTGATGAAATGGCTATGGTTATATAAATTGCTCGCTTATGCTAATGAAATGCAGGGAAGGAGCATCGCCGCCCCGAGTTGGGGGCGGGATCGTTATAATTTGGTCAGCATTGCTGACCGTTGCCTTGTTTTGCCACCGTGCGGTGGTTTGTTGCTTGCAGGTGCAGCTGGACCAAGCGGTCAATAGCGGGCTAAAGCCCTTTTTGCGCCCTTTTTGGCCCTCGAAGCCCAAGTGGAAATGTTTCTGTTTTGTTCATGTATGACCGGCCTGCGTGCCGTGGTTTGTAAATCATGCAAGTGTGTAATGGTATTTTTGATTCCTAATTTTGTAATAGTGGGCATTCGTGCTCTAATGCTGGGTTCTTGTTTACAACTTATATAAACTGCTTCCGCTAGAATGCTCTGTGTAGGACGTTGAGATTGGTTGGATGGTTTCCATAAGTAACCACCCGGTCGTTCTGTGGTATAACCTTGCATGCTATGACGGATAGGGGGTGTTACAATTTGGTATCAGACTACTGGTTTTGGTCGGGCTTAAACTGAATTCGTGGGCGAATTCTTTTTAAGGGTGGTGAGCACTGTAACGCCCCGAAACTCAAAGGAGCAGAGGGGTGGGCCAGTTTGAGTTCTGGCTGCAGGCACACGGCCTGGGACACGGGCGTGTTGTCAAGCCTGTGTCGGGCGTGAAGTCGACACTTTGGTCATTGTGTCGAGACTGGGCAACGGCCTGCGACACGGGCGTGTCGCAGGGCGTGTCGACCCGTGTCGACACTTTGAAGTACAGTGCTTCGACGTTGTGTGCCTTGTTGTTGTCGACACTCGTCCCGCGTCGACACTTTGGTGTCGACAGTGTTCGAGACATGGCACACGGCCTGACACGGGCGTGTCGCAGCGTGTCGACCCGTGTCGACATTAGCCGCGAAGTCACACGGCCTAGCCCAGGCGTGTCAAGGTTGTCCTAGAACCCGTGCAGTGCGGGTTGAAAACGGGAGAAAATCATGGGGTGGCTACACGGCCGTGTCAGGTGGAACACGGGCGTGTCAGCTCGAACACGGGCGTGTTCGTGTGAAGGTGATTCGATTTTGACGGCGAATGAGGCACACGGCCCTGGACACGGGCGTGTGCCAGGCCGTGTTCGGCCCAGATTGGGCATTTCAGTCCCGAATGTTCATTTCTTTGACTTACTGTTGTTCCTGATATACCCGGGTTTTGACTTAGAAAACCCTCACTTTTTCCACTTGTTATCTCTCCAAACCCTTAAGCTAAGGCAAGAAGAAGAGGAGCTAGATCCGCCATTGCTTCGGAGCTCCGAATCGCAAGCCGACTCCGGATCCACGGAGGCAACGCAAGTGCGGTGATTTCCATCCGATTACTTTTCGATGGCGCCAAAGAGGACCGCAAGGGTAACGATCCTCAGAGCATGATAGCTCTCTTTCTTAGCATAGGAAGCCCTCTCTCGCGAGTTGGCGAAGAGTTGGAGGCGTTCCTTCGGGTAGATATGTAAAGTCCCCGTTGTTTAGCGTCCGTATGCGAGAACGGACATAGGCATTTTGGTTGAAGCCTTGTAGTTCGGATCGGTGATGTTGCATTGCATAAGGCCGGAGAAGACTCCGTGCTATTTGGTGTTTTTCGGGTTTTCTACGCGGTAGATTGCAGCAGGGAGCCTTGGGGACTAACCCAAAGGTGCACCCGAAAACTGGGCGGACACGAGGTCTTGCCAACTTGGTGGCCTGAGAGCCAACTTTAACATGTGACTTGTGATAGAATGGGACTCATGAAAGTTTGACCCGCGCAATGGCTTAAATTGCCGTTGCGATGTGAGCACGGGTTAGATGGAGCCGTACCCCGGTTCGGGTTCTGTACATGGCACTCGCCGTTGGCTAGGGGTCTTCGGTGGTCGATGGCTTAAATTGACGTATACCATGAAGCGCTCATAGGAATGGCCGTCTAAGTGGCGGTGGTGAGTCCGAATGCCGACGTACATCGACCGGTTCACCTGCCCTGAGTACGTGTGGCCGTACGTCTGTGATGACTATGGTTATATGGCTCGGTGCTAATGAAATGCAGGGAAGGAGCATCGCCGCCCCGAGTTGGGGGCGGGATCGTTATAATTTGGTATTGCTGACCGTTGCTTTGTTTGCCACCGTGCGGTGGTTTGTTTGCTTGCAGGTGCAGCTGGACCAAGCGGTCAATAGCGGGCTAAAGCCCTTTTTGCGAAGCTGGCCCTCGAAGGCCCAAGTGGAAATGTTTTATGTTTTATTCATGTATGGCCGGCCTGCGAGCCGAGGTTTGTAAACCATGTAAAAGACAAGTGAAACATTTTGTAAGGCCTTAAGGCCGATTTTGAGTATTTTGCTAGTGGACAATGAACTGCTTCCGCTAGAATGCTCTGTGTAGGACGTTGAGATTGGTTGGATGGTTTCCATAAGTAACCACCCGGTCTGTCTGTGGTATATGGCTCGGGCCCCGGCCGGACCTACTGCTATATGCTATGCGGGTGGGGTGTTACAAGCACATTGTGTGCGTCATCGTAATAACCGTAAAAAGAACCCATGAATGTCCACTTAGGAATGAAAATACTCGTGTTTGAGGAACCTGCGTGTTCCTATAATTGCTGTTTGCAATTTGTGTGGTCGCTTAACGGTGTTTTGTACCACTATAGGTGACTAGAAGTGGTGTTGGGCCGTCAGACCGCCGAGTTTCTGAGGCTAGTAGTGCACCGGATGTTGCTCCCGCAACACCTCTGTCGGCGGAGAACATACGATTGGTGGCTGAAGCGGTGTTGGCCGTGATTAATGCGCAGCCTGGAAGGCAAGCGCAGCAGCCCGCTCCCGTGATGGAGCAAGAACCTCTGCAAGAGGCCGAGCCGAGGAGGGTGGAGCAAGTGGTTGTAGAACCAATAGTGCCAAGGAGGGCAACTGAGAGGCAGCTAAAGCATGTAATGAGCTTTAACCCTCCGCTATTCTCGGGGTTGGGAACCCCATCTCAGGCTGAAGACTGGCTCTCCAGGGTAAAGAGAGTCATGACAGCGACGGAGACGGAGGAGTGGCAAATGACCACCATCGCTACGTTCCTTCTGGACGGTGAAGCGAGGATGTGGTGGGAAGGATTGGAGCTGCACTTACTGAGGGGTAGACAACTTGGTGATGTCTCGATGGAGGAGTTCTCGAGATTATTTTTGGCTAGATACCTCCCTTCGACGCAGAAGATAGCGTTGGAGAATGAGTTCCTGAAGCTGGTACAGGGTGAGAGGAGCGTGGATGAATATCTCCACGAGTTTACTCGTCTAAGTCGTTATGCTAGCGCCACCATCGCGGATGAGGAGCGCAAGACTAATCGCTTTTATGAAGGCTTGAGGGATGAGTTAAGACTACTACTTTCGGGGCCGATGACGCAGGGTTTCTTAACCTTGGTCAATACTGCCCGGTCCTTGGAGAAGGACATGAAGAACGTGCAGGCAAAGAAAAGCTTGGGCGAGAAGAGGTCGGAGTCCAGAGGGCCAAACACCTCAAAATATGTGTTCCGAAAGTGGAACAAGAAAGCTAAGACTTCGGGTCTAGTCCTCTCTGCTGGTGCTTCTGGGGCGACTACGGGTCGGACCCCGGGCGCATGCTATAACTGTGGGAAGTTGGGGCATTATGCCCGTGAGTGCCGTAGCGGACGCCCCAAGTCCGAGAGAAGGCCGGGAGCTACTTATGAAGAAAAGGGAAAGGCGGTGGAGTCGACCGCATCCCATTATGCTCCGGCCCAACCAAGGGTCTACAATCTTGGCCAACAGGAGGCCATTAAACAAGCTGATGTGGTGACAGGTACGATTTAATTTATAGCAAGTCAATTTCTTTATATGCTTGTTATGCACATGTTACCTTACCACTACTTGTTTAGGATTTGTATTGATTTGTGAAAATCCGGCACGAGCACTCTTCGATACGGGAGCTTCACACTCCTTCTTGTCCGAAGGATTTATATCACGCATCGGAGTCCCTTCTTCGATGGCGAAGGACAAGTTGGATGTGTTGTTGCCCAACGGGTGTTCGATGCGAGCGGATAGGATCTGCGATGTTAAGATTCGTATTGGGGAGCAGGAGTTCGACCTGCGGGCGTCTTTACTTCCATTAGTGGAGTTCGACGTCATATTTGGCATGGACTGGCTCTCGGAGCAGCAGGCCCATATAGATTGCAGTAGCAAGGAAGTCAAGCTGGGAGCAAGTCGTGAGACGACTTTTACGGGCTTAAAGGGGTCGAGCAGGACGTTGATGTCTGCTCTTCAGGTGGTGAAGGCGGTTCGTGCCGGAGCAGAACTTTTCTTTACACTAGTGGAGGTTGCAAAGCCGAAGCCCGCTTTGGATTGTATTTCAGTGGTATCAGAATACCCTGATGTGTTCCCCGCAGATCTTCCTGGAGCCCCGCCTCGGCGGGAGATAGATTTTACGATCGAGCTAGTGCCAGGTGCAAAGCCTGTGTCACGATCTCCGTATCGGCTAGCGCCTAAGGAAATGGCGGAGCTGAAAGTTCAACTGCAAGAGTTGTTGGAGCAAGGGTATGTGCGCCCGAGTTCTTCGCCTTGGAGCGCACCGGTCCTCTTTGTTAAGAAGAAGGACGGAAGCTTGAGGCTATGTATTGATTATCGGGAGCTAAACAAGCTGACGGAGAAGAACAAGTACCCGATCCCTAGGATTGATGATCTCTTTGATCAGTTAGTCGGGTCGACGGTGTACTCGAAGTTAGATCTCAAGTCTGGGTACTATCAGCTGCGGATAAGGGAGAGTGATATCCCGAAGACAGCGTTTAGTACGAGATACGGGCATTATGAGTTTACGGTCATGCCGTTTGGGCTGACTAATGCGCCGTCAGTATTCATGGATTTGATGAACAGGACGTTCAGTTCAGGAGTACTTGGACCATTTCGTGATCGTCTTCATCGACGATATTTTGGTGTACTCGCAAAGTGAGGAAGATCACTTCAAGCATCTTCATTTGGTGTTGGAGACGCTAAGGAGAAATCAGTTGTATGCCAAGTTCTCGAAATGCGAGTTTTGGCTATCCTCAGTAGCGTTCCTCGGGCATATAGTGAGTGGAGAGGGTATTGCTGTGGATCCGGCGAAGATTGTTGCGATACGGGAGTGGCCTGAGCTTGCTACGGTAGCAGAAGTCCGGAGCTTTTTGGGGCTTGCCGGCTATTATAGGCGCTTCGTAGAGAACTTCTCGCGGATAGCGTTACCTCTCACTACTTTGACGAGGAAGGAGCATAAGTTCGTTTGGACGCCGGAGTGCGCGCGAGCTTTTGAGGAACTGAAGTGTCGGTTGACCACGGCGCCTGTGCTGAGTTCGCCATGTGGAACCGAAGGCTATGAGATATATAGCGATGCTTCGGGCAGCGGTTTGGGTTGCGTGCTACTGCAGCACGGAAGCGTGATAGCTTATGGCTCGAGACAGCTAAAAGTGCACGAGAGGAATTATCCGGTCCATGACTTGGAGTTAGCGGCCGTGATTTTTGCCTTGAAGCTGTGGAGACACTATTTGTACGGTGTGAAGATTGATATCTACACCGATCACAAGAGCCTAAAGTACCTGATAGATCAGAAGGATCTGAATATGCGGCAGCGTAGATGGATGGAGTTCCTGGGGGACTATACATTCAAGATCCACTACGTGCCTGGCAAAGGGAATGCGGTTGCGGACGCGTTGAGTCGCCGAGCCCCAGCTCAAGCCAATTGGCTATCGGTGCATGATGAGCGGTTGGTGCGGGAGTTGGAGGCGTTGGAGATTGTTCTGTGTGGATAGACAATCAAGTGCTGAAGCAGTTCTGAATTGGACTGAAGTCCAATATGACCTGGCTGATCGGATTCGGCAGGCTTTGGATATGGATGCTCATATGAAGCAGTCCATGATAGAGGCTCTGGATGGGTCAAATTCCCAATTCGTCGTGGAGGACGGATTGCTTTGGAAAGACGGTCGTTTGTGCGTCCCAAGTGTGGGCAATTTACGGGTGGAGTTGTTGTACGAGGTGCACCATACCAAGTACTCAATTCACCCGGGGAGCACGAAGATGTACCGTGATATAAAGAAACTATTTTGGTGGCCGGGTTTGAAAAAGGATGTGGCGCTATACGTAGCGAAGTGCCAAACTTGCGCCTTGGTAAAGGCGGAGTGCCAAAAGCCGGGAGGATTTCTTAAGTCCATGCCTATTCCGGAGTGGAAATTTGACGACATCTCTATGAACTTTGTGCACGGTTTGCCAAGGTCGCAAAAGGGGAACGACGCCATTTGGGTGGTTGTTGATCGATTAACGAAGGTGTCGCATTTTATTCCGCATAGGAAGGACGATCCGGTGGAAAAGCTAGCAAAGCTTTATGTGGATAATATAGTACGGCTTCACGGTGTGCCCCGCAGCATCGTGAGTGACCGAGATGGGCGGTTCACGTCCAATGATTGGAGGCTGGTGCAGCAAATGTTGGGAACTAAGTTGAAGTTCAGCACAGCCTTCCATCCGCAAACGGATGGGCAGACCGAGAGGGTCAATAGAACCATGGAAGATATGCTTCGCATGTGTGTCTTGGATTTCGGAAAGCAATGGGAAGACCACCTTTATTTGGTGGAGTTCGCATACAACAACAGCTACCAAGCAAGTATTCAGATGGCGCCCTTCGAGGCCCTATATGGTAGAAGATGTCGCACGCCGTTGTCTTGGTTAGAAACGGGTGAGTCAAAGTTGTATAAGCGATCGGAAGTGGAGGATGCTACTTCTTTGGTGAGAACCATTCGGGAGAGGTTGCTTATTGCTCAGGACCGGCAAGCAAAGTACTATAATGCCAAACACAGGAACGTGGAGTTCGCTGTGGGCGATTATGTATACTTAAAGATCAAGCCGTTCAAGGGTGTCTCGCGGGTGCGGCGATTGAAAAAGCTAAGCCCGAGGTACCTTGGACCGTTTGAGGTTCTGGAGCGAGTTGGCGAAGCAGCCTATAGGTTGAAGCTTTCAGTGGAGCTAAGTGGTTTACATGATGTATTCCACATTTCGGTGCTTCGGAAGGCGGTGCAAGAGCCTACGCAAGTGATCGCGGTTGATCAAGTGCCGGTGGATAGTGGGCTAACGACAAAGGTCAAGCCCGTGCGGATTGAGGACTCGGAGGTCAAGCGGCTACGCAATAAAGAGATCAGGATGGTCAAGGTCCGGTGGGACAATTGCGGTCGTGAGGAGCTCTCTTGGGAGCGAGAGCAGACTATGCTTGACGAGTATCCGGAGTTGTTCCGCTCAGGTACAAATTTTGGTTTTGTATGTCTTTCCTTTATGTAATTTCGTGGGCGAAATTCTTTTAAGAAGGGGAGAGTTGTAACGCCCCGAAACTCAAAGGAGCAAAGGGGGACGTTTTGGGCCAGTTTGGGTTCTGGCAGCAGGCACACGGCCTGGGACACGGGCGTGTCCCAGGGCGTGTCAAGCGTGTGTCGACACTTAGCCGCGAAGTCGTCGTGTTTTACTCGACGATTCGTCGAGAGTGGGCACACGGCCTGCGACACGGGCGTGTCGCAGGGCGTGTCGACCCGTGTCGACACTTAGCCGTGAAGTCGTCGAGTTATTCTCGACGATTCGTCGAGAATGGGCACACGGCCTGCGACACGGGCGTGTCGCAGGGCGTGTCGACCCGTGTCGACGATCGTCCCGGGGAGTCGTCGAGATTCACTCGACGATCGTCGAGTCAAGGAACACGGCCTAGGACACGGGCGTGTCCAAGGCCGTGTCATCAAGTCGTCGATCTTCCCTCGACGAAATGTTCCGTGTACACGGCCTGGGGTCCAGGCGTGTCAATGTGACATGGGCAAGGATACGGGCGTGTCCTAGAACCCGTGCAGTGCTCGGGTTGAAAATGGGGGAAAATCATGGGGTACACGACCAGCTACACGGCCGCGTCACGTGGAACACGGGCGTGTCAGCTCAAACACGGGCGTGTTCGATACCCGTGTGAGGTTCCAGGAGATTCGATTTTGACGGCGAATGCGGCACACGGCCCTGGACACGGGCGTGTGCCAGGCCGTGTTCGGTCCAGATTGGGCATTTCAGCCCCGAATCAAAGCCGTTCGTTTCCTTAGGTTGAGATCCAACGGCTGGGGGTTGTTCCTGAGAGGATATACCCGTGAGTTGACTTGGAAAACCTCACTTTTCTTCACTTGTTCTCTTTCTAAATCCTTGGAGAGAGGAGAGCTAAGGCAAGAAGAAGAAGAACTAGATCCCGCCATTGGAGGAGCTTCGGAGCTCCGAATCGCAAGCCGACTCCGGATCCACGGAGGCAACGCTAGTGCGGTGATTTCTATCCGATTACTTTTCGATGGCGCCAAAGAGGAACTCAAGGGTAACGATCCTCATCTTGAGCACGAATAGCTCTCTTTCCTAGCATAGGAAGCCCGCTCTCGCGAGTTTGCAGAGAGTTGGAGGCGTTCCTTCGGGTAGATATGTGAAGTCCCCGTCGTTTAGAGTCCGTATGCGAGAACGGACGTAGGCATGATGTGTGAAGCCTACCCGGACATGTTGGTCTGGATCGGTGATGTTGCATTGCATAAATGCCGGAGAAGACTCCGTGCTACTGGTTGTTTTTCGGGTTTTCTACGCGGTAGATTGCAGCAGGGAGCCTCGGGGATTAACCCAAAGGTGCACCCGGAAAACTGGGCGGATACGAGATCTTGCCAACTTGTGGGCCTAAGTTCCAATTAGTACATAACTGGGTTATGTAATATCGTACGTTCGATTCACGGGCTTCGGGGAAGCTTAACCCGTGCCGATGATATTTAAGTGTCGTGGCAAGTGAGCAACGGGTTGAGTGGGAACCGTTCCTGCGTTATGCTGAGGGCATAGAGGTCGGGTCTTTCTGTCGATGACATTAAAGTGTCGTGACATGGGCTGTTGATGACATTAAAGTGTCGTAACACTTGCCTAAAAGACCATTTAGCTCACGAGTTATTGCCGTCCTAGAGATGGTGGTGAGTTAGCGGCTTAGACTGCGATCACCGAGAATGTGCCCTGAGTGCACGGGGCGTGTGGCCGTGCGAGCCAACGCCTGTGATGAAATGGCTATGGTTATATAAATTGCTCGCTTATGCTAATGAAATGCAGGGAAGGAGCATCGCCGCCCCGAGTTGGGGGCGGGATCGTTATAATTTGGTCAGCATTGCTGACCGTTGCCTTGTTTTGCCACCGTGCGGTGGTTTGTTGCTTGCAGGTGCAGCTGGACCAAGCGGTCAATAGCGGGCTAAAGCCCTTTTTGCGAAGCTGGCCCTCGAAGGCCCAAGTGGAAATGTTTCTGTTTTGTTCATGTATGACCGGCCTGCGTGCCGTGGTTTGTAAATCATGTAATTTTCAAGTGAAACACTTTGTAAGGCCTTAAGGCCGGTTTTGGGTATTTTTGTAATAACATTCCTAATTTTGTAATAGTGGACATTCGTGCTCTAATGCTGGGTTCTTGTTTACAACTTATATAAACTGCTTCCGCTAGAATGCTCTGTGTAGGACGTTGAGATTGGTTGGATGGTTTCCATAAGTAACCACCCGGTCTGTCTGTGGTATATGGCGTCGGGCCCCGGCCGGACCTACTGCTATATGCTATGTGACGGATAGGGAGTGTTACACGTTTTGGGATTTTTTTTTTAAAACAAAATTGGTTTAAATTTTTAAAAATTCTGTTTGTAATATACTCTAACAGACTGCTAAGTTAAAACATATAAAGGTACTCCAAATACTCCAACATACTGTTAAACATTAAAATTTTGCAAACCCAAAATACATCATCTTTCTATGCGGAAACAACAAACACGTTCAAGCTCTGAGCAGTTGATCGGCAATGGAGTCACGCAACGCCACCATCTCATCGACCCCTACTCTAATGCCTCTAACATGGTCTCCACTTGAGGATTCATTTATCTGTCCTGTTCTTCTTTGAAGGCCTGCCGGGTAAATAAATTGCTCGTCTTCATCGCAAGCACGAAAATGAGTGTCTGAGCGTGATGGATGCCTGCGATCTGTCCTGTTCTTCTTTGATGGCCTGCCGGGTAAATAAATTGCTCGTCTTCATCGCAAGCACGAAAATGAGTGTCTGAGCGTGATGGATGTCTGCGAATGTAGTTATGCAATGTCATTGTTGCAATCACAACGTCTCGTTGCTTTGCCAAATTGTATGGCGGCATATCCCTTAGTATCTTCCACTTTTTTTTCAATACGCCGAATGAACGTTCTATAACACTGCGCAACGACGAGTGAGCCTGGTTGAAAATTTCCCGGCGCCCTTGTATGGGTCTATTGCCCCTTCTAAAATCTGGCAAATGGTATCGTGTGCCTAAATATGGTTTTAGAAAACCACGTTGTAGTGGATATTCGGCATCTACTACATAATATTTGCCTGTAAAATTATATATTTCAAGGTAAGTATGACTAAAATGTTGTTCAATACTTTCTATTACAAAGAGATTTATGCTACAAATGACTCACCAGGTGGCGGGTACGGGAAATTATAACTGGGGTTCATAAGAGCATGCTGAAAAATACGGCTGTCATGAGTAGAACCCTCCCATCCAGCTAATGCAAAAGTGTAGCACATGTTGAAATCACAAACCGCCATGACATTCTGCGTTGTTGTGCCATGGCGACCAATATAAGCAACTTGTTGATCTGCAGGAACTCGAGCATCCACATGTGTTCCATCAATAGCTCCTATGCAGTCTTTAAAAATGGCATGTACCGAGCGTCATTTGAAATTTGCGGGGGAATATCATTGAAATGTGGATCGACAGGTCTAATAACATCAGAAGATAGTCTTTTAATTGCATTTATACCCCTTGCGAAGAATTTGCTAATAGTTTTCCGTAGAATGTTGAAATCTTTCACTCGCTATTTGCATCGATAAATTGTGGCCCAAAATCTGCAAAGCAATTGCAAGCACCTCACGTGGGAGAGTCCTCTTGGATCCTTGCAAGCCATACTGTTGTGTGAGGAGTGTCAGCAAATCAATAAATATTACCTTCGACATTCTAAAGGCGCTGAAAAATCTGTGAGGATGTCCATCCAAAAGTTCACCAATCCATCTAGCTCCGGTTTGGCTTGATGTCATACAAGGTGTACTAGACGGTCCACCTTCCGAGGGTACCATCATTGGCACTAAAAACTGTCGTGCACCGATCGCTCTACTACGATAAAACAAATCAGCCGCCTGCTGCTGAGTCTCCTCATTCGAACTGTCACTGTGATCCGGGCTCGTCATTGAAAATCTGTGGTAAATACATTATATGTTATTTTTTTCACCTTGTGAGACAGTATAATAAACAAACATAATATTTAAACAAATACACACAAACATAATATTTAAACAAATACACACATCACATCACATAAATAGTTTATGTCCAGCAATAAGTGCAGCAAAAAAACAAAGCGTACTACAACTTAGGGAAATAAACAAACAGACATATCACATCACAGAAATGCAACTACTGCAAGTTTTTGGCATAACAAGCTTGCAGCCATGTGAGACGCCGATCTTTCTGCATGCTCATAAATGTCTCTCGATTCTGTTTCTGTCTCAGAAAGATGATGCAGTAGTGGTAGAAGTCCACATTTGACTCATCCATAACCTCTGTCATAGTTTCCAGCTCTGAAATAGTCTCAGGAATGGTGTACAGTGATGAAGATATCTGTAGGCGAGGCGGCTCCTGCATGCAACGACCAATAATGCGCGATGTCTCGACTAACTCATCCATTGCTGAACTCCTTGTCTTCTTTGCTGAAATCTTAGTACTTTTCCCCTTAGCTGATCTTTTTTGTTTAGCTGCAGTATCCTCAGTTTCGTTGATGTCCTGAGTGTCATGGTCAGGAGACCCATCATGTTCGTCGATTGACTCATGCTCAAAGATTCTTGAATTTGGAGCCCAAGCAAGATCACCTTTTGCAACAACCTGGCTGAACATCATATGCAACTTATCCTCCAACTCAGGTGAAATACCAGCAAACTGAAATTTCCTTGCAGTCGGAATAACCTGCAATGAAACACACAATGTGATACCACACAGTTTCATACATTATAAAAAATTATATTTTTTTTTTAAAAAAATCATACCTTGAGACGTTCTTTCCACCAATCTGCTGAAGCAAGAATTGTTTTGCGAATAGGATCCCACCCTAGCCCGGTCTCACGACCCTTAAGCTCCCGCCATAACTTCCAATCTTTTTTCAGCTGATCCCACTTGTTCTTCATTTGAGTTCGATCATATGCCTTCCCCGTGCGAGCATGAAAATTTGTTGTCAGGTTAATCCAACCATCCCGACTAAAGTGTGTAGTTGGGCGATTACCCAACTCAATTTCTTTCAAACACAGATCACAAAAAATTAATACATCATTGGCCTCCCAATTAGCACTTACACCACCATCTTTATGTTTACCCATTTACCTATAATAAAATCTACACATATTAGTCTGGGCACACAATTACATTCACGCCAACAAAAACACATTACACACACAATACACTCACAAATTACACACAACCACAGACACAAGACAAACATGCACACACACATATCCATCACAAACATGCACACACACACTCACATATTCACACATACTCACAATCAACACAGAAACCAAAAATAAATACATAGACACACACACACATCACAAACATGCGCACACACACATCACAAACACACACACACACACACACACATATTCACACATACAATCAAAACATTCACCAGAAAATGAGCACATACACACAACACATATTCACACCAAAAACAACAAAAATATGCATTGCCTAATCAAAAAATTTCACATATAACCATTGGATCGAGGGCTTGGATTAATAAAATTTGCGGGAGAAGAACATATATGGGCCTAATCAAAAAATTGGAGAGTATACAAACAACATATCCATTGCCTAATCAAAAAATTGGAGATACCTGCTGTTTCAGGGGCTGCTGCGGTTGGAACAAACCCGAAATTGGAAAGCTGGAACAAATTGGAATAATCT
This sequence comes from Platanthera guangdongensis, assembly GCA_039583875.1. Taxonomy (NCBI): domain Eukaryota; kingdom Viridiplantae; phylum Streptophyta; class Magnoliopsida; order Asparagales; family Orchidaceae; genus Platanthera; species Platanthera guangdongensis. The sequence continues at coordinate 21,767,349 of CM077167.1, read as the reverse complement.
GAATAGAAAGCTGGTAGATCTGAATAGAAAGCTGGAACAAATTGGAATAGAAATCCAAATATTCAAAATGGGCCTTATCTGGAACAATTTGGCTTTCCAAATCTGGAGTAATTGTGAAGAGAAATCCACATTATTACCTGAGGGATGTTCCCGGAGATTACCCCGATCCGCTCTGGATGTTGCCGGAGAAGACACGACGGGAACACTGCAGGGATGTTGCACTGCACAGGGAAGAAGATGCATGGGGAAGAAGATAAGCTACTGCACAGGGAAGAAGATGCACTGCAGGGATGTTGCAAGCCCTTGACCTAAAACGCTCACCTGCGGGAGAGAAAAAGGGTCCGATCTGGAAAAGATTCGCCGTTGCAGTGGCGAATCTGGAAGCTAGCACCGGAGCGGACACGCCGTCGTGGATGTCGCCGGAGTCGGTCGCGCGCTGCACAGATCGCACAGTAGCCGGTCGTGCGCTGCACAGATCGCCGTGGATGTCGCGCGCTGCACAGATCGCCGTCGTGGATGTCGCCGGAGTCGGTCGCGCGCTGCACAGATCGCACGGGTCGTGGATGTCGTCGGTGCCGTCGTGCTAGTATCGCAGAGGAGAAGAATATCCGAGGCAAAACGCGAAGAAATGGAGCCTGTGGCTGCGGGTTTCGGGACGACGACTTTTGACGCCTCCGCTTTCACGCGCGATTGCAACGGAAGGCGGAAAAACAAACAGCCGGAGTCGATCGCGTTTCGTTTATGAAAAACGCACCGGGCCCAAAAGCTTAAACAAATGAAGCCTTAGACAGATTAGATTGCTTTCAAATATTACACATGCACATCAGTGTAAACTGTATCAAAATTTTGATCTTAGAGTGTGTCGTGCTTCCTCCTGGAAGTAAGGTTGTCGCAATACCGGAAGAAGCGGCAGATAACATTATTTTGCCTTCTGTTTGAAAAGATGCAAGCAAAGCTTGATATATAAAAGTTTTCCTAATTCCTCCTGGACAGTCGAGGAAAAAATATGACCATCTTGTCATCTTATCGATGTAGCAATCATCGTGAAAGCGAGAAGTTGTCCAGAGTTCAGACATGTAATACTGTTCAGATAGGCTTGTGGAACGACAATTGTCAGCTCATGTTCGAGAAGGCTTGATAAGTTGTCTAAATTTTCGAATATTTCACTGATTCTGGGTAGATCAAACTCAGAGATTTTGCGTTGGTGCCGTTGAAAAATTATGTCAAATCTTGAAGAAGCTTGTTGATTAAATACACATTATTTGTAGTGCATGTACATGCGTAATCATCTGTCATGCTCATGTAGTTTTTGTCCCATAGCTCTCTAACTGTAATGGGTTCACAGTATAACAGTATTGTTGCAAATAGCCTGCGTAGAGAATTAGACATTCTGGAGTGGCGAGCTTCTGCTAAGCATTCACGTAGGTTGTGATCTTTTTCCAAGAGGCCGCGACGTTCTGCAACTTTTAAAAAGTCAAGTAACACACCCCAAAGACAATTAGTAGATCGTAGAAGGACTTGGGTCCCGGGATATGATTTACTATTAGCCTTAAATAGAATCTTTCACCTTCAGATGGTGCAACAACATATAACCGTCCGATCACCCTTCGATTGCGTAGTCTCGGGGTCCAATTAAATCTCGGGGAAAGAAAGTTCACAGCTTTCGTTCTGCAGATTATTTAATGTTTTTATTTGAAAGTTCATTATTTATTATTATTATTTTGTTTAATTATTCTTTAATTAATTTCATTTTATTAATTTCACCCACATTTAATTAATTTTCCGAGATGTATGGTTTAATTAATTTCTTTAACTAAATAGTTAATAACGAATAATAAAAAACTAATGATTAAAATAAAAAAAGATGGTTGAAATTGATTTGAAGGATCTCAGATATTATACCGTGCAATCTCAACGATCAAGGATACTTATATATATATATATATATATATATATATATATATATATATATATATATATATATATATATATATATATATATATATATATATATATATATATATATATATATATATATATATATATATATATATATATATATATATATATATATATATATATATATATATATGTATACATATATATATATATGTATATATATACATATATATATGTATAGATATATATCGTGCCTGACTGACTGGGTTGGCTATGCCTAATTGGTTTTAGCAATTGAGTAATTTTTAAAAATCTTTAGGACACCCGTAGCTTTAGGCCACTCCTCCTAGGTTTAGGAGCTCTACGAAAAAGTGGAGACAGAAGGTACGTTTGATCAGACTGATGCTAAATAATGCATTCAGATCGGGATGACCGAAATCACTATAATAAATTTAAAATTCATGCATTTCATATTTCTATTATAGTGGTATATATATATATACACACACACACACACGAGCGACAAGCACATACCTCCGACCCGATGGCCACGCACCACAGTACCCGGCCGGCGACGGCCCGCCCCCCACCCCCCCGGCAAGCTCTGCCCGCCCCCGGGTCGATGTGACACCTTTTTTATAATTTAAAATTTACTTTATAAATTTTAATATATTTTAATAAACATTTTTTAATATATTTTATATTTTAATATTTTAATTTACGTTTTAAATATATTTTATATTTCATTTTTTATAATTTACAAAAAAATTTAAAAAAGGAATTTCACGGTCTTCGCAGGCGCCCGCGACGGAGCCGCCGACGGCCTGACCGGAGTCCCCCAGCGGGTGCGCTGGGATCAGGCGAACCTGCCGGCGGTGGCCCCGCCGGAGCGTGACCGGACCACCGCCGGCAGGTTCGCCTGATCCCGGCGCACCCGCTGGGGGACTCCGCTCAGGCCGCCAGCGGCTCCGCCGCGGGTGCCGACGATGTCCGTGAAAATTGGGGGAGGGGATACCGTGGATTAGGAATTGGGAGAGAGAAGAAGTGAGGTTTTTTTGGTTTTTTTTATTGGCAAACCAAATTCACTGTTTGCAGCCCCAAATCCAACGGTTCTGGATCAAAACTCTCAAATCCGACGACCACCTATTTTCCCCTATTTTCGAACTCACGCTATTGACAGACCACCATATATCTTTTTAGAATAGTATATATATATATATATATACACACACACACATACGAGTGACATGCACGAGCCTCCGACCCTCGTGCGCAGTGCGACAGTACCTGACCCGTGGTGGCGGGCTTCGCCTGCACCCGACGGGCTTTGCGTTACAGTGCACGGGGCCCCATGCCCCGTGCTACAGGCTGCCCCCCACTGACGTGTTCGCCGGGGTCCGACGGTGAGCGGGCAGGGCCACCGTCGGAAGTGGCCCCGCCCGTGAGACCCTAATCTGGGTTGAGCGCGAAGGAGGTAAGTTTCTTTGATTTAGGGTTTCTTGCAGGTAGGAGTTAATTTTAATGGGAAATAATTGAATAAATGGGTTCATTTTTGCTTGTTTCTTTGGTGCACATAGTCAAGATGTGTGTGCCCTTTTAACATTGCTTTAAAAATATATTAAATAAATTCAAGATAATCTTGTAAATGAGCTATAAGTTTTATTTAAAATATCAACAAAATATCTAGAATTACTGGACAATTGTATTGAATAAACAAACATGACAAAGTTTAAAAGGAAAGGAGGGTTTTAATTAGAAATCACTAATAATCTCCGCAAGAGCATTACTCGTCCTGAAAATGGTGAAATCGAGTATTATCCCTAACAATAATAATAATCGCCCCCTTCTCGATCTTTGCAAAAAGCTTAAGGGCGGCATGGCAGTCCACGCAAACCCTCAGATTCTTCATCACAATGATCGGCTTCCCCGCCAGCAAACTTATAAGCGCGAACGCCACCACGATTCTCTCTTTGTGATGCTTCAAAATCCTCTCCTTCTCCTTCTCGTCAACATTACTGGGAACTGCACCGGTGGACAGAACGTACCCTGCTTCTTTGATTCGTGGCCATAGCTCCTCCATCTTCTCATATATCTCATCCATCCTTGGATGCGAGCAATCGTTGGCGGCGAGTACATGCGTCTTCTTCTCCGTCTCAACCAAGCTCATCCCCGGGTGCTTCTTCATCCTGCTATCCCTGATCAGTCTCCTCACGGCCTTCACGTCCTCCCACTGACCCACGCCGACGTAGATTGTCGAGAGCAGCACGTTGGTTCCGATGTTCTCCGGCTCTATTTTCATCAGCTTCTCTGTGGCCACTTCACCAAGGTTTTTTGTATTTTCTATCAGGAATCGGGAAAAAGGGAGGGAGGACTTTGGAAGTATTTTTTTTTGAAGTCATGATCTTACAATCCTACGGTCCATATTAATTGAATGGATTTTTAATTCATAGTTATTGAAAGACTATCAAACTTGTTTTTAATAGATTAAGGCTTCATTTGGTTAAGCGGTGGCGGTTGTAAAAGGAGTTGTTGTAAAAGCGGGTTTGTAAAGGGAGCTGTTGGAAACTGGACGCTGCAAACGGAGTTCTGTTTGGCTAGTCTGCGTTTGCAGAGCTGTTCGAAACAGAGAACTGTTTGGCAAAACTGCGGTGGCGTTTTGGGATTTTTTTAAAAACAAAATTGGTTTCAATTTTTAAAAATTCTGTTTGTAATATACTCTAACAGACTGCTAAGTTAAAACATATAAAGGTACTCCAAATACTCCAACATACTGTTAAACATTAAAATTTTGCCAACCCGAAATACATCATCTTTCTATGCGGAAACAACAAACACGTTCAAGCTCTGAGCAGCTGATCGGCAATGGAGTCACACAACGCCACCATCTCATCGACCCCTACTCTAATGCCTCTAACATGGTGTCCACTTGAGGATTCGTTTATCTGTCCTGTTCTTCTTTGAAGGCCTGCCGGGTAAATAAATTGCTCGTCTTCATCGCAAGCACGAAAATGAGTGTCTGAGCGTGATGGATGCCTGCGAATGTAGTTATGCAATGTCATTGTTGCAATCACAACGTCTCGTTGCTTTGCCAAATTGTATGGCGGCATATCCCTTAGTATCTTCCACTTTTTTTTCAATACGCCGAATGAGCGTTCTATAACACTGCGCAACGACGAGTGAGCCTGGTTGAAAATTTCCCGGCGCCCATGTATGGGTCTATTGCCCCTTCTAAAATCTGGCAAATGGTATCGCGTGCCTGAATATGGTTTTAGAAAACCACGTTGTAGTGGATATCCGGCATCTACTACATAATATTTGCCTGCAAAATTATATATTTCAAGGTAAGTATGACTAAAATGTTGTTCAATACTTTCTATTACAAAGAGATTTATGCTACAAATGACTCACCAGGTGGCGGGTACGGGAAATTATAACTGCGGTTCATAAGAGCATGCTGAAAAATACGGCTGTCATGAGTAGAACCCTCCCATCCAGCTAATGCAAAAGTGTAGCACATGTTGAAATCACAAACCGCCATGACATTCTGCGTTGTTGTGCCATGTCGACCAATATAAGCAACTTGTTGATCTGCAGGAACTCGAGCATCCACATGTGTTCCATCAATAGCTCCTATGCAGTCTTTAAAAAATGGCATGTACCGAGCGTCATTTGAAATTTGCGGGGGAATATCATTGAAATGTGGATCGACAGGTCTAATAACATCAGAAGATAGTCTTTTAATTGCATTTATACCCCTTGCGAAGAATTTGCTAATAGTTTCCGTAGAATGTTGAAATCTTTCACTCGCTATTTGCATCGATAAATTGTGGCCCAAAATCTGCAAAGTAATTGCAAGCACCTTACGTGGGAGAGTCCTCCTGGATCCTTGCAAGCCATACTGTTGTGTGAGGAGTGTCAGCAAATCAATAAATATTACCTTCGACATTCTAAAGACGCTGAAAAATCTGTGAGGATGTCCATCCAAAAGTTCACCAATCCATCTAGCTCCGGTTTGGCTTGATGTCATACAAGGTGTACTAGACGGTCCACCTTCCGAGGGTACCATCATTGGCACTAAAAACTGTCGTGCACCGATCGCTCTACTACGATAAAACAAATCAGCCGCCTGCTGCTGAGTCTCCTCATTCGAACTGTCACTGTGATCCGGGCTCGTCATTGAAAATCTGTGGTAAATACATTATATGTTATTTTTTACACCTTGTGAGACAGTATAATAAACAAACATAATATTTAAACAAATACACACACACACATAATATTTAAACAAATACACACATCACATCACATAAATAGTTTATGTCCAGCAATAAGTGCAGCAAAAAAACAAAGCGTACTACAACTTAGGGAAATAAACAAACAGACATATCACATCACAGAAATGCAACTGCTGCAAGTTTTTGGCATAACAAGCTTGCAGCCATGTGAGACGCCGATCTTTCCGCATGCTCATAAATGTCTCTCTATTCTGTTTCTGTCTCAGAAAGATGATGCAGTAGTGGTAGAAGTCCACATTTGACTCATCCATAACCTCTGTCATAGTTTCCAGCTCTGAAATAGTCTCAGAAATGGTGTACAGTGATGAAGATATCTGTAGGCGAGGCGGCTCCTGCATGCAACGACCAATAATGCGCGATGTCTCGACTAACTCATCCATTGCTGAACTCCTTGTCTTCTTTGCTGAAATCTTAGTACTTTTCCCCTTAGCTGATCTTTTTTGTTTAGCTGCAGTATCCTCAGTTTCGTTGATGTCCTGAGTGCCATGGTCAGGAGACCCATCATGTTCGTCGATTGACTCATGCTCAAAGATTCTTGAATTTGGAGCCCAAGCAAGATCACCTTTTGCAACAACCTGGCTGAACATCATATGCAACTTATCCTCCAACTCAGGTGAAATACCAGCAAACTGAAATTTCCTTGCAGTCGGAATAACCTGTAATGAAACACACAATGTGATACCACACAGTTTCATACTTTATAAAAAATTATAATTTTTTTTTAAAAAAAATCATACCTTGAGACGTTCTTTCCACCAATCTTCTGAAACAAGAATTGTTTTGCGAATAGGATCCCACCCTAGCCCGGTCTCACGACCCTTAAGCTCCCGCCATAACTTCCAATCTTTTTTCAGCTGATCCCACTTGTTCTTCATTTGAGTTCGATCATATGCCTTCCCCGTGCGAGCATGGAAATTTGTTGTCAGGTTAATCCAACCATCCCGACTAAAGTGTGTAGTTGGGCGATTACCCAACTCAATTTCTTTCAAACACAGATCATAAAAAATTAATACATCATTGGCCTCTCAATTAGCACTTACACCACCATCTTTATGTTTACCCATTTACCTATAATAAAATCTACACATATTAGCCTGGGCACACAATTACATTCACGCCAACAAAAACACATTACACATTACACACACAATACACTCACAAATTACACACAACCACAGACACAAGACAAACATGCACACACACACATCCATCACAAACATGCACACACACACACACTCACATATTCACACATACTCACAATCAACACAGAAACCAAAAATAAACACATAGACACACACACACATCACAAACATGCGCACACACACATCACAACACACACACACACACACACACACACACACACACACACACACACACACATATTCACACATACAATCAAAACATTCACCAGAAAATGAGCACATACACACAACACATATTCACACCAAAAATAACAAAAATATGCATTGCCTAATCAAAAAAATTCACATATAACCATTGGATCGAGGACTTGGATTAATAAAATTTGCGGGAGAAGAACATATATGGGCCTAATCAAAAAACTGGAGAGTATACAAACAACATATCCATTGCCTAATCAAAAAATTGGAGATACCTGCTGTTTCAGGGGCTGCTGCGGTTGGAACAAACCCGAAATTGGAAAGCTGGAACAAATTGGAATAATCTGAATAGAAAGCTGGTAGATCTGAATAGAAAGCTGGAACAAATTGGAATAGGAATCCACATATTCAAAATGGGCCTTATCTGGAACAATTTGGCTTTCCAAATCTGGAGTAATTGTGAAGAGAAATCCACATTATTACCTGAGGGATGTTCCCGGAGATTACCCCGATCCGCTCTGGATGTTGCCGGAGAAGACACGACGGGAACACTGCAGGGATGTTGCACTGCACAGGGAAGAAGATGCACAGGGAAGAAGATAAGCTACTGCACAGGGAAGAAGATGCACTGCAGGGATGTTGCAAGCCCTTGACCTAAAACGCTCACCTGCGGGAGAGAAAAAGGGTCCGATCTGGAAAAGATTCGCCGTTGCAGTGGCGAATCTGGAAGCTAGCACCGGAGCGGACACGCCGTCGTGGATGTCGCCGGAGTCGGTCGCGCGCTGCACAGATCGCACAGTAGCCGGTCGCGCGCTGCACAGATCGCCGTGGATGTCGCGCGCTGCACAGATCGCCGTCGTGGATGTCGCCGGAGTCGGTCGCGCGCTGCACAGATCGCACAGATCGCACGGGTCGTGGATGTCGCCAGTGCCGTCGTGCTAGTATCGCAGAGGAGAAGAATATCCGGGGCAAAACGCGAAGAAATGGAGCCTGTGGCTGCGGGTTTCGGGACGACGACTTTTGACGCCTCCGCTTTCACGCGCGATTGCAACGGAAGGCGGAAAAACAAACAGCCGGAGTCGATCGCGTTTCGTTTATGAAAAACGCACCGGGCCCAAAAGCTTAAACAAATGAAGCCTAAAAATCATAGATATAAGCTGCGTTTGACGCGGCTTATCGCGACTTATTTCCTCCGGTAAGCTTGGACAAAAATGTCATTGTCATATCAAAATCTTATGCCACAAACTAGTTTTTATTTGTAACATTTGTCATACGAAATATACATTCTATGAAAATGACGTTTTTGTCCAACCTCATCAAAGCAAATAAGCTGTGATAAGCGGCGCCAAACGCAGCCTGTCATCCTCCAACCTATAGGTTATATTCACTCTTATGGATAAATAATAGTTTTAAATGTGGATATTTTTAACGATTCTCTCATCCCCTTGATGGCATCTTCCAACCTACGCGGGCCTGCCTTCCCCCCTCTCCCTCTCTCCCATTCTCGCCGTTCTGCGCCTGCCTCCACTTCCACCTTCCCTTCACACTCTCCCCGATGCCCTCTCTTCCACCGTCGCAACCGCTGGTCCGCCCGCGCCGCCGACACTTTACTAGCCGGTGCACGCCGGGAAGAAGGGAAGGAAGGCGCAAGGGCGGAGGTCGGCGATCTCAAGTCCTGGCTCGTAAGAGAGGGTCTCCCCCCTTGCAAGGTCGTTCTACGGGAGAGAAATTCTCACGACGGGAAGCATCGCCCTATTCATTACGTGGCTGCCAGTGAAGATCTTCAAGTAAGTTCGCTCGCTATGTTTCTCCGGCGCGTGATCTTTGATCTTCCTGCTGTTTCTGAACTTGTCGTTTGACGTGGTTTTGATTTGTACTGGAAGGCGGGGGATGTTGCCTTTTCTGTGCCGAATTCGCTGGTCGTCACGCTGGAGAGGGTTTTGGGCGATGAAACAGTAGGTATGGAGATTTTGTACGTTTGGCAGTTTGATTATTTTAGGTTTTACCCTGGTGTTGTATGTAGTTTTATGAATCGTTTCAAAGCTAACTTGCACGATATTTGGAAGTTCAGGGAGGAAAGTTCAAATTCGGAGTGAAAAAGAGAAAGAATAATTTGTTTTTTTTTAAAATTAGATTTAGACATATAAGGCTGGTTTGGCAAGGCGGTGGCAGTTGTGAACGTGTTGGTTATGAAATGTTGTTCGTGAACGCCCGATCTCACCTAAGGAACTTCATCCACTTTTATGTTCAAAACTAGTTTTCTTATCTTGGTGGGGGTCATAACCATTGTCTTGCCAAACATGCATTCTATGACGATGGCGTTTTTGTTCAAACTCACCGGAGCAAAAATGCCGCACCAAATGGAGCCTGAATATTGGGGTTGTATAACCCGTAATTCGTCGAGTTCAGAAATGTTTAAGGAAACATCTTAGGAGACCTCGACGTCGGCTATTTGCAGACCTCGACAGACGGCTATTCGTAGACCTCGCCAAGCGGATATTCTCATACCTCGCCATGCAGGTATTCGCAGATCTCGCCAGACAGTTATTCTCATTCCTCGCCATGCGGCTATTCGCAGACCTCGCCTGACGACTATTCTCAAACCTCGCTAGGCGGCTATTTGCTGATCTCGGCAGACGACTATTCACTGACAATTCAGCTCGACAGCCTGACGACTATTCACAAGCCTCGTCAGGAGAGTTCTCGACATTTTCAAGGAAGAGAACGGTGGCATGTATTTTTCAAAAGACGAGTATCCATTGCAACTCACCTGTATGGGTGAATACCCATTGCAACTCACCATCATGAACGAGTACACATTGCAACTCGCCAGCGTGGGGGAGCATCCAAAGAGCGCCAGAGGGCGAGTTCTTGTGACATTCGCTATAGGAGAGTAGCACCTCCTAGTGGCCATATGGGCGAGGTTGCTCCTTAAGTCACGTGATAGGTATTTTGCAGGGGTGGCTATTTTCGCGTATATACATCCTTGAGATTTGTCTATAAACAGGAACCTAAGGGTATCAGGAAGGGCACGTTGACCCCCCAAGTTTCATACTCGCCAAGTTAGTGACTTCCGCGCACCTAGCTAAGCCCTTTGTTTTTGGAGGGAAAGTTTTTTTCGACTTTCGGGTACGTGGCAGGAGCTCATCGTTGCAACACTCGGGTCGTGTTTATAGACAGTTCAGTTTTCTTTCTCTTACTCTAGCCATTAGATTTGTGGCGTTTGAGCACATGATCAGTAACCTTAAGCTACATTTAGGTCCGGACATTTGGAACTATGATTTTCTTGGTTCCAACACTTTAGTGCGGTGAGCCGGATGAAGAATTTTTTGCGAAAAGATGTTATGGTTCGAGATGACGAGCCGGAGATTAAAGATGACAACTCGTGAGTATTCGACAATGAGGGCGAGTTCTCGGCAATGAGGGCGAGTTCTCGGCAATGAGGGCGAGTTCTCTGCAAGTTGGGCGAGCTTTCAGTGAGCTAGGCGAGCTTCCTTATTACTTGCCCATATGAGAGTTCATGCATGTGAGTTCATGTTGGTAGCGGTAAGTTCAATGACTTCATAGAGTTGAGCTTCCTTGTTACTCACTCATAAGCGAGTTCATGCAAGCGACTTCATGGTGGTAACATCAAGTTCGACGACTTCATAGATGTGATATTCCCTGTTACTCGCGCATAGGTGAGTTCATGCAGGTGTCTTACTCGCAAGTTCCCAGTCAACACAATTTCAAGGCCGGATGAGCTCAAATTTGGGCAAGCTGGAGTGTAGACTAAAACCTTAAATCCTAGACCCTAAAACCCTAAAGAGGAATCCCTGAAAACTCTGCAACAACTTTCATTTCATGAAAATTCTTACTCGTGAGGCCTTAAAGTAGGTATTCAACGACTCCATGTTTGCGATGGTCTTCTAAACAACTTATATTCCACGAGAGTTCTTACTCGCGAGGCTCTGAAGTTCGTATTTCGCAAGTTCATACTCGCGATAATCATATTCAACATCTTATATTTCGCGGGAGTCTTTCTCGCGAGGTATTCAAGTTTATACTCCGCAACTCTTGTTCCTGATGATCTTCAACTACTGATGTTCCACGAGAAGTCTTACTTATGAGGTTTTGCGGTATACAATACACGAACTCTTACTCATAAAGATCTTATTCAGAACTTATATTTTGTGACTATGATTGAAGAAGGAATTATCTACAATTCCTTTTGTCGAATGCGTTCAGAGATAACACATATCGACACATGCACAACGAATACAAAGTTTCTTAGTTTATTTGGTTTTCCTAACCATAACAAATTTGACTATTTGTTATCTATGATTGTCTGTCTTCTTTTATTCACAGATGGCCTCGCCATGGGTAAGTCTCTAGAAGATGCAGTGATCTTTCCGGAAATGACAATATCCCACCAAGGCTCCCTTAGGTCACCGATCTTCAAAAAGCTCTGAAAACCAGAAGATATCGCACGCAAAACACAACTGGAGAACTCTTTTGGTGCACTTGGAGCGAAGACGATTTGAGTACATCTTCACTCTTAAAGGCGATACAAGAATAACAAACACCAAACAAGTTATGTTGGTCGTAAATATACTCTTCAACTAATCAACAAAGTTACGCCAATTTTTTTTCTTAAAAATGATTGAAGCTCGAGGCCATATCGGGGTTAAAGCCGTCTTCGCAAGTAGGTTAAATTGTGAATCTTCGACTTGACTCTTGTAAACCCTATGTTGGGCGATGAGACAATGACTTAGGATAATAATGCATCCTTCTAAGTCTGAGCCTCTGTATTGACGTTCGAGATCAACTCCCCCCTTGCATGTTGGTCGACGAATCCCTCAAGCACACTTCTCATCCACCTGCGGAGTTATTATAAAGGAGCCAGAAGTCGTACTCTAAATTGTATTATAATTTACAAGAGACGAATTCTCTCTCAGTTATGAATTACACACATATTCTCAAAATTGGTTTGGAAGGTGAACCTCCAATTCACCTTTAGAAACCCTTTGGTTGGGTGATGGGACATCGCCTCAGGATGATAGCGCATCCTCCAAGACCAAGCCTCTGCATTGATGGTCGAGATCTGCTCCCCCCTTGGCCCTTGAATGTTGGCCGACGATCTCTTAAGTACATTTCTCATCCACATGCAGAGTTATTATAATGGAGCTCGGAGTCATACTCCAATCTGTCTTTTGGAAAATGAATCTTCTCACAGCTATGGATTGCTTAGATTATGTGGCCAGGATGACATAATTATTTACTTGACAAAACTACTGCACTAAAGTAGATAGTAAAGCAATGATTCTTTTTTATGCATTATATGTTCTCTTAGGGTTGATATTGTACAACCTCGGGCTCGCAAAGAGCCCTCAAGGAGCAAATAGGTCGAGATGGGCAGATGGGGCCAGGGGGGCCCACTCGCAAGAGGCGAGATGATGGACTCTCCAATGGGCAAAATACCCTCATCCAGAGGCGAGAGGGCCTCCAGAAGCGAGAGGACCTCCTGGGACGAGAGAGTCTCCATCAGCAAGGAGGTCTCGCAGTACAGGGCGAGAGGCGCCGGCGAGACGGGCGGTGGGTCTCTCTCGCCGGCAGGTGCCTTTCCACTCGCCAGGGCGAGAAGAGGTCTTTTTGTATTATATATTATATTTCCCTGTCAAACAGAGGTTTTTACTCTTCTACCCCGGGTACTTTTACCCTCTTACCCTTAGTGGACTGCATATAGCTTCTCAGAACAGCGGAGTTTGACTGTTGGCAGACCCAGCCAAGGGTACCCCGGTAATTTCAGACCGGTGCAGTCTTGTTATTGGCAGTTCAGATTCTGAAATCTATAAATAAGCCCATAGGAGTTCTTCAGAAGGGACTTTTTCAGACTCCAAGAAGAGGATTCATTTGGCACAGTCTTCTGAGGAACTCCAAGCCCAGCTTTTGGCTTTGGAGGGGAAGCTCTCTGTGACCTTCCGGGTAAGCGGTGGGACCTCCCTGCTGCGGCTTTGAGCCAGTTTTTTCTTAGTACTTCACGACCAGTCGGAGGTCGAGCTTGGGCCAAGTAGGTGTCGGCTACGCCCCTATTTTGTGAACGCTTGTCGGAGTCAAATTTTGGCTTCAACAGTTCTGGTGCGGTGAGCGTGGAAGTAGCCGGTTCAGGAAAAGTTTGAGTTTGGTCCTATGGCAGGAGGTGAAGGAGAAGGATCTGGTTCTGGAGGTTCCCCCTCCCAGGTAGAAGAGGCGACGAGGAAAATGCTGGAGGACTTCAGGCGAGAGGTCATGCAAACCATAAGCTTGGCCTTCTCGGCAAGGAGCGAGTGGGCGACGCCTCAGGTCCCGATCGAGGTGGTCCCGCTTTTAGGCGAGAACGCCCCTGGTCAGCGCCCGGGGAAGGAGGTCCCCACGGAGGCTGGCGAGAGGGACGTGGCGGCGCGAGAGCTCTTCCCAGGCCAGCGTCCCGGGAAGGAGATCCCTGCAGAAGACGGCGATAAGGAGGCAGCTGTGCGAGAGCTCTTCCCTGGGCACGGTCTCGCAGATCGGGCCAGCCAGCCGAGGCCGCGAGACGTGCCCTCTCGGCAAGCAGTCGGCGAGAGCCCGTTCAGTGAACTCGTCATCTCGGCTCCGGTGCCGGAGGGGTTCCGGGAGACCGACATGTCCTACTACTCAGGGAAGGATGATCCTGTACAGCATGTACAATGGTTTGAAGATGTGGTTTCGATAAGGCAAATGACGGATGCGTTTAAGTGTCGACTGTTTGCCATCACCTTGAAGGAGAAGGCGCGAGATTGGTTCCACCAGTTACCAGCGAGATCGATTTATTGTTTCGAGGATCTGCGGAGGGGTTTCTTATTGAGGTTTTCAACATCGAAGAAGCGTAAGAAGGAGGCGGAGTGCTTGTTCTCGGTAAGGCAGAGCCAGGATGAAACGTTGGGTCACTACGTAGATCGGTTTCAGGAGGAGATCCTCCAGGTCCAGGAGGTCCCTGGGTATACGCTGATGCTTGCATTCACCCTGGGACTGAGGCCAGGCTTCTTTAGCATGGAGTTGAAAAGGGTGCCCCCCTCTCTTTTGAGGAGCTTATGGAGAGGGCGGCAAAGGAGACGGATTTTGAGAGGGCCAATCCGGCGTTTGCAAGGAGGTTAGCCAGATTGGCGGAGGACGATGCAAAGGAAACGGGAGCGGGAAAGCAAAAGGAGCAGAGGGAGCAGAGAGAAGAAAGAAGGAGGGAGGAACCCCGAGGCCAGGGACACCAAGGACAGAATCACCGGGGGGCCCGAGAGCCGAACAACCGGATAGGTTGGAGGCCTCATGAGGGTCGCCCCCAGGAGTTAGGAGGAGGCTTCCAGGGGAGAGATAACTTCCGGGAGCCAAGGAGGTTCGATCAGCCGGCATGGAGACAGGGAGCAAGGGATCGTTTTCAGCATCAGCAAGAGGCGATGAGGATCGGTCGAGGGAGAGGAGCTCGAGGAGGAAGAAGAGGAAGAGGAGAAGGAAGAAGGGGTGGGGTGGCGTTGCCTTTCTGTGACTTCCATCAGGAGGGAGGTCACGCAACGGCCACATGCCCGGAGTTCTTGGAAATGAGAGAGGCCAGAGGATTGAGGAGGCAGGATCCGCCGGTAAGGATCGTGGAAATGCAGCAAGGGGAGGCGGAAGACAGGTGCGAGGACCGGGTAGATGTGGGAACCTGGGGAGGAATCGGGGCCATTCACGGGGGGATTGAGATCGAGGCCACCCGGAAGGGGAGCCTCCAGACCATGTTCCGAAAAGGGGTAGCCTCGACCTCCCAAACCCCGCCCCCGCTAGAAAAAATTACTTTCTCTTCAGAGGATATGTCAGAGTATGAGGACCCGTTCTGCGACGCCTTGGTAATCCAGACGGCGGTGAAAAACTTTACGGTCTCCAAGATCCTGGAGGATAACGGGAGCTCCGTAAATGTGATTTTTAAGAGAGCCTTCGATGAGATGCAGGTGGAAACCAAAAGGATCTTGGCCTCGGATGGACCGTTGTTCGGATTCTCCGGGGAGAGAAAGGAGGTAGAAGGGGGAGTAGGGCTGCACGTGAGGTTGGGGGGCGTGTCACGGAACTGCCGGTTCGTGATTGTAGACGCCCCGAGCAGCTACAGCGCTATCTTTGGGCGTCCCCTCATCAGCGCCTTTCGCTGCGTCCCCTCCTCTTTCCATCAATGTCTCAAGTTTAACAATGGAGGGGTGCAGGTCAGGGTCAGGGGGGATCCAAAAGTGACGAGGCAGTGCTACGTTACAGCGGTTAACACCATATCTTGGATGGCAGAGGCGGAGGAGTTGGAGAAAGAGATGGCGGCGCAAGAAGAAGCTATCAGGGAAGAGGAAGTGAGCCCAGAGGAAACGAGAGGAGGAACCAAAAAGGAAGTCGGGGAAGAGGAGGCTGAGGAGCAGCAAGGAGGAGGTGTGCAGGAGGCTCAGGGGGGTGTTGAGGTCGAGCAGTAACAGGAGAGCCCGGAGGGGGCAATGGAGATTGAGGAGGAGCAGAGGGGAGGAGATGTGCAAGAGGTCCGGAGGAGCGGGGAGTTGGAGCCACAAAAGGGAAGGCAGGAGGAAGTGGAAGGAGAAGGGGCTGAGGAGGAAGCCCGAAGGGGCATGGAAATTGAGCTGCAGCGGATCGAGGTGATGGAAGTTGAGGGAGCAAGAGGGGAGGAAGAGCCGGAGCAGGAAGAAGAAGCAGGGGACGGCTGGGAGCAGTCGCGGCTGGAGGTGGCCGAGGAAGTGGTGGAGGTGGAGGTCCACACCAGCCAGGGGCAGGTACAAAGGGTGCGGATCAGCGGGGGGCTGAGCCCCGAAGACCAGGAGCGGATGCGGGCCTGCATTCAGAGCAACGTCGACGTCTTCGCTTGGAGTGCGGCGGGCATGCCGGGCATTGATGCGGACGTGGCCTGCCACCGCCTGAATCTGGACCCTCGGACGCGCCCCATACGTCAGAAGATGAGAGCCATCGCCACCAAGCTGAAGAAGCCCATTCGCGAGGAGGTCAAGAAGCTCCTAGAGGCGGGCTTCATCTCAGAGATCCAATATCCAGGCTGGATCTCCAATGTAGTAATGGTGAAGAAGGAGGAAGGAAAATGGAGAATGTGTATTGACTTTTCGTTATTAAATAAATCATGCCCTAAGGATTGCTACCCCCTGCCTCGAATTGACGCGCTGGTTGATTCAGCCGTTGGTTTCTCTGTTATGAGTTTTCTGGATGCTTTTTCAGGTTACCATCAGATCCGGATGCACCCTCCTGATGTCAAGGACGTCTCCTTCATCACAAGGGAAGGGTGCTTTAGTTATAACATGATGCCCTTTGGGTTAAAAAACGCGGGAGCGACGTACCAACGGATGATGGATCGAGTTTTCCAGGGCCAGAGGGGTCGGAACCTAGAAGTCTACGTTGATGATCTCATGGTAAAGAGCAGGGGAGTGAACTCGCATCTCCAGGATCTGGAGGAGACGTTCGCCAACTTGAGAAAGTTCAAAATGAGGTTGAACCCCTTAAAATGTGTTTTCGGGGCAAGTCGTGGGAAATTCCTTGGGCACCTTCTGACCCCGGCAGGGGTAGAACCTAATCCTGATAAAGTAAAAGCCATTCTAGAGCTAGAATCACCGCGAAACGCTAAGGAGGTGCAACGCTTGACAGGAAAGCTGGCCGGCCTTAGCAGATTCCTCTCCAGGTCGGGGAGAAGTGCTCACCTTTCTTTAAAGTGCTACGAGGGAATCAGAGATTTGAATGGACCGCGGAATGCGAAGAAGCTTTTCAAAAGCTGAAGGAGCAACTCTCCCGGGCTCCTCTGCTTCAAAGCCCAAAAGAGGGGGAAGATCTGACCTTGTACCTAGGAGTGGGAGCAGAGGCGGTGAGCTCCGTCCTAGTCAGAGAAGAGGGAAAGAAGCAGCTGCCCATTTATTATGTTAGCAGGATCCTAAGGAAGGCGGAGCTTCGTTACCCTATCCTAGAAAAGCTGGCATACGCCTTGGTTGTTTCAGCCAAGAAGCTCCGGCCATATTTCCAAGCACATTCGATTAGAGTGGTGACGGACCATCCCCTCAGAAAGATTTTTGAAGGAGTAGAGCACTCGGGTAGGCTGGCCAAGTGGTCTATCGAGTTGAGTGAATTCAACATTTCGTTCGTACCAAGGCTCTCCATTAAGGCACAGGTGGTGGCCGACTTCTTGGCAGACTACGTCGCGGAGGTCGGGGCCGAGGAGCCGCAGCCACCAGAAGCATGGAAGATAATGGTCGACGGGGCCTCGGGAAAGCACTCCCTTGGAGCAGGGGTGGTACTAACAAGTCCTCAGGGGGTGACCATAAGACAAGCGGTCGCTTTGCATTTCCCCACAACCAACAACCAAGCAGAGTACGAGGCAGTGATAGCCGGCCTTCGCTTGGCTAAGGAGCTCGAGATTAAGGACGTTGAGGTTTTCACAGATTCATTGGTGGTAGCATCTCAGATACGTGGAGAGTTCGAGGCTCGGGAGCCCACCCTTGTGAAATATTTGTCCAAGGTAAGGACGATTATCGGGGGGTTCCGGACGTTCTCCATCCAGCACGTCCCCAGAGAAGAGAACACTGCTGCCGATCAATTGGCCAAGTTCGGACCTTGGGAAGGGGGTGCCCTGACTGATTTATTCCATCCGGCGATTGAAGAGGGGGAGCTAATGGAGGTGGATCGGCGGCCCTCGTGGGTAGATCCTTTCGTTATCTTCTTTCTGACAGGAACCCTCCCTGAGGGGGCCAAGGAGGCAAGAAGCTTTCGCCACAAGGCGGCTCATTATCTCATGCATGAAGGAGGACTTCACCGGAGGATGCTTTCGGGTCTCCTAGCTCGATGCGTAACGGAGGAGGAGACCAGACACATTCTGGAGGAGGTGCACTCCGGGGAATGCGGCAGTCATTCCGGAGGAAGGACGTTGGAAGCAAGGGTGGTCAGGCAAGGGTACTTCTGGCCCACCCTGAGGAGGGACGCGACAGAGTTTGCGAGGAAATGCCGAAAATGCCAGCTCTGCGCCCCCCTCCAGCTCTTGCCGGCTCAAAGGCTCCGAAGCATCACAGCACCATGGCCTTTCGCCATTTGGGGAATGGATCTAGTTGGGCCTTTTCCTCCAGCTAGTGGACAAAGAAGATTCCTCCTGGTTATGATAGATTACTTCTCCAAGTGGCTGGAGGTTAAGGCACTAGCAAAGGTGACCTCCCAAGTCATCAGGAACTTCGTCTGGGGGGAGATCATCTGCAGGCACGGGCTGCCTCAGGCCATCGTCACGGATAACGGCCCCCAGTTTGCTAGCGAAGAGTTCATCAGCTTCTGCACTCAGCTGGGCATCGACCTCAAATTTGCCTCCGTCGACCACCCCAGGAGCAATGGTCAGGTGGAGGCGGCAAATAAGATTATCGTTAACTTGCTAAAGAAGAAGGTGGAGAATCTAAGAAGGAATTGGGTAGAGCAGCTCCCCTCGGTCCTGTGGGCTCTGAGAACAACCCCGAACACGGCCACTGGTGAGACCCCTTTCAAGCTTTCCCATGGTTGTGAGGCGGTACTACCGGTGGAGTTCGAGGTCCGATCCCCACGAGTTGCGGCTGCAGGTGATGGAGACGAGGCATGGAGGATGGAAAATGAAGAAGGCCTGCGCCTCTCACTAGACCTGGCAGAGGAGCTGCGAGACGTAGCAACCATCAGACAAGAAGAGATCAAACGTCGAATGACAAAGCACTTCGACAAGCATATCAGGATAAAACAATTCGCGGAAGGAGACCTAGTACTAAAAAAGGTTGATGCGGCAGGGAGGTCCGCCCCGGTGGAAAAGCTCAATCCAAATTGGGAGGGACCTTATATTGTAGAGAGAGTGTTGAAAGCGGGAGGTTACTACCTCCGAGATGTGGAGGGAAGGACCCTGAACCATTCCTGGAGTGGGGATGACTTAAAACGCTTCTACCCATGAGAAGGGAGAGCTGAAGATATGTACTCAAAGCATAATTAATATAATATACTTCTCAAATTATTTCTCGTTCATTATTTCTCGTGAAGTCCTAATGACAGGAAGAGGTATCTTCATCAGCACCCCGAGCTCGGCTCGGCCCCAGGTAGACCCGCTGCGCAGGCTCTCATCTAGCTGGCAGGTCCGAAGGCTCGCCTGTGGGGGATAGGTTTTGGTTTGAGATCTTCATCGGCACCCCGAGCTCGGCTCGACCCCAGGTAGACCCGCTGCGCAGGCTCTCATCTAGCTGACAGGTCCGAAGGCTCGCCTGTGGGGGATAGGTTTCGGTTTGAGATCTTCATCGGCACCCCGAGCTCGGCTCGGCCCCAGGTAGACCCGCTGCGCAGGCTCTCATCTAGCTGGCAGGTCCGAAGGCTCGCCTGTGGGGGATAGGTTTTGGTTTGAGATCTTCATCGGCACCCCGAGCTCGGCTCGGCCCCAGGTAGACCCGCTGCGCAGGCTCTCATCTAGCTGGCAGGTCCGAAGGCTCGCCTGTGGGGGATAGGTTTCGGTTTGAGATCTTCATCGGCACCCCGAGCTCGGCTCGGCCCCAGGTAGACCCGCTGCGCAGGCTCCCATCTAGCTGACAGGTCCGAAGGCTTGCCTGTGGGGGATAGGTTTTGGTTTGAGATCTTCATCGACACCCCGAGCTCGGCTCGGCCCCAGGTAGACCCGCTGCGCAGGCTCTCATCTAGCTGGCAGGTCCGAAGGCTCGCCTGTGGGGGATAGGTTTTGGTTTGAGATCTTCATCGGCACCCCGAGCTCGGCTCGGCCCCAGGTAGACCCGCTGCGCAGGCTCTCATCTAGCTGGCAGGTCCGAAGGCTCGCCTGTGGGGGATAGGTTTCGGTTTGAGATCTTCATCGGCACCCCGAGCTCGGCTCGGCCCCAGGTAGACCCGCTGCGCAGGCTCCCATCTAGCTGGCAGGTCCGAAGGCTCGCCTGTGGGGGATAGGTTTTGGTTTGAGATCTTCATCGACACCCCGAGCTCGGCTCGGCCCCAGG
The DNA here is from genome assembly GCA_039583875.1 of Platanthera guangdongensis. Lineage (NCBI taxonomy): Eukaryota > Viridiplantae > Streptophyta > Magnoliopsida > Asparagales > Orchidaceae > Platanthera > Platanthera guangdongensis. The sequence continues at coordinate 21,746,844 of CM077167.1, read as the reverse complement.
TAGACCCGCTGCGCAGGCTCTCATCTAGCTGGCAGGTCCGAAGGCTCGCCTGTGGGGGATAGGTTTTGGTTTGAGATCTTCATCGGCACCCCGAGCTCGGCTCGGCCCCAGGTAGACCCGCTGCGCAGGCTCTCATCTAGCTGGCAGGTCCGAAGGCTCGCCTGTGGGGGATAGGTTTTGGTTTGAGATCTTCATCGGCACCCCGAGCTCGGCTCGGCCCCAGGTAGACCCGCTGCGCAGACTCTCATCTAGCTGGCAGGTCCGAAGGCTCGCCTGTGGGGGATAGGTTTCGGTTTGAGATCTTCATCGGCACCCCGAGCTCGGCTCGGCCCCAGGTAGACCCGCTGCGCAGGCTCCCATCTAGCTGGCAGGTCCGAAGGCTCGCCTGTGGGGGATAGGTTTTGGTTTGAGATCTTCATCGGCACCCCAAGCTCGGCTCGGCCCCAGGTAGACCCGTTGCGCAGACTCTCATCTAGCTGTCAGGTCCGAAGGCTCGCCTGCGGGGGATAGGGTTGGGTCAAGCAATCTCCATCAGCATCAAACTGACAGGACAGAGAATTCACTTTGGCGGAATAAGGTGAAAAGTCCCCTTAAGCGACATTACACCTTAGTATCTCAACTTAGTCCTAAAGTACAAGAATAAACTAAGGGAAAAAGGGTGTGGAGTAGGGCAGGTGGCAGCACTCGCAGCGGATGGCTTTTGAGGATCGTCTCGCCGGTAGCGAAAGGGCACTCGCGAGGCAAGCCATTGCGTCAATTCGCGGCCGTTAAGCGCGTCGAGAAGCCGTCTCGCGTAGAACATAAAAAAAAGACAGAAAGGTTACGCGGCGAGACGAAGTGGTAGCACCGTCCCGCAGGCAAAAACAAACCGGAGATTAACTTCACAAAATAGAAAACAAAAATAGAAGACAACAAAAACGAGCACTCGCTCGTCACTTGGCGGATGCCACAAAAATATGGTTTAAAGTTTTTACAACATCAAAAGGAGGGGAGAGTGATTCTAAATCTTGGAGGCGGCGCATCAGTCCTCCTCGCCAGATGAAGAATCATCGCTCTCCTCGCTATAGAGCTCGGGGACCAAGTCGTGCGCAGTCACCGTCTCGGATTCGTCCTTCACAACCCCCAGGCCTTTCATCATTTGCAGCACCAGCTCTGCCCCACGGACACCAGCGTCTCGGCATCGCTCCTCAACTTCCTCGTAAGAGTAATGTGGCGGAGGTGTCCGGAAGGGCTCGCGCCGAGACGACGACGCAGCATCAGCTTGAAGGCGCGCATTCTCAGCTGTCAATACCCGGACCTCCTCCTCCAAAGCCGCCACGCGCGAACGCAGTTGTCCCGCCGTCTCGGCATCCTGCGGGATGACCTAGCAATTAGCCAAGAATGATGGGAAAGGAAAGAGACTCAAGAGAAAAGAAAGTTATGGCTTACCACGCCGCCTTGGGCCTTCGCGAGGAGGGACTCGGCATCTGATAACCTTCTCGCTAGACCAGTGGATTTCTCCCGCTCCGCCTCCAGATTTTCCTCGCTGGCCTTCCACTTTGAATTAATATAAATGAGGCGGCGAGAGGAACGGTGCGAGAACTCCAAGGCCCGCATTTGGTGATGGCAAGTTTTCAGCACGAGGTCCTTGGTGGACTCGCTCTCAGGCGGAACGGCGTCAAGGCCACCATAGAGGCCGTACCCTATGGCGAAGGCGTGGCTGGTAGGGACCTCTTGCTCCTTCCAAGAGGGAAGGAGGGTGGAGATGGACACGCGGTTGGCGTCCCGCCCCCACAACAGAACCGGGTCACCGACGGCATCGTGAACCACGGGACCCAGATTGTAATTCATGTGAGAGGAGGGAGCGGGATGGCCAGAGGAGTCGCCTTCGCGGGAGGAGGTGGCAGCCGTCTGTTCAGGAGCAGCAGCTCGCGGGTTGGAAGCAGTAGCGGGCAGGTTGGAGGCAGCAGCAGGTTGATCAGAGAGTACCGTCTCGCGGATAGGCGAGACGGCCTGGTGATTAGGCGAAAGGGGCGGCGGAGTCTCCCCTATAGAAATAGGGCTCCCTTGGGGAGCTTTCCTCCTTTCCTTGGAAATAGCTACAGCCTTCTTCATCTTCTTTTTGGGAGGGCTGGAGCGAGAGGGGACCGTGTCATCTCCGGGACGCTTCGGCGAGATGACAGCCAGTGACTCTCTCGCCGCCTCTGCCGCTGCATTGGCGAGATCAAGACCCTTGGCGGGGTGAATTTTGCTCTTGTAAGGAGGGGACGCTGGAACAATTCGCTCACCTAAAAGCGAGCAGGGGTTAGGAAGAAGCGAGACGGCAAATAGCGAGAAGAGAGGAACGAAAGGATAAGAATACCTTCGCCCGGGAGCACTGGAAGAAGCGAGTCAAGACCTCGCCGCAAGAAGTTGACCTCAAAATTCTTGCCGATTAAGTACTCGCACAGCAACTTCTCTGGACCGCTGACTTGGGGGGTGGCGTAGAAGCTCTCTGGCGGGGAGACCGGCGCGAGAGGGATGCCGCCGAAGTCAGCACGGTCTCCCCGGATGAAGACGAATCGGGTGAGCCAATGATGGTTCTTGTTAGGCGTCTCGCATACCTTGAGCCCCTGCCCAGTAAAATACGAGACGCCATCGGCGTTGGCGTGATAGATGAAAAGCTTGCGGAAGGCCGTCTAGCTGAACTCGATGCGCTCCCGGCGCATATAGCAAGCGAACGCGATCAACACCGAGATGGCGTTAGGGTTGAACTGTGCCGGGACGACACCAAAGTATTTGAAGGTCTGCTTCACCTCAGGCCAAAGTGGCAGTCGCAAGAAATCGAGTCGCACTCGCCGACCTTGGGGGGACGCGACTCGACCCCTTCCCCCAGATACTCGCGGGCAAACTTATCATGACCTTCTCGAGGGAGCCGGCCGAGCGGGAAGTCATGGTCAGTAAACCTCTTCCCGCAGCGGCTGCGCCCCTCACCCTCCTCCACCTTCTTCTTACCCATCTTCTTTGGCGAAATGGTCTTCGGCGAGACGAAGGAAGAAATTGGCGAGAGATCCAAGAGAGGAAGGCGAGAAGGGGCCGGCGAGACGGAAAGGTCAGAAAGCCAAGAACTCGGGTAACAGCAGAAGCGGAAAGTGCGGTATCTAATCCCGGACTAGGCATATTTATAACTGATACATAGCCAATGATTAAATGGGCGGGAAAACATGGGGGGAGGGGAAGAGTCGATGTCATTTTCTCTCTCCTAAACCTCGATCGGCGCGACCCATCACAATCAGGAAAAAATATATATAAATATATAGCATAAATTAAAAGGAGAGTTAAAAAAGGAATGAAAAATTAAGCAATAAAATATATATGTCCAGAAATCGTCCCGCGGGGACCAAGCTTTCTGCATACTTTGACGAGACTACCGTTATTACAACTTTCACGAGAAGAAGAAAAAGAAGAATAGCGAGACAGACATCCTTCAGTACGGGCGCCATTCCCAGCGGCCACCGCGAGCTCCCCCGCGAGGAGGTCTACTCCGCGAGTGGAAGGAGCGAATGGATTCAAGACCACGGCGCGCGAGACAGAGCTGCATATCGGTCTCATTGATGATGGCCTCGGGGTCGGTGCCGTCGACGTCTAGCTCGGCATTAGCTCTGGAAGATAGACGAGCGCACTCGCTCTCCAGCGACTCGATGCGCTTCTCCGCGGCCTGCTTATCCAGAGTCAAGGAATGGATGATGCACGCGTGCTTCCGAAAGAGCTCAGCCGTCTTGCGCTTCATCTCCGCTGGATTTGAAGGGTCACCCAGATAGTCTTCAATCCCGTCTACAGGAGGAGGCGAGACGGAGAGTCGCTTTGGCTGCTCCTCAATAGGAGAGTTGGCCCGAGAATTTGCGCAAGGGGTGCAGAGGCAAGGTGGAAGAGGCACTCGCAGAAGGGAGTGAGAGTAGCGAAGGGGATTCAAAAGGGCGAGGGAAGGTCCCTTACCAGGATGGCGAGAGGTATCGGCAGCCGGGGAGGGGTCGTCCCTCCTCTCGCTGGGAGTAGTTGGGGGAGTAAAAGAGGGCTGCGAATCGAACTCCTCGCAGTGGGCAGCAGAACCATCTCGCGGACTCTTCGGGGGCTGCGGAACCACAAGAGCCCCCTGAAAAAGCATTAGTCAACAAAAGAGAGCACCTGGTCGCGGAGATAACAGTGGTAAAAGCAAGTACCCACCTCTTTTTCCTTGGAAGACGCAGGAGGAGTGGGGATGGTTTCCAAAGCGACGCGAGACAGATCTCCTGCGGCAGGTGACGGACCCCCAGCCTTCGTCTTTTTCAGGCGAGACGACGGGGCGAGAGGGCGAACCAAAGAAGAGGTAAAAGAAGCCACGTTGGCCTTGCGTTGCTCTCGCACCAGTGCGAGACGTTCACGAAAGCTTTGACTGTGCGTCATTCCAAAAGACTCAAGAATAGGGAAGAGGAATATGCGGAGCAGGGCGCCAGGTATGCGGGGCAGGAGTCATATATTTATAGGCCCCGGTGGGGACCTCAGAAGATTCCTCATAAATACGTTTTTTAATGTACCTTGAATAACGAGCCTCGGTTGAACATTCTTTTTGAGCTTAAAGTAATCTCAAAAAGAGCGGGGATTGTGTACAACCTCGGGCTCGCAAAGAGCCCTCAAGGAGCAAATAGGTCGAGATGGGCAGATGGGGCCAGGGGGGCCCACTCGCAAGAGGCGAGATGATGGACTCTCCAATGGGCAAAATACCCCCATCCAGAGGCGAGAGGGCCTCCAGAAGCGAGAGGACCTCCTGGGACGAGAGAGTCTCCATCAGCAAGGAGGTCTCGCAGTACAGGGCGAGAGGCGCCGGCGAGACGGGCGGTGGGTCTCTCTCGCCGGCAGGTGCCTTTCCACTCGCCAGGGCGAGAAGATGTCTTTTTGTATTATATATTATATTTCCCTGTCAAACAGAGGTTTTTACTCTTCTACCCCGGGTACTTTTACCCTCTTACCCTTAGTGGACTGCATATAGCTTCTCAGAACAACGAAGTTTGGCTGTTGGCAGACCCAGCCAAGGGTACCCCGGTAATTTCAGACCGGTGCAGTCTTGTTATTGGCAGTTCAGATTCTGAAATCTATAAATAAGCCCATAGGGGTTCTTCAGAAGGGACTTTTTCAGACTCCAAGAAGAGGATTCATTTGACACAGTCTTCTGAGTAACTCCAAGCCCAGCTTTTGGCTTTGGAGGGGAAGCTCTCTGTGACCTTCCGGGTAAGCGGTGGGACCTCCCTGCTGCGGCTTTGGGCCAGCTTTTTCTTAGTACTTCACGACCAGTCGGAGGTCGAGCTTGGGCCAAGTAGGTGTCGGCTACGCCCCTATTTTGTGAACGCTTGTCGGAGTCAAATTTTGGCTTCAACAGATATGACTAATCTTTTTGGACTCTTGAGTGACAGGACGAAGACTCCTCTAGAAATGGGATTGGCGTTCCTTCTATGATATGATCCTAAAAAAAGTCTCGGTCGGGTGATGGGACGGTGACTCAAGACAATAACGTATTCTCGTAAGTCCAAGCCTCTGCATTGACGGTCGAGTTCAACCCCCCTCTTGCATTTCTTGAGTGCCTCTCTCACCCACCCAGTGCTTTGCAAATTGGTCTAGGGAGAACACCTCGCGTGCTGAGCATCGTAGTAAGTTCATACCCCTGCAAAGTCGGCCAAGATCAGCTTCCCACTTATATGTTGGCCTAGTAGACCCCTGAGAGCCTCTACCTCCCAAATGATTTTTAGGGACAACACCTCGGGTGCCGAGCGTCCTAGTAAGTCCACACATCGGAAGAGTCGTCCAAGATCAACTCCCCACTTGTATGTTGGCCTAGTAGACCTCCCGAGTGCCTTCCCCCATATGATTTTAAGGACAATGTCTCACATGCTAAGTTTCCTAGTAAGTCCATGCGCCTATAAAGTTGGCTGAGATCAACTCCCAACTTGTATGTTGGCCTAGTAGACCACCCAAGAGTCTCTTCCTCTCAAATGATTTTTAGGGACAACGCTTCGTGTGCTGAGCATCTTAATAAGTCTAGATCTCTACAAAGTCGGTCGAGATCAGCTCCCCACTGTATGCTGACCTAGTAGACCCCCCAAGAGTCTCATCCTCCTAAATGTTTTTTAGGGACAACGCCTCGCGTGGTGAGCGTCCCAGCAGCCCCCCCGAGAGCCTCTTCCACCCAAATGATTTTTAGGGACAACGCCTCGCATGTTGAGCGTCCTAGTAAGTCCATACATCTACAAAGTCGCCTGAGATCAGCTCACCACTTGTATGTTGACCTAGTAGACCCCTCGAGAGCCTCTCCCTCCCAAATGATTTTTAGGGACAACTTTTTGCGTGCTGAGCATCCTAGTAAGTCTATACCACTATAGAGTCGGCTGAGATCAGCTCCCCATTTGCATGTTGGACAGTTGACCCCCCCCCCCCCCCCCCAAGAGCTTTTCCCTACCTAGAAGTTTTTTGAAGTCTTGACAAGGGTGTCTCATGTCCGGAGGATCCTAGTAAATCCATACCTCTACAGAGTCGGCCGAGATCAACTCCCCACCTACATGATCGCCATGTAGACCCTAAGAGCTTTTTTCTTCCCAAATGTTCTTTGAAGGGCTAGGGACCATGCCTCATGTTCGAAGCGTCTTAGTAAGTCCAAACCTCTACAAGGTCGGTCAAGATCAGCTCCCCACTTGTATGTTGGTATTTGAACTCCCCGAGATCTCTCCCTCCCGAACGTCTTCTTCATGATATGAAAAAGGGCAAGGGACAATGCCTCGCGTGCACGAATTCACATAAGTCCAAACCTCTGTAAGGTCGGTCGAGATCAGTTCCCCACTTATGCGTTGGTATTTGGACCCTCCGAGAGCCTTTCCCCTCCAAACGTCTTCTTCATGATAGAAATAAGGCATGGGATAACACCTTTGGTAAAAATGATTCCATTTCTCAACCTCTACTTGAGCTCGCTTGTATAGCGAATGCCCCGGGAGGTCTCGACCTTTCTCCACCTCCTTCAGTTGAGCTCTACTCCTGCGAGGTGTCGACTCTTCTCCACCTCCTCTAGTTGAGCTCGCTTGTATAGCGATAGGCCTGAGAGGTGTTGACCTTTCTCCATCTCATTTAGTTGTGCTCCGCTCCTAGGAAGTGTCGACTATTCTCCACCTCCTCCAGTTGAGCTCGCTTGTCTAGCGAATGACATGAGAGGTGTCGACCTTTCTTCGCCTCCTTTAGAGCCCGCTCTTCTAACAAATGGCCTGAGACGTGTCGACCTTTTTCTACCTCCTTCAATTGAGCTCCTCTCTTGGAAGGTGTCGACTCTTCTCTATCTCTTCCAGTTGAGCTCCTCTTCTGGGAGGTGTCGACTCGTATCAACCTCCTTCAATTAAGCTCCGCTCCTGGGAGGTGTCGACCTTTTTCCACCTCCTTTAGTTGAGATCCACTCCTTGGAGGTGTCGACCTTTCTCCACCCTCTTCAGTTGAGCTCGCTCCTTTAACAAATTGCCTGGGAGGTGTTGATACTTTTCCACCTCCTACAGTTGAGCTTCGCTCTTGGGAGGTGTCGACTCTTCACCACCTCCTCCAGTTGAGGTCTCTCTTCTAACGAATAGTCTGGGAGGTGTCGAAACTTCTCTACCTCCTCCAATTGAGCTCCTCTTCATTTAGGTGTCGACCTTTCTCCACCTCCTTCTGTAGAGCTCCACTCCTGAGAGGTGTCGACTCTTCTCCATTTCCTGCAGTTGAGCTCGCTCGTATAACGAATGACCCTGGAGGTGTCGACCTTTCTCCACCTCCTTCAGCTGAGCTCCGCTCCTGGGAGGTGTCGACTCTTCTCCACCTCCTCCAATTGAGCTCGCTCGTCTAGCGAATGTCCTCAGATGTGTCAACTTTTCTCTACCTATTTCAGTTGAGCTCGCTCCTCTAGCAAATGGTCTGGAAGGTGTCGACCTTCTTACACCTTTAGTTGAGCTCCGCTCCTGGGAGTTATTGACTTTTCTTCCCCTCCTTCAGTTGAGTTCATATCCTAGGAGGTGTCAATTCTTCTTCACCTCCTTCAATTGAGCTCCGCTCTTGGGAGGTGTCGACATTTCTCCAACTCCTTCAGTTGAGCTCCGCTCCTGGGAGGTGTCGAGCTTTCTTCACCTCCTTCAGTTGAGCTCGCTTCTCTATCAAATGGCCTGGGAGACGTCGACCTTTTTCCACCTTCAGTTGAGCTCCTCTCTTGGGAGGTGTCGACTCTTCTCCACCTTCTCTAGCTGAGCTCGCTCTTCTGTCAAATGACATGAGAGGTGTCGACTATTCTCCACCTCCTCTAGTTGAACTCCTCTCTTGGGAGGTGTTGATTCTTCTCCACCTCCTCCAGTTACGCTCGCTCGTTTAACGAATAGTCTGGGAGGTGTCGATCTTTCTCTACCTCCTTCAGTTGAGCTCGCTCCTCTAGCAAATGTCCTGGGAGGTGTCTACCTTTTTCCACTTCCTTCAATTGATCTTCGCTCCTAGGAGGTGTCGACTCTTCTCCACCTCCTTCAGCTGAGCTCCGCTCCTAGGAGGTGTCGACCTTTCTCCACCTCCTTCTGTTGAGCTCCGCTTCTGGGAGGTGTCGACTTTCTCCACCTCCTTTGGCCGAGCTCTGCCCCTGTGAGGTGTCGACTCTTCTCCACCTCTTTTAGTTGAGATCCCTCCTAGGAGGTGTCGAATCTTCTCCGCCTCTTTCAATTGAGCTCCACTCCTGGGAGGTGTTGATTCTTCTACAGCTCCTTCAGTTGAGATCCGCTCCTGGAAGGTGTCGATCTTTCTCCACCTCCTTTTGTTGAGCTCCTCTCCTGAGAGGCGAGATCAGTAACCTTAGGCTCACTATGAGAAATATCTTAAAACACTCACTATGAAAAATATCTTGATCACCCAACTTAATAACGAAGTCACCTGTCCTTCTTGTACTGCTAAATTTAAGCTCCATATACTCTGTCTTTGCCCTGCTCAACCTAAAATCCTTCTTCTAAAGTATCTTGCCAAGATTAAGGGTAAAGAGATAAGGTAATACAAATAAAATCCATACTCTTCGTCGTTCTTTTGATTCAATCCTACTGAAAGATGAAGAACTCATCCAAGACTACTTTGACAAAATCATGAGCTTAGTCAAATCCATAATCTCGGAGGAAACCTGGATGAACAACAAGTGGTCCAAAATATTCTTCGATCACTACTTAAAACTTACAACTAGGGCTGTAACAATTTGGTATGCTTTGATTTTTAAGCAAAATCATAAACCAAACCACCCCTATGTGGTTCCAAAAATTTGAAACCGAACCGAACTGTGTAAACCATTTGAATCGAACTGAACCGACGATTCAATTTTGTTCGATTTTGGTGGGTTAAAAAATATGAATACATTAGCATGAGGAGTGAGCTGCGGCCTGTGTGATTCGTGTGAGAAACATAAATTACCGTGACTTGCGTGATAAGAGAAGCAATGCATGATTCCAGTTAATAACATAATGTAACATAAATTAATTTTTTATTAAGCTACTAGCGTGACACCAAATAAATCAATTATAATATGATACTAAATTACCAATGTTAATGTAAGTACTGATATGATTTGGTTCGGTTTGAATTGGTTCGGTTTGACATTCAAAATCGTGAACCGAACCAAACCATGCAGTTTTTTAAAAATTGTAACCGTGACCGAACCGCAGCCTACTAAAATCAAACCGAACTGTGCGGTTTGTTTGGTTTGGTTTGATTAGGCGGTTTGGTTGGTTCCGACTTACACCCCTACTAACAACCACATTGTCTCTGCAATCTTGGAAGTTCAAGATTTAGAGACACTCTACGCCTCCGAGCTTATGGGGTCACTGCAATCCCATAGGGAGTGCTCATCCGTGATCAAATACCCCTTGATCAAACATTTCATTGCAGGACAACTTTTCACAAAAAAGCATGATGCCCGCAAAAAATTGAAGGGGGTAAACAACAAAAAGTTTACTCTCCTAAAAATAAGCCCATAAAAGAGAAGGGGTGGTTTAATGAGAGAAACAGTGAGAGCCCAAATCAGACAACTTACATCATTTGTATAAAACAAATCACGCGACAAAAGACTATTTTTTCAGATGCAAAAAGTGTAAAATCCCAAAAAACCTGAACATGACTGCTAGTTCAAACCCGTAGAAGAAGTCAAGTTTGTAGAAACTGATCAATACTGGCTTACCTGTAACACAAACACCATCAACAATCCTAGCCACATCTGGTTTGTTGATTCGGGGTGCTCATGCCACATGTTTAATAATAGAGATTTCTTCATTGATCTAGATGAAAGCTTCAAATCTCGGGTCATATTAGGGGATGGGAAAACAGATAGAATAGAGGGGAAGGGAAAAATTTCTGTTATCTAATCCACTGGACAAGTTAAACTTATTGTTTTTTTTCAAGATAAACTTATTATTAATATCCAGTTTATTCCCACATTAATTCAAAACCTCATTAGCGTGGAGCAACTGCTAAGAAGGGGATATCAAGTTATCTTTGATAAAACTATCTGCCACATCATAGACAGAGAGAGCAACACACTCATAGTCTTAGTAGAGATGAACTCCAATAATATCTTTACCCTCAGTTTAAAGCCTTCAAAATCATGCGCTGTCCCCTGCCATGAGGATAGCACACAATCTCCTGAGGTTCTCTTCCATCATTGACTAAGACACATTAACAATGCATCTCTTAAAACCATACAACAAAAACAACCAGTCGAGGGGATGCCACACTTACAAATTGAAGCACAACATTGTTATATCTGAGCAAAAGGAAAGTCCCACCGGCTTCCTTTCCCTCAAGCTGCTTGCAGGAAGGCCACAATGCCTCTCAAGCTTCTTCACGTTGATTTATGGGGCCCCACAAGCATACCATCATTTAGTGGTAAGAGGCACTACATGCTTTTGGTAGACGTTTATAGCCGATACATGTGGCTATACCACCTGGAGCGCAAATCAGACGCATTTGGGTTTCTCAAAACCTTCAAGCAACAATTGGAGACGCAACTTGAAAAGAAGATTAAAGCTATCAAGGCAGATAGAGCGGGAGAATTCTTATCCTCTGAATTCCAAAATTTCTACAAGGAGCATGGTATTTGTCACGAGCTCACTGCCCCCGGAACCACAACAGAATGGGATTGTGGGGAGGCTGAATCAGGCCATTATTAAACTAGCACGATCGATGTTGCTTTATAAAGACTGCCCCAAATTTCTCTGGGCAGAGGCGACTGCCACAACCACATATTTTCAACCGTGTTCCAACAAAGTCCCTCAAAACCACCACTCCATGTATTATTTCAACAAAAACCGAACATAGCACATCTTAATACTTTTGGCTCCATTGCCCGTGCTCATAAGAACAGGGAGAAGCGGGGTAAGCTCGGCGAAACAAGCCAGAAATGTATACTTTTAGGCTACAACGACCAAAGCAAGGCATATCATCTCCTGCAACCTACCACCAACAAACTGGTGATTTCTAGGGACGTTGCCTTTGATGAGGCAATCTCTTGGACAAAGGGCTCAAAATTTGCTATAATTGAGCATCGATTGCTGGGTTTGCTTGAATCACAACCCAACACCATCAATGACAATCCTCCTCTTTCCTCTGATACAGTGATCTTGATTCTTCATCGCCCTGTAAGATCAGATCTCTTGCAGAAATCTACAGGCAGACTGACACTGCCTTCATTGCATTCTCCCCAACTACCTTTGATGAAGCAACTAACTCAATGCAATGGCGGCAAGCGATGGAAGAAGAGTTATTAGCAATTGAACAAAACAGCACATGGTCACTGGTACCTAAGCCTCCCAATCGTGAGGTCATCGACCTTAAACGGGTGTATAAAACAAAACAAAATGAAGCAGGAGAAATCATAAAACTCAAAGCCCAACTGGTGGCCGATGGTTACACTTAGCGAGCAGGAGAAGACTGACGAGACATTCACCCCCGTCACTAGAATGACCACCATTCACATGTTGCTCACAATTGCTGCTCAAAATCAGCGACCAGTATTTCAACTGGATGTAAAATCAGTGTTTTTGAATGAAAGATAACATAAGAGGTCTATGTTTCTCAGCCATTAGAGTATGAGAAGAAAGGAGGGAGGAGGTGTATAAACTCCGTAAAGCACTCTATGGATTAGAGCAGAGCCCTTGAGCCCGACACAATAACATTGACGAGTATTTCTTACAAGATGGTTTCACTCGCAACAAAAATGATCCCTCTCTACGATGAAGGCGCCAAAAATAACCATTATATGTCTGTACGTCGACGACCTCATCATCACTGGGACCAATCTGAACCTCATCACCAAGTTTAGAGAACATATGGAGCAAACATACAAAATGACAGATCTTGGCCTTCTCAGGTTCTTTTTGTAAATACAAATCAAACAGGTTTCGGGCAAGATTTTTATTTCGCAAGAGTTCTATGTCTGCAACTTACTCTCGAAATTCAACATGACTGACTTCAATCCTGCCCTTACACCGACGTCGACAACAGAGAAACTCACAAAACAAGATGAAGGCGTAAACAAAGAAGAGTACCGTTCTTCCCGTAGGCTCGCTCATCTATCCGACGAATTCAAGACCCGATATTAACAATGCTGTTAATATCGTTGCCCTCTTCGTCAGTCAGCCAAGTAAAGATCACCTTGCTGCTGAAAAATGCATTTTGCACTACCTACAAGGGACTAAAAATTGTGTCCTTCTATACCAGAAAGACAACGACAAAACCCTTATTGGCTTGACCGACTCAGATTGGGCAGGCAATATGGAAGACCAAAAAAGCACGAGCGGTTTTCTGTTCTTTCTCGACACAAAGGCCATATCACGGAGTTCCAGGAAGCAGCAAACCATTGCCCTTTTCACAACCAAAGCGACACTTACCGCTGTCGCCTGTGAAGTTGTATGGTTCTATCGACTTAAATAAGAAATATGTGGGAGGGGGGGGGGGGGAGGGAGTGGTGGATGATGAGAAAGTAGTTAAAATCTATTGCGACAGCATCTTTGCCGTAACACTCTCCAAAAACCCCGTTCATCACTACCGGAGCAAGCATATCGACATTCGTTACCATTTCTTCAGAGAACTGCTAGAGAAGAAGCAAATCTCCCTTGTCTACATTCCTATACAATATCAGCTCGTTGACTTAATAACCAAGCTGCTTCCTCCTGATCACTTCCTGGAGCTGAAGTTGAAGATAGGATTAAAAGAGAGCTCAGATTTAGGGAATGTGTAAAAATAAACCAGAGCTTTAATGTAACAACTAATCCTACAAGACGCTTTCTCACGCAAGTTCCTTCCTCTGCGTCGATTGCGGCACCATCAACAAGACTTGTGAGCTCTTCCCAGCTCAATCACGCGGCGAGTTTATTTCCATCCGCGAGTTCCTCCTGCACAACATCCTTGGCACGAGCTCTCCCCAGTTCCAATCGCGCGAGCTCTTCCCAGTTGTGATCACCCTCGATCTTTCCTTCCAGCCTCGCTTACACGAGCTTTTACCTGGTTTCGTTTGCGAGTCCTGCAATCTTCCAAGTTTTGTTTGAGAGTATCCCGAAGCTCCATCTGCGAGGTATTTCAGCCTCTATTTTTTCATGGCGAACTCTTCAAATTCGAGTAATCAGTCTGATGTTCAGTCCTCGTATGTGCCTTCTCCGCCTATTGATTATTCTTGCAGCCCTGACTCTTCTATCTCTTTCAGGATTACTACTGTTCCTTTAGACGATTCAAACTATCTTGAGTGGTCCCAGGCCGCTCAACATGCAATTCACAACCATTAAATATATGGGTACATTGATGGGACTGTGGTGTAATGTTACAGGTCCAAATGTTACGGTGCTACACGACGACGAGTCACCATGACAAGTCTACATGCGCCGGGCGTGTATATCGCAAGGGTCCACCGAGACCGCGGAGAATATTTAATAATAAATAGGTTGCTATGTTTGTTGACATATTTTTAGTATTTCTAATATTTCCTAATATCGGTATTTCCTAATTTCCAGTATTTCCTAATTTCAGTATTTCTTTTTATATTCGCTCGTCGCCACTATAAGTGGGTCGATAGACCTTGTAATCTTTATCTTGGAATGTATGAAGGTTTTTTAGGGTTGCTCCCTAATTTCCTCTCTTTTCTTACTTGTTCCTTCTCGCTCACCCCCGACGTCCCTTCCCCTTGCCAGATTCTTCCTGGAATTTATCCGTAATCGTATCAATTGGTCTGACCTGCCGCACCGCCCGCTCTCACCGCCGGTGCTCGAGTTTGCCTAAGGAATTCAGAAATCTATCTCCCTGGTCCACTGACCCGCACAACACCCGATCCTCTCCGACCCGCGTCATCGCGACACAGCCCTGTTTCCGTGACACAACACCCGATCCCGTGTTGCTATAGGAAAGATGAGCGGCTCGATCGTTGTCGTCGTTCCGCACGACGCGCGACCTAGCCGACGTGCGGTTCACTCTTGCCGGACATCCCGACTCCGATCCGCCTCCGGCATCACGCCGCCAACGCCGATCCGCCATGTCCTGCCCTCCAGCAACCAGATCGGCTCTCCAGCAACCAGATCGGCCCGCTCCACCTCCTCCAGCAACCGGATCGGCCTCCGACGTCCTTTCCGCACTCGATCCGCCCCGATTTGCCACAAAGCCTCCTCCAACAACCGGCTGATCCAGCCGCACCCCAACTCCGCCGCTGCAGCCCTCCAGATCTTCCGTCGCTCAGGGCCTCTGTTCTGCATCGTTCTCTTCACGGCGCCTGGCCTCGCTCCGCTCCAGGTATCGACTGTCCTTCGTCTGTGCCGCAGGGCTTCTGTCAGTCGGATCTGCTTCCCCTTCTGTTTCTGTTGCAGGAAGGCCGCCTCCCCGGGCCTTTGCTTCGCTGTGCTGCCATGGACATCACTGACATCACATCCAGCCTACATCTTTGGCACCATGGCCACCGCCCAATTCGCCTCTCCTGGGCCGCTGTTTTTGCTGTCGCCAACCACCAACCTTTGACTAGATTTCTCTGACCTAGTTGCACAAATCTTGGCCACATGCGCCTCCCTCCACGCCAAAGTCGATCATCTTCTAGTGTACCACGGGCAGGCTTCTGCAACCCCCCACGAGGTTCCCTGCCCTAAGCCGTCTCCACCACAGCCGCCTCCGCCACCATGCGAAAGTTTTCAGGCCATGCCACCTCTCTCCACGGTCGCTAATGCACCACCTCTCTCTACGGTGATCGTCCCTCCTCCGCTTCCACTGGCCGCATCTCCGCCTCTTCTGCCGCCCCGCCCGGTAAACTCGCCGCCCCCTCTATCGGCTCTTACTCCGCTGGCTCCAGTCTTGCCAACACCTCCAATCATTTCACTGTCTCCTCTCCCGGCTCTCGCTCTGCCGGCCCCTGCCCTGCCGCTTCCACCGGGCGCATCACCGCCTCTTCTGCCGCCCCGTGCCCCGCTGCCCCCGACGGATCCGTTCTTGCTGTCGGCCGCCGCGTCTCCGACATCCTTGTAGCGGCTGCTCACCACCGCCCCACTGACTTTGCGGAAGCCATTACTTCTGCCTCATGTCCTTCCGATGGCGTCGCCGCTATTCACCAACACCGCCACAACTGCTACGTGCTACCTGGATTTGTTCTGGCGGGAGGTCAAGGTACCAGATGATCTGTCCACCTGCTTGGTACACGAGCTTGAGGACAAGATCGTTTTGAAGGAAGGATGAAGTGTTACGGGTCCAAATGTTACGAAACTACATGACGACGAGCCACCATGACAAGTCTACACGCGCTGGGCGCGTATATCGCAAGGGCCCACCGAAACCGCGGAGAATATTTAATAATAAATAGGTTATTATGTTTGTTGACACATTTTTTGTATTTCCAGTATTTCCTAATTTCAGTATTTGCTAATTTCAGTATTTCCTTTTATATTCGCTGCTCGTCACTATAAGAGGGTCGACGGATCTTGTAATCTTTATCTTGGAATGTTTGAAGGTTTTTTAAGATTGCTCCCCAATTTCATCTTTTTTCTTCCTCCTTCCTTCTCGCTCACCCCCGCCGGCCCTTCCCCTTGCCAGATTCTTCCTGGAATTTATCCGTAATCGTATCATGCAACCTCCTGTCATTGACTCCTCATGACGAAACTGGGATGCTTAAAATTCTTTGGTGGTCTTGTGGCTTCTCCACTCCGGCCCCTTTGGTTTATCGCAGTTGCATGTTCATGGACTCTACCTTTGAGATTTGGAGTCGGACACATGAGACATATTCCCAAATTGACAGCTCCACTCAGGTTGCACGAGCTTACCCGCCGCCTTCTGAGTCTTCAGCAGGGATCTGCCAGTGTTGCGTCATATTTTTTTGAATTTGAACATCTCTATCAGGAGCTTGACTACTCTGATGATTTCACTCTCGCATGCACTGCAAATGCTCGAGCATTGAAAACAAAGGAGGATCAATACCGCTTCTGTCTTTCTTATGGGTCTCAACATGGATTTTGATATGGTCCGCACACACGTCCTTAACCGTAATCCTTTTCCCTCTTTGCGAGAATCTTTTAACATGGTTTTGGGTAATGAAGATCGTCGCCACTCTCTCCAGTCTGATAAGGTTCTGGATCGCTCCGCTCTTGCAGACATTAGACAAGACCAGCTATCCACCGGTCCCTCGACTAAGATTTGTGCTCACTACGGGAAGCCAGGACATGTTCGGCCATCCTGTTACCACCTCCATCTAGGGGTGCAACTTGGGTCGGTTCAGACCGGTTCCACTAAAAATCAAGAACCGATCTGTATTGTTTCGCTTCCTCCATTTTGGAACCAGAACCGACCCATATATTCAAAATTTTGAACCATACCCGAACCGAATAGTTCGATTCAGTTCCAGTTCGATTCTCGGATCTACCCGACGACATAATTACAACTACTACAACTGCTTAGAATATTTATAAAAAAAATCTTATTTTCCTACTGTTTTTTACAAAAATCTTATTTCCATTCAATTTTTTTACGCAAATATTATTTTCCTACAATTTTGTACACAAATCTTATTGTCTTATATGGTATATATGTTCAACAATAAATCTATAAAATATTATTTTAAACATATTTTTTTGTTACATTATATAGTGGTAAATGGTAATTAAATAAGATTTTCTTAAACAAGTTTTAAGCATTCAGTTCTCAATTCGGTTCTCGGGTACCCAACCGCAAGAACCGAGAACTGATCCAAAAGGTCGGTTCTTGCCTTTTTCAAAACCATTCCCTAACCGACAACCATTAGAACCGTCTTAAATTGATTGGTTCGGTTCATTTCCGGATCGGTTCTCAGTTATCCTGTTCTTTTTGCACGTCCCTACCTACATCCTCATCTTGCTCCTATCCGCAAGACTACTGGTGGTGGTAGTGGACGGGGTGGTTCTCTCCATCACACTTCCCGTCTTGCTGCCCATACTGCTGGCACGTATCTTGAGAAGCTTTCTTTCGACGTTTTTTCAGCCGATGATCTTGTTGCTCTGCATTGCCTCCTTCAGTCTCCTAACACCTCTTCTTCCGCTGCATTTGCCACCTCCGGGGCTCCCTGTGCGCAATCTGTTTCTGCTGCCCCTTCCGAGTGGAACATCGACTCTGGTGCTACCGATCATATGATGGGGGCGCCATCAGGGTTTACCTCATACACCCCTCTCTTGGGATGTGATAAAGTCATCACTGCTAATGACTCTCATTTTTCTATCGTTGGCAAAGAGACTGTCTTTTGTTCCCCTATTATGTCTCTCATGTCCGTTTGCATATTCATGCATTTCCTTGCAATTTACTCTCTATTAGTTGCTTGACTACATCATTAAACTGCTCCACACCTTTTCTACTTGATGGTTGTGTTTTTCTGGATTTGGCAATGAAGTGGTGCATTGGCAGTGGCAGAAACTCCGGGGCCTGTACATCTTAGACCATCTTCATGCCCAAGGTCTCTTTAGTACCTTTGCTCTCACTCCTGTGGATGTTCATCGGTGTCATCAACGTCTCGGACATCCGTCCCCCAATTATCTTCTTAAGATGTTTCTAATGTTTTCCAAATGTTTGGACAAGTTTGTTTGTGATGCTTGTAGTTTTTCTTAAAATGTACAACATAGTTAGCATAATGTATTTTCTCCGAGTATAATTGCTTTTGTTATAATTCACACCAATGTTTGGGGACCTCCTGTTACTTCTTTCTCTGGTCACTGATGGTTTGTCATATTTATTGTCCGTTTCTCTCGTATTATCTGAGTTTACTTATTAGAAAAGAAGAGTGATGTGTTTAACAGTTTTTAACTCTTTCATAAGATAGTTGACACTCAGTTAGGATATAAAATTCATGTCCTTCGCAATGCGACAATGGCGGGTAGTATGACAATCGTGATATATTTGATACTTATCTTGCTGACCATGAGATCCTACATCAAAGCACTTGTGTTCACACTTCCACCCAAACCTGTGTTACTGAACGAAAAAATAAACACCTTATAGAAGTCACCCGATGCCTCCTTATTACTATGGATCTTCTCAAATGTTATTGGGGTGATGCAGTACTCACTATGTCATACCTCATTAATCGTCTTCCCTCTAGTACCCTACAATATGTCTCCCCTCTATCCCGATTGTCCACTAAATGTGTAGTTGTTACGCCCCCGGACGGAGCCCGGCTATTTGGGCGTCAGTACACGAGACGGCGGGGGAGATACGGAGACGACAGCGGGGCTGAACCAATTGGTTCAGCCCCCACTCTCTGAAGACCCGACCCTCGGGGGCTGAACCAACCCGGTTCAGCCTCTATTGGGGCCGGCCGGCCGGCCTTGGGTCTGGGTATAAATATACCCGGTACCCCCCTTGGTTGGCAAGCAAGAATAATTCTAGGTTTTTCTCTCCTCTATCCCTTTCAACCCGAGTTTTTAAATCTTCTCTTAGATCTCTATCTCTCCCCCTTTCATCTCCTAACAATTGGTATCAGAGGTTTTTTTCTCCACCATGGTAACTACTCGAACGCTAGAGGAAATGGGCCGCTTGGAAACCCTAGAGGAAAATCTCGTGGGATTGACGGATTTGGTGATCGCAATCGAGGAAAACGTAAAAACTTTCACACAAAGGCTAGAAGAACGGATCGACACCCGAATGGAGGAGATCATGACGTTGTTGGCACAAAATCTGAAGGGTAAGACCGTGATGGAGGAGGATCCGGGCGGATCTTCCGCTGCACGGGTCGATCCGCACCGGATCGGCGCAAACGGAGGGCAGGCCGGCTCGACGAGGGGAGCGGGCATCACAGTGGGGGCTGGATCGAGCACGGGAGGGATCGGCGCAGGCGGGGTCGGCGCAGGAGGGATTGGGCCCGGCGGGTTCGGCGCAGGCGGGGGTGGCCCCGGCGGGGTTGGAACAGCCGAGATTGGCTCCGGTGAGTTCGACGTAGGCGGGGGTGGCTCCGGTGTGTTCGGAGCAGCCGGGATTGGCTCCGGCGGGTTCAGTACAGCCGGTTTCGGCACAGGTGGGGGCAGTTTGGGCGCTAGAGGTGGCGGGTGGACGATTTCCACATATGGAGGAGGGGAGGGGCTGTTAACTCACCCGGCAAGAGGAGGCATGCAGTGGGGTGGTGCTCCAACGGCGGGACCGTTTCGCCAAGGCTTCCCGGGTATGCCTTTTGAACACGAAGAACCCAGAAGGCCGGCGGGATATGGACAGGAGGCGGGATGGCGCAGACAGGTCGACGAGTGGCGGTATATGCCGCCAAAGTTGACACACATGAATTTTCCCAAGTTCCATGGCGACGACGCCTTGGAGTGGTTGCAGAAGGCATAACTGTTCTTCAGTTATCAGGAGGTTCCCGAAGGACAGTGGGTGCAGTTAGCATCATTCCATCTGGAAGATGATGCTTTCCAGTGGGTGGAGTGGTTTTTGAGGGGCACAGATTATGTGCCCTGAACGAATTTTGTGGACGGGTTCACCACTCACTTTGGGCCGTTAGAGTACGAGGACTTTTAGGCACTCCTGCAGAAGCTTCGTCAGAAGGGTACCATGATGGAATACCGTACTGAGTTTGAAAAGTTGGCGAACTGAGTATAGTGAGAAGAAAAGACGCTGCTCAGTTGTTTTGTGTCGGCTCTCAAGGACTATTTGCGAGATGAGATCCAGTCTTACATGCCCCGCAGCTTGAACCATGCGATCAACCTCGCTTGGATACAGGAAGAACGCTACAACAAGCAACATGCCCGCATCACAGCACGTACTACGACCACCACGGCCATGGTCAGGAAGGAACCAGAAGGTCCAAACAAGCCGGTTGTCACTCGGCTGACTTGGTCGAAACTTCAGGCGCGGAAGGACAAGTGGTTGTGTTTCAACTGTGACGAGAAGTTCGTTCCTGGGCACAAATGTCAGAAGGTTCAGGTGTTCATGCTACATGAGGACGGGGAAGAACATATAGACGAGGGTCCTGAGCCAGAGTTGACAGAGGAGTTGACAGTGACCGAGTTCGGAGTTTCGCTACAGGCGATGGAGGGCTGCACCGCCCCCTCACTATGCGCATGACAGGCAAGATCCTGAGGGAAAACATGACGATCTTGATAGACAGTGAGAGTACCCACAATTTCATCCATCCTGAGGTGGCATGTAGAGTGGGACACGTGGTTGATCAAGGGGCGTCCTTTCAGGTTATGGTGACCGATGGTAGCAAGCTGCAGTGTGAGGGAGTATTGAGGCAGGTGGAGCTCAACATACAGGGCTACACGGGACGGAGCGATGTTTACCTTCTTCCGATCAAAGGTTCCAATATGATGTTGGGAGTGCATTGGCTGCGTCAGCTACGGAGAGTCACTTTTGACTGGGATCACATGACCATGGAGATTTTACAACACGAGAAGCAGTTCTGTTTGAAGGGAATCAAAGCATCCCCGGTTAAGGAGATATCTGTTCGAAGTCTTCACCGGCTTGACGAGGAAGGAAGCATGATGGCGGTTCTGTTGGGCGTAAAGGCGGCCGATACGGGAGCATCTGAGGTACCCGTCCAGATGCAGTCTCTTCTCGATCGGTATACTGACATATTTCAGGATCCCCGTGCTCTCCCACCACCGCGCTTTCGGGACCATCAGATCGTGCTCGGGGGGGGGGGGGGGGGAGCCTACCAAGTACCAACATCCGGCCATACAGATATCCGCACATGCAGAAGGCTGAGATCGAGCGCAGTGTCCGGGAGATGTTGGCTGCGGGGATCATTCGCCACAGTACGAGTTCTTTCTCCGCCCCAATTATCTTGGTTAAGAAGAAGGATGCTTCGTGGAGGTTTTGTGTCGACTACCGCGCGTTGAACAGTGCTACCGTGAAGGATAAGTTCCACATTCCTCTGTTGAAGAGCTATTGGATGAGCTGCACGGTGCACAACGGTTCACCAAGCTTGATTTGCGATCCGACTATTATCAGATCTTGATGCGAGAAGAAGATATCCACAAAACGGCCTTCCGAACACACGACGGTCACTACGAGTTCCTGGTGATGACTAACGTACTGACCGGGGGGCCGTCGACTTCTCAGGCCAACATGAACGAGATCTTTCGGGAGCTCCTACGATGCTTTGTGCTGATTTTTTTTAATGACATTCTCATCTACAGCGCCAGTTTGGAGGAGCACTTGGCCCATGTCGAAGAAGTCTTTTCTATTCTCCGCCAGAATCAACTTTATGCCAAACGGTCCAAGTGTTCCTTTGGTCAAGAGGAGGTGGAGTACTTGGGACATCTCGTTTCAGCTCAAGGCGTCAAGGCGGACCCCAAGAAGATTGAGAGTTGCTTACCTGGCCGCGACCCCAGACTGTTCGGGCACTGCGGGGCTTCTTAGGTATCACGGGCTACTATCGTCGCTTTGTGAGAGACTATGGCAAGATTGCTAGGCCTGTTACTCAATTGCTGCAAAAAGACGCCTTCCTCTGGCAGGAGGAGGCTGAGGAGGCCTTCCAGACACTCAAGAGGGCGATGACGACGACGCCGGTCTTCGTACTTCCAGATTTCGGCAAGGAGTTTGTCGTGGAGACTGATGCTTCCGCAGTGGGGCTCGGGGCTGTGCTGATGCAGGAAGGGCGGCCCATAGCCTTCTATAGCAAGGCGTTAGCTCCCCGGACGCTAGGATTGTCCACGTATGAGAAGTAGATGCTAGCGGTGATTCATGCTGTGATGTTGTCGCGGCCTTACCTATTGGAACGACACTTCCAGATCCGGACGGATCATCAGAGTCTCAAACACTTCTTGGAGCAGCGGGTCTCTTCACCTCTCCAACAGAAGTGGGTGACCAAGCTTCTGGGCTATGATTATGAGATTGTCTACCGACAAGGGAAGGACAATCGGGTTGCTGATGCGTTGTCCCGCTTTCCTGAGGGTACCCTTGCTCAGATTTCCACACCATTGTTAGATTCCATTGATGAGATCCAGGATGAGGTGCAGCGTGATCGCGAGTTACAAACTATTGTGGAGGATCTGCGTCAGGCGCGTGCGACAGCACCGGGCTACCAGCTTCAGAATGACAGGCTGTACTATCGGGGTCGCGTGGTCATTCCCCCACAGTCTGCTTGGAGGACGGTCATGATGCATGAGTTCCATTCATCGCCGACGGGTGGTCACGCCGGCGTTCTCCGCACTCTTCAGCGCGCACGAGCAAATGTGTTTTGGAAAGTAATGCGCCAGGATATCCAGCTATTTGTTCAGCATTGTGACACTTGTCAGCGCCAGAAATATGAGACCACTTCCCCAGCCGGGTTACTTACGTCCTTGGAGATACCACACCAGATTTGGGATACTGTCTCCATGGATTTCATCGATGACTTGCCCCAGTCTAAGAGCAAGTCCGTCATCTTGGTGGTGATCGATAAGTTGTCCAAATACGGACATTTCCTCGCCCTGAGCCATCCGTACACCAGCGAATCTGTCGCAGCTCTTTTTGCCCACGAGATTGTTCGCCTTCATGGCATACCTCGGGCAATCATCTCGGATCGTGATTCAACGTTTGTTGACAACTTTTGGAAGGATCTCTTTCGCTTACAAGGGACCTCTTTACGTTTCAACACGACTCACCGTCCACAGACAGATGGCCAAACAGAGGTACTCAATCGGGGCGTCGAGACATATCTCCGTTGCTTCGTGATGGATGAGCCGCACACTTGGACGAGTTGGTTGCATTGGGCTGAGTACTATTACAATACTTCCTACCATTCAGCCAGCAAGCTAACCCCCTTTGAGGTCGTGTACGGTCCTCCTTCATTGAGCACTTATGAGTCGGGTAGTACGACGTTGGCTGCGGTTGACCGTGCACTCCGTGATCGTGACCGCACCCTCGCCACTTTAGCCCAATCCTTCTCCGGACAACGCAGGATCGCATGAAGGAACAGACTGACAAGCATCAGGTTGATCGAGAGTTTCAGGTGGGGGATGAGGTCTTTCTCATGCTCCGCCCATTCCGACAGTTGTCTGTGGCACAGCGGACGAACCAGAAGCTGGCACCCCGTTACTATGGT
Source organism: Platanthera guangdongensis (assembly GCA_039583875.1). NCBI lineage: Eukaryota > Viridiplantae > Streptophyta > Magnoliopsida > Asparagales > Orchidaceae > Platanthera > Platanthera guangdongensis. Next base: position 21,723,341 of record CM077167.1, on the reverse strand, counting down.
CCCTTTCGGATCATCCGACGGGTTGGGCCGGTTGCTTATACGCTGGCATTGCCTGAAGGATCGAGGATACATCTGACTTTTCACGTCTCCTTGTTGAAGCAGAAGATCAACGACACTATTTAGCCCAGTCCTCTCTTGCCTGAGGCTACCAGGCTACCAACGCGGGCGAGCTACGCCCGATCCCTGAAGACATCCTGTTGATCAAGTGGATGCGCCGAGGCACGACGTACTGTCCTGAGTTACTAGTCAAGTGGAAGAATCTGACAGCAGAGCACAACACCTAGGTCGACTTGTTGGAGTTTGTGAAGCTCTACCCCGATTTCCACCTTGAGGACAAGCTGGTTCTTGATGGGGAAGAGAATGTTACGCCCTTGGACGGAGCCCGGCTATTTGGGCGTCAATACACGTGACGGCGGGGGAGATACGAAGGCGTCAACGGGGCTGAACCAACTGGTTCAGCCCCCACTCTCTGAAGACCCGGCCCTCGGGGGCTGAACCAACCCGGTTCAGCCCCTATTGGGGCCGGCCGGCCCCCTTGGGTCCGGGTATAAATATACCCGGTACCCCCCCGGTTGGCAAACAAGAATAATTCCAGGTTTTTGTCTCCTATATCCCTCTCAATCCTAGTTTTCAAATCTTCTCTTAGATCTCTATCTCTCCCCCTTTCATCTCCTAACAGTAGTCCACACATCTCCTTTACCTCTGAGTGTGTAACGTGTGTTTGAATGTGTATGTTTTGTCCACATTCATCAACACACTGGTGATAAATTAGATGCACGTTCCCTTAAATGTGTCTTTGTTGGCTACGCATCCACTATGAAAGGCTATTGTTGTTCTCATTCTGCCTCTCGCCGTTTCTTCTGTACCATGGGCGCGACGTTCCGTGAAGGGGAAAACTTCTTTGGTTCACGTTAGGGGGAATAAGATACTTATGTCGACGTCGATCCAATTTTTTCCCTTCCCATCGCTCCAAATATTTCAACTGCTCCTACGACGAATCCAACTACTACTATGGATCCAACTACCGTATCCACTTCCGTACAATTTATAGTTCCATGTTGTTTTTTCTATATTCCATGTTCCAAGAATTATTTCACCGGTTCCTTAGGTCTATCAAAGACGTAATATTGGTGTTAAGGTGCCACACACCCTTGTCATTCCACCATAATTGATACTCTTCTGAACCAGACTTTGATGAAGACCTCCATCAACCTCTCATATGTTTGAAATGTAAGTCAACATTTTCTACTTACCCAATTGCAAATTATATCTCATTTCATAATTTGACAGAGACATAGAGCCTTCATCTCCTCTCTGGTCTCTGCTCGTATTCCTAACACTTTGGCAGGAAATAATAAATATACCAGAATGGAGAAAGACAATGAAAGAAGAGATGTTTGCATTAGAGAAAAACCAGATTTAGACCCTATCACACCTCCCTCTGGAAAGAAACCTGTTGACTCCAATTGGATATTCTCTGTCAAGCAGAATCAATAAGGTGTCGTCGAGAGATACAAGACACGTCTTGTTGCTCAGGGATATACTCAAACCCCCGGTGTGTATTACCATGAGACATTTGCGCCAATTGCCAAAATGGACTCTATATGCATTATAGAACAAGATATTGGGGGATTTATATCTTCAATAATTCATATTCATATAAAATAAATAAATACAACAGTACTATCCATTTATAGATGGAACTTCCACAGAAGCTAGATCTAGAGGGAAGTTGGGAACATTACGTCCATACCAAGATTGACATGATTTATGATATCAACCCAAGTGTTAATGACATGACCTTGACTGCCAACTACAGATTGGTTTAAATTAAAACCGTTCAGGTTGAACCCCATAGTGCTAACACCCAAAGCAATGAACCAGATACCCATGACAGGCCAAGCAACCAAAAAGAAATGTAAAGAACGAGAATTTTTATCACGTGTTGCATGCCTTGGATGGGATCTCCATCAAATGGATGTTAAAAATGTCTTCTTACATCACGATCTTGAAGAAGAGGTGTACAATAAGTTTTTGTCGTGTTTCTTGAAGCAAGGGGTAGAAGGGAAAGTTTGTCAACTCTAGAAATTTCTCTATGGGTTGATGTAATCTCTAGGGCTTGGTTTGGAAAATTCCAAAAGGCCAAACCTTATTGGGATACAAATAGGGTCATTCTGATCATACCCTGTTTGTTAAGAGAAATGCAGAGAAGGTGGTTGTTCTCATCATCCATGTCGACAATATCATTATCACACAAAATGATTTGTAAGAAATCGCGAGGTTGAAAACACACCTATGCAAGGAGTTCGATGTCAGGAACCACAAAAAGTTAAAAATTTTCTTAGGATTTGAAGTTGCACGATCTGTCCGTGAAATCTTCATTTCTCAAAGAAAATGTCTTAGATCTTTTAGAGGAAACATAGATGCTTGGTTATGCTCCGACATATACCCCCATCAAAGCAAATTGTAAAACTGATGAAGACAAGGATGGTGAGAAGATGAACGCCTCTAGTTATCAAAGACTGATGGGAAGGGTAATCTACCTCACACACACTCGCCCTGATATCACACATGCTGTTGGGATCCTTTGCAGATACATGCATTCTCCCAGAGTAAGACATCAGGAAGCCGCTCTGAGAGTGCTGCAGTACCTGAGAAATCTCCTGGTCGAGGACTACTATTCTATTGGAATGAGCATTTGAATGTTGAAGTATATACAAATGTTGATTGGTTTGGAAGCCAAGACGACCGAAAGTCAACCACTAGATATTGCTCCTTTGTTGGAGGAAACCTCGTGACATGGCAAAGAAACATAATGTAGTAGCAAGGTATAGTGCAGAAGCGGAATATAGTGCAATATCACAGAGGGTATGCTAATTGCTCTGGCTCAAATCTCTAATGCATGATTTAGGGCTACAAGATGGGAAATATATGTGACTATACTGCAACAATAAAGCAGCTATCAACATTGCTCATAATCTGTTCATCGTGATTGATCAAAGCATGTTGAAATCGTTAGATACTTTATTAAAGACCTTGACAACATTTGCACTCCTTTCGTTCAATCCCAAGATTAGCTGGCAGACATCTTCACCAAAGGCTTGAGCTGTGACACGTTCACTGATAACATCTTCAGGATGTGAATGATCGACACATACTCTCATCTTGAGGGGGAGCTGAATTATTATCATTTTTACGAGTTAAATAACCCATTGTTAAGGCCAACGTATAAGGTTCATCTTCCTCCTTGTATTTAGTCCCACACCTCTCATCCTGTTTTAGGATCTCCTCCTTTGTGCATATATAGAGGAACATTGTAATAGAGATATTTTAGATTAGAGTAGCTGCAACTGTTTTCATTTCTCAACTGTATTGAAATAATATTCTATTTCATTTCTCAACTGTTTCTATCCATTTGTGAGTAGCTGCAACTTAATTTTGTAGCAAATAGCACAAAACCCTTAATAGGCTCCTCTTAAATTTACAGTAACCTGGTTATTTATTTGTCAGTCCATAATTTTAGCACACATCTAACATTTTCCTTTTAGCAAACTCAACTTGAAAACCTACATTTTCTTATTGCCTAGCACTGAAATACATATAGCATAGTCAGTTACATTGCAATCAAATGACTTTACCTTGAAGTTTCTGTGCCCATTTTTATTGCAATATATTGTTGAAACGCTTCTGTTTTAACACTCTGCTTTTACCCTTTGAAATCTTTCTATAGACTAATTATTATCAATTACAAATTCACTAAAACTTGTCCTATTATGCACTCAGCATTTATTGATGCATATCTTAGTAGGCATGACCAACCAAGTGTTATAATTTCCCGCTTTTGGACATGACTGATTATTGTCAATTACAATTTCATAGAATTTTGTGTGTCAAGCATTCAACATTTATTGTTGCATGATTAGCTAAGTAGACATGAAGAAATAAGTGTCAAACTAGCTTCTAGGTTCAAATAATTTTCGTATTTTAATGTATTAGACATAGGTATTTTTTAAACTTATTTGACTTATAGAAACCACTTGGTTTATTCAGCTGAGCTATTAACTACAAACAAGCTTTCTGAATTGGCCTGCTTGGCTCTGTATCTCATGTATGAGAAAAAACAAGGAAAGAGATCTTCTTGGTATCTTTTCATCAAAGAACTTGACCGCCAAAGAGGAAGAGGCCAGCTAGCTGTGGAGTCCCCACTGCTGTGGTCAGAAGACGAGCTTGCTTATCTTGAAGGCAGTCCTACAAAGGTATTACTTGAAAATTATGTTATCTTTATATCAAAACATAGCGCATTTTCAGAAAGTCTAACATCATGATTTTCTACGTACCATGATCTCAATATTTCTTGCAATTTATCTGTTTTAGTTTGTAAATTGATTAGGCTGAAGTCCTTGGGAGGGAGGAAGGGATAAAGAGAGAGTACAACGAGCTTGACACAGTTTGGTTCATGGCTGGTTCGTTGTTTAAGGTCATTCTTTTGCATGTCTATCATGCTATTACATTCTGCTCCAGAGGTCATTTAGTTCTTCTGATCAATAATTTTCTTGTTTTTGACATAATGTATCATGCTTTGCAGCAATATCCCTTTGATATACCAACTGAGGCTTTTCCATATGAGATCTTTAAGCAGGCTTTTGTGGCAGTTCAGTCATGTGTCGTTCATCTGCAGGTAGTTTATTGATTATTGTCATATCATATAAAATTGTGGTCAAGTGTTTATCTAAGTTATCTCATCAACTACTTATGATATTTTTTTAAAACAGTTATCCTTGTAAATACTGCATTGACCTTGATCAATTAAAAAAAGTTTATCCATGTAAAAAAATGTTTATCCACATCGAATAGAATTGTGGTCAATTAATACAATATTTTTGATATTGCCATAGCATAACTCCGGTTGCCATGACTTATAGTATTACTCATCAAGTGTGAGGTTTCCAAGGAGTTGATGGAAACATACCTTGCATTTATAGTAGTCCATTTGAGTTTTAGAGCATTGTGTGCTTAGTTGTTTATCAATACTTTGGCAGATCTACATCATGATGATTAGTGTTAACCCATCTATTTAAGTTTTGCTTAATTTATTCTCCTTTAATTCTTGCTGAGTGCTATGTAAGGTGTTGCCCTTGGGCTCTGTTTGGGGCGGCGAATATTCTGCGGCCCGGATCCAGCTGAATGCCATCGCTGTTCTGCATCAGTTTTGAGGTGCCATGGTCGGGCATCAGCTGGCGGTGCTCGCACAAATCCACGAACACCAACCCGCGGATCCGTGCCACCGGCGTTCCGCCCCAAACGGGCCTCAATCTGTGCTAATACTTTTACATGTAACCTTTTATGAGCAATATATCCATGTTATATTTTGCCTTCCACTTTTTATTCTTTATTGTTTAGTACTCATTTTATCTACGAGTCCTTGGGATTCATTTTCCATTTTTTGTTACATGTGTTCCAGCCAAAAATCTTACCCAGTGAATGGAGCTTTTGCCTGTGCAAAGTTGAGAAGGGTTGATATGCAACCCTACACTTATAAAGAAATGTTATCGCTGCTCGAATTGGGATTTTCAGATATACTAGGGCAACTCACTCGTTACTTCATTTTGTACTCTTATATAATCAATCATCTGTCTATCCTTCGTTTACCAAATCTATCCTTCGTTTACCAAATCCATCCTAACTTCTTATTTCTACCACACAATTACTCTATTAATGATTTGTTGCCGCCTAGAAATTGAATGTACATATAAATGCTGCCAGACTAACTGCAATTTCATAAATTTGTCTTTTCTCCATGACACATTCTCATATCGTGTAATACATCTAATTTACTTCTTCATTTAAACTGTCTTAACTTTAGTAGTTATATCCTCGTATATATCCACATTCTTTATATAATTGATGAGCGAATTTCATATAGTGTTTTAGACCCTATTCTAGCATAGTTTTTTTTTCGCTCATGCTTTAGTTGTTTTCATCATAAAATCGTTAGAAATCTATTTGTATGTTAAGTGAGCGCATTTGAGCTAGATATGACATATTTTTAGTCATTTCATGCATGAGGGAGACCTCTTCTCCCTCTCATTTTATTTATATAGTTAGATGTTATTGTTGTGGCTGTGCGAATATGTTTTTCTGGAGGTTTGTTCTGTTTTTCCTACAGGTACAGTGATTGTGGTATTATCCCCGTGCGCCTCAGTCATCTTCCAAGGAGGAGGCCACTACTCGTGCATTTTTCTTTTCGCACGAGCAGTGTTCTCTGCGCCCGACCACTGGTCATGTACAATCATTTTGCGCTTGTTAACTAGACTTTTTCCAGATCGACCAGAGGAGTCCACTACACGTGCATTTTCCTTGGCGTGCGAGGAGTGGACCCCTCTGCGCACTACCACTGATTGTGCGAGGTCTTTCTACAGACAACGGCGAGAGCCTTGATATCAATGAGAGAAGGCTACTTCACGTGCGTTTTTCTTCTCGCACGAGTAGTGACCCCTCTATTTGTGCACGACCACTGGTCGTGCGTGGCTATTTGCAAAATCTAACCTGAGAACCACTTATTTTCGCACGAGGATACTCACAAGGATAGTAGCACGACCACTGGTCGTGCGAGGCCAACATCCCCCCCTCCCAAAAAAAAATCTCAAGTTTTCCCGCCAGTCTAGGTTCCTTCGCGCACGAGCAGTGGATTTTTTCTTCTCACACGACCACTTGTCGTGTGTCTGCTCGTGCGCTGGTCAAAATCCTGCTCCGCTTATAAATATGCAGGTTCGTCTTTTCAGCAGGACCCCCATTCTTTTTTTCTCCTAAGCCCGCCGTTTTTGTTTTCCAAGGGATAGGGATCATCACTTAGGCTCTCCCTATTATCTAAGAGCTCAAGATTGAAGAAGAAGAAGAAGCATCCCGCTCATCGCAAGCTAGGGATCCATAAGAGAAGACATGGGTGGAGCAAAACCCTTGAGAAGACGGGTCAACTGGGAGCTGGTTACAGGAGTTCCTCTACCCTGGACGACAGCCGATGAGCAAAGCGTTCATGGAGTCGCGACCCGGAACCTCCTTTGTCACTATAAAAGAGTTTCAAGCATCGTTTGTATCTCTCTCCTCCTCTCCTGCAATCTAGGTCGATGTGACTTGTCTTTCTTTTCTCATATTGATGATGGTGGAATGAACTTGTGTGTATGATTGCTATTAATATTTTTATTGAAGTAGGATTAAATGAAACTATTAAAGTGCAATTTTGGAAAGACTTAGATGATTTAGTAAGAGAAATCTCATAAAAACAGAAGATTTTCATAGGAGGAGACTTACATGGACATATAGGGAAGGAAAATGTAGATTACACAGTCATTCATGAAGGATATGAAGAAAAGAATGAAAAAAGACGAATCATTTTAGACTTTGCCGTATCACATGGGATTCTTCGTGGTTTCTCCTCTACCCTCACTTTTGAGGGAGGTAATTCACTGACCCTCTATTGTTTTGGGCCTTGTGAAATTTATTGCTTGTGCTAGTGTTAGTGTTTATGATAATTCAATGTCATCTATGATTGTGCTTCAACATGTCTGAAATAAGTTTCTCGATTTCGATGTGTCGCTCAACCGCCTCTGTTAGTTTCAGCTTCCTTAAGGCAAGTAGAGATCTCTCTCTTGCAGTCATTCAACTTAAATGAATGTCTGTTCTCATAATTTTACGACTTCACTTTTGAATATATGATTCGACAAATAAATTTAGAACTTGAATACCTAATTTGACAAGCTAATAGTTTGTGGTTTAATATATTTGAAATGACATGAGTTAGTGTAATTATGTGATTTAATTAGATTCTCACTTTGATGGATTTTGTCTCATTTGATGAATGAATCAAAGAATAGTGGATTTTTGATTAATTTGAGGAATGGTAGGTCTTTGAGCACAGACATTAATTAATTTGAATGATAACTGTTAAGATTCCTTACTAGCGATTAAATGATTGATGGTTTATGTCATGCTCGTATCGTACACACATTTTTACTTGCAAGATATTTATGTCTGAAAATGGTTTAATCTAGATGACTATTTGTTATTCCAGGATCGATGCATATCAACTTACCCTTGCGGTTTACTTGAAAAACTTTCTTGTTAATGATAACTTAATCCCTCGAACCCGTAATGGTCAAACTCATTCCCTAGTTTTCGATGTCATTGAATCTTTTCTTATACCTGTCTGGTTGCAAGACCTGAGTAAAGTTTGTTCTTGATCTGATCTTTCCTTTTAAGTTAACATGTTCCTGTTGTAATCACTAAAATATGAATCATTTAACTCAATAATATCTTACACAATCATTGTAAGATAGTGTTTAATTGATGCATCTCTCTGCTTGCATGGTCACGACAAACAAGAATTTTTCTAATAATACTTGTATATGAACTTGAGTGTAAATCAGGTGCACCCACTAAAAACACATACACAATTCATTGATTAAAACTTGTGATATACTTGATCAATTATATGTTATGATTCAGAGTAAGTTTAATTCAAGTTATTTTTGTTTGAATATTTTGCTTGTCTGTCTTGTTAGTTTTGCCTCATTGAAAATTGATACACATACATTTATGCTTCGCTTACTAGTTAATGTATTTTACTTGCTCACTTGTTTATTTTAATGTTTTGAGATATTTCCTTCTTATTTTGGAATCGCCTTAGTGTTCGTGACAGGGCCCCCAGGTCCTCGAGCCCGATCTTCATTAAGTTCCAGGTTCTATGTTTACGTTTCATTTCTTTTACTGTAAGACACTTCTTTTATGTAATAATAATGATTAGTAAATCATGAACAACTGTTATGCTATATTATATGCACCCAAAGCTAATATTGTTTGTATTGTTCATTAATTCGAACCTGTCACTGTATGAAATTTATATCTGAATTTGTATCATAAGTTTTAATAAAATGCATGTGCACTTGTTTCAAACTATTATATTTTAAAGGTTCCGCTTAAAAACAAACTATTTTCCTTCAAATTAATTATTTTAAATCTATTTATCAGCATCTCTGCTCCCGCCTTACAGACATGAATTTTCTTGCCGCCCATGCCTGCGGCATCACGACCCGCCCAAAGCGCACTCTGAATTTTGTTGAGACGGTTCGTGACACATGTCCTTTCACTTTCCTCTGTTTTACATGTTCCTTCGTTTTCTCACAATCTTCTCTTCTTCATCAATCACTTAAGTATTTCTTTAAATTGCTCTGTAACCTTTTACCCTGATGTTTGTGTATTTCAGGATCTGGATACGAAGTGGACGCTTGACAATGATAGTAACGTTGGCGGACCGTACTTGCTGAACCAGTCGTTATCTTCTAGTGCTCTTTCCACCACCAGGGCTCCAACATTACACGACATCCGACGCTGGCATCTGCCCCTTGGACACCCTTCTCCTTTATATCTTACCAAACTTTTTTCTGCTTTCAGCTGTTTAATTAAATCGTTTATTTGTGACACATGTGAACGCTCAAAACATGTTTGTCGTAGTATCAGTCATGTTTCTTCTCCTAGTTCTAGTCCGTTTGATGTTATATAATTTGATGTTTGAGGTCCCTCCCCGGTGTTATTTTTATCTGGTTATAAATTGTTTGTTACATTTATTTATTGTCATTCTCGTACTACTTGGTTGTATTTATTTTAAAAAAAGTGATGTGCTTACTTGCTTTCAGTCCTTTCATCAAATGGTTGTGATTTAGTTCAACGATACAGTTCGTGTGCTTCGTAGTTATAATGGTGAGGGATATGATGATCGGGGGGAGTTTGGTACCTATCTTGCCAAACATGACATTATTCACCAAACCACTTGTGTCCACACATCTACTCAAAATGGTGTTGCAGAACTGAAAAATAGACACTTACTAGAGGTTGCTCGTTGTTTGTTAATTGCAATGCATCTTCCTAAGTCCTATTGAGGTGATGCAGTTCTGACTGTTGTTCATCTCATCAACCGCCTTCCATTTCATATGATACGCCCCTATACCGTTTAGCCAAGAACCACCTTGTCCACACCTCTCACGTCGCCCCTCGCATCTTTGACTCAGTCTGCTTTGTTCATGTTCATACCCTGCACCGCGATAAGCTGGATGCTCGCTCCCTCCGATGTGTCTTTGTTGGCTACTCTCCTACCGCCAAAAGGTTTAGGTGTTATCATCCTCCTACACGTCGCTATTACTGTACTGTGAATGTTACTTTTCGTGAGGGGGAGTCCTACTTTGGTCCTCGCCAGGGGGAGACGAGTAATAATAGTGATGAGACCATTGACTTTCTTCTCCCGATTGTTGCTTCTGCTCCTAGCTTACCCACTTCTGCTTCCATACCTATTACCTCTATTCCTTCTCCTACTGCTTCCATACCCGCCACCTTTATTCCTCTTATATTATATATTTACTCTCGCAGACCTCGGATGGCTGAGCAAGCACAGACCGTGGATGTACCACCGGTGCCGGTACCTGTCTCCGCTCCAGATTCAGACGATGACCTCCTTGTACCCATTGCTCGTCTTAAAGGTAAAACGGGTGACACCAAACATCCTATTGCTAACATCTCTTACTCTCACCTCTCTCAGGCTCACAAAGCTTTTATCTCATCTCTTTTCTCTATTGTGATTCCTAAGACCTGACAGGAGGTTGTTCAGATACCAGAGTGGAAACATGCTATCAAAGAAGAAATGTGTGCCTTGGAGAAAAATGGAACATGACGTCTTGCTCGCCTTCCCCCTGAGAAACGAACAGTTGGATCAAGCTAGATCTTCTCTGTTAAGCAGAATCAAGATGGGGTAGTGGAGCGGTATAAAGCCCTCTTGGTCACTCAAGGGTATACCCAGACCCAAGGAATTGATTACCAAGAAACTTTTGCTCCTGTTGCAAAGATGAACTATATTCAGGTGATCCTCTCTTGTGTTGTGTGTCGTGGGTGGGAGTTAGAACAACTTGATGTTAAAAATGCATTTTTGCATGGTGATCTGGAAAAAGAAGTTTACATGACTGTCCCTCCTGGCTTTACCAAAGAAGTGTCCAGTAGAAAGGTCTGTCGTCTGCAAAAATCCCTATATGGCCTGAAGCAGTCCCCTAGAGCTTGATTTGGACGGTTTAATAGGGCCATGCTTCAACTAGGCTATACTTAAGGGCGTGCTGATCATACTCTCTTTATCAAGCGAATATGGGTTCAGGTTTCGATTGTTATTGTGTACGTGAATGACATCATCATTACAGAAGATGATCTAGAGGACATCGTACACTTGAAAAAACAATTGGGCAAAGAATTTGAAGTCAAGGATCTCGGTAAGTTGAAATACTTCTTGGGAATTGAAGTAGTGAGATCTCGTCGGGGGATCTTCATCTCTCATAGAAAGTGTACCCTTGACCTTCTGGAGGAAATTGGGATGCTTAGGTGTGCCCTTGACCTTCTGGAGGAAATTGGGATGCTCCTGTGGATACTCCTATTGAGGCTAATCACAAGATTGATGTTGATACTAGTGGAGAGAAAGTGAATGGTTCAAGGTACCAACGACTGGTTGAGAGGCTCATATATCTATCTCATACTCGCCCCGATATTGCGTACGCCGTTAGTGTCCTAAGTAGATTTATGCACTAATCTTATAGTTCGCCATCAACAGACAACGTATCGGGTGTTGAGATACCTGAAGAAATCTCCGGGTCGTGGTATTCTGTTATTTGCAAGCCAACCTTTGGAGATTGAAGTGTATACAGATGCTGATTGGGCCGGTAGTCAAGACGATAGAAAGTCAACTACTGGGTATTGCTCATTTGTAGGCGACAACCTTGTTTCATGAAAGAGTAAGAAACAGAATGTTGTGGCCCACTCGAGTGCTGAAGCAGAATATAGGTCTATGGCGCAGAGAGTATGTGAAAGGTTGTGGTTGAAGACAATTCTCCAAGATATGAGTCTCCAGGTGAACAGACCAGCTACTATCTACTGCGATAACAAAGCGGCCATCAGTATTGCTCACAATCCGGCCCAACACGGCAGGACACAACATGTTGAAGTTGACAGACACTTCATCAAAGATCACTTTGACAAGGGAAATATGTGCACTCCGTTCGTGAACTCACATGACCAACTAGCTGACGTCTTCACGAAGGGGTTGAGCAGTGACAACTTCATGAACAATACTATTAAGTTGGGAATGATCGATATATATTCTCAACTTGAGGGGGAGAGTTGAATATACGCGTCATACGCGTTTTTAGTTCAAGTTTTATTTTTCCCGCTATTTATCTCACGTGATATGTCACGCGAATGTTGTCATATATATATGTATGTTGGGCCCAATTTAGGGCAACAAATTATTTCTTTCCTCATTTCTACTGTTAGGAATAGATACTGCTAAATCTTAGATTATCTTTAGGATATAAAATCAACAAATCTAAGTAGCTTTGTATACTTGTTTATGCTAAAGACAATTTCAAACTTGGTTATCATTGAAACTTGAAATTTCATATTGTTCCCATTTGATGATTAACATTTTATACTCTTATAAATGTATTACAAAATATAGTAAGTATATTAAATAATTTAATTATTTCCTTTAATTACCTTAGCTCCTTGAGGGATGCCTAGCACTTTTTATAACAATTGTATCACATAAATTCTCAACTATTTGTGCAGTATACTTGATTAGTGCATCAATGTGCTCATCAAATGAGTGTATCTTGTACATTTGTGCTCTTAAACAATTTTTATTCTTTAGTAAGCAAACATCAAAATATTTAAAGTATATATATTCTTTGTCTATAAACAATTACATTTTTTAGGAAATGGATATTTTCTGTGGAAGTAAAATGAGTTTAGTTTTCGAGTTGTCTGACTAATGAAGCGATGTATCTGTGATTATTTGCGTGAAACAGAATGTTAGTTTGGCTAGAAGGTTTGCTTTGGTTCCTTTAGGGCCACCACTATTGGCTTACAAAAGCAACTGTAAGGCAATGCTTAAAGCTGATCAAGATTTTGTTCAACTAGTTGTTGATCGGCCATATAAGGCCGGGGAAGCAATTGTTGTATGGTAATCTTCTTTGCTACCTAAAATCTTCAAAAAAAAATTCTATTAGCATAAATTGACTCATCTTCCAAAAAAAGTCCCATCTTCTGTTTGCACATTTGTGAAATGTGCATTTGCAGGCATGCGGCGTTTCATTGTCATATATACTGAAAAATGTCATGTACATCTAGGTGTGGCCCACAACCAAATTCAAGGCTACTTCTGAATTATGGTTTGGTGGATGAAGATAATCCATATGATCGGCTATTAATTGAGGTTAGGTAGTCGTAGTGTTGAAATGTGATGTTTTTTAGGCCAAATTTTTATTATTGTTGATCCTTATATTTCTTTTAATTGCAAGACAGACATCCTTAAACACAGAAGATCCTCAATACCAAGACAAGCGAATGGTTGCTCAGAGAAATGGGAAGCTGGCTGTCCAAGTTTTTAATGTATGTTTATGTGTTACAGCAAGTTACTTTATAATTATTATTGTTCAGATTTTCCCAATAATAATGAGTTCCATTCCTCTTTTCTTTTAGGTGTATGTTGGAAGAGAGAGTGAAGCTATTTTAGATATGCTTCCTTATTTGCGATTGGGTTATGTTTCAGATCCATCTGAGATGCACTCTGTTATTTCTTCACAGGGTCCCATTTGTCCAGTAAGCCAGTTTATTCTACATTTTATTGTTATTCTAAAAAAAATGAATTTCTAATTTCCAATTGGCGTATTAGCATCTCGATATTAAATATTTTACATGCCATGCATGTGGTTTTGGTCTCAGTGCGGATATCATCTCCCTTCTGCATATATTTATGGTTTTGGAAGTCCACATGTCTATGAGATAGATATAGAAGCACGGATTTGTCAAACAAATCACACCTTTGTATATATCTGGTGTCCATTAATGAGAAGGGACATATCTTGAACCCAATTTCTACTGCGATGGATATAAGTGTAAGTGAGAATGTCCAAGACAATGGTTGCAATTCCATGAGGCCGAGCTAACTTCAAAACTTGTCCTTAGTTCGTATTTCTGGCTTTAACCTGCCTCAGTGAAGTCAAAGTTGCGGGTAATCTCTAATCAACCACACAACAATGAATTAATTCTCGGGCCTTGACACACTTTCCATCATACTATGAGAGCTAGCCATGCCCAAAACTATTTTCTTAACCGCAAGGAGGGTATACCGAAGATAGGGTTATGATTGGAGCGAAGTCATAACATGATAGCCATATTGTAATGTGCAGTTGGATCAATCCTTTTTTAAGGAGAACTAATAGTTATGCTAGTTGGGTATTTTGGTTTGACACTGCTTGCCACAAAAAAAGCGCTATATTTGGGCTTAGCTCGAATATTAATGTCTTCTATTTATTGACTATGATGTGAGACTAGAAGAACTTGTTATTCTAGATCGTAATAAGTTGTTACTATCTCTTTTTTGCATTTTCATGTCACCATATGAGAGGACGCGAGGGCATGCAAAAGGAAAGAGTGGGATGCACTTCTTTTACTTTTGGCAAGCAAGTCTTTTTTTATTTGAGATATTGAAATTTTATGCTCTTTAATGAGTGCAAAACTAAGTGAGGGAAAAAGGGCTAGTTATAAAGCATTATGCGCTTGTAGGAATGATGAAAACTTGACAAAGTATAAAATCGTCGAGAAGCTAAAAAGACGGTTAGTAATGCAAGAAGTCAAGTTGAAGAATTTTACAAGCGACTAAATACCAAATATGAAGAGCGTGATATATATACAATTGCTCGAGTTAGAGAGATGAATACAAGGGATTTAAGCCAAGTTAAATGCATGAAGCATGAAATAGATTCAATTTTTATGGATGACGTGGCTATTAAGGAGTGATGAAAACGATACTTTTATCAACTCTACTTTTACAGGTGGTATCTTACGGTTGCCAACGACTACTGGACGGTGAATGACCCTTGCTGGTTCGGATTCAGCTTTCCGACGACGGCTATTCTTCCCGCCGCATCCACTTTTTTTAGGACGAGATCCCCTGCCTTGAACTATCTGATGCATACATACTTGTCGAAGTGCTTCACCATTCGCCTTTTGATCTCCTCTTGACAAACGTAGGCAAGGTTCCGAAGTTCCTTGATAAATTCGAGGGAAAGCCTCTGGGCATCATCATTTTCTAAGCGTCATTCCTCGTCTCCGTCTTCGCCACAACTACTCTCGGGCTTTTGATCTCGAATTCCACTGGGATGAGAGAATCAGACTCGTAGGACAACTTGAAAGGTGTTTTCCCCATGGCCGAGTTCGGAGTGGTTCTCAGAGCCTAATGAACCGAAGGGAGCTGTTCCACCCAGTTCTCTTTCAGTTTTTCGACCTTTTTCTTTAGGAGATTGATGACTAGCTTGTTGGCTGCCTTCACCTGCCCATTACTCCTTGGATGGTGTACAGAGGCAAATCGAAGATCTGCCCCTAGCTACCTGCATAAATCTTCCAACTACAGGCTAGCGAACTATGGACTGTTGTTGGTGATGATAGCGAGAGTAATCCCGAGCCTGCAAACGATCTCTCCCCCGATGAAGTTCTTCACGACTTGAAAAGTCGTTTTGGCTAGAGCTTTAATATCAATACAATTTGAGAAGTAGTTGATCATGACGAGAACTAACTTCCTCTGACCATTGGCTTGGGGGGATGGGCCTATCAAGTCCATTATCCAGATGGCGAACGACCAAGGGGATATGATTGAATGAAGTGCTGGGCTGGCTGCAGCTGGAATGAAGCGAAGAGCTGACACTTCTGGCATTTCTTCGCAAAGGTTTCAACATCCTTTTTGATGGTCGGCCAAAAGTATCCTTCCCGCATTATTCTTTGCTCCATAGTGCGAGTCCCATAGAGCGGACACTTCTGGCATTTATTTGCGAAGCTTTCGTCATCTTTTCTGATGGTTGGCCAGAAGTAGCTTTGCCGCATGATTCTTTGCTATAGAGTGCGAGTCCCAAATTGACTTCCACATTCTCCCTAACGAGTCTCCACCACTCGCAGAATCTCGATCTCTGATACACATCTGGCCAGGAGGCCCGAGTTGGTCTTGCGATATAGCTTCTCTTCATGTAGCAGGTAGTAAGCTGTTTTGTATCAGAACTTTCTTTTGTCTCCATCATCTGCTGGGAGTCGGCCGGTAGCTAGAAAGGTGACAAACAGATCCATCCAGGAAGCTCGCTACTCGATCTCCATCACCTCCCTTTCTTCAATGGATGGCTGGAACAACTCAGTGATTGTTCCACCGGCCCTCGGGTTGTACTTGGCCAAACAATCAGCTGCCGAGTTCTCCTCCCACGGCACATGCTTGATGAAGAAAGACTCCCTCCCATCAGACCCTTTACTTTTACCAAGTATCTTTGCAGGATGTGGTCACGCACTTCGAAATCTCCTCTGATTTGTGACGCGACCAACATTGAATCTATGAAGTCCCTGACATCCTAGATCCCCAACTCCTTAGCGAGACGCGAGCCTGTCACTATAACTTCGTACTTTGCCTGGTTATTCGTGACGGGGAAGAGGATCTTGACTGCTTGCTCGATCCAGGTTCCCTGCGGGCTTACTAGAACGATGCCCACTCCCATCGAGTTCTTACTGAAGCTCCGTCCACGAACATCTTCCAGGAAACTGGGCTTGATGAGCCTTCGTCTCCACCCTCCTCTACTGAAAAGTCAGCTAGGAAATCTGCTACGTCTTTCGCCTTGATCGCCACCTTGGGCGAGAAAGAGATATTGAACTTGCTGAGTTCTACTGCCCACTTTGCTAGCCTTCCCAAATGCTTCACCACATCTAAGATACTTCAAAGGGGATGATCTGTCACGAATTTGATGGAGTGAGCTTGAAAATATGGCCGGAGCTTCCGCGCCGACACCACCAATGCAAAAACTAGCTTCTCCAGGATGTGATATCTCGTCTCTGCTTTCCTGAGTACCTGACTCACTTAGTAGATGGGCAACTACCCCCTTCCTTTTTCTCTGACGGGCACCGAGCTTACTGCCTCCGCCCCCACTCCTAGATAGAGGAGCATGTCCTCGCCTTCCTTTTGGCCTTGGAGTAGAGGAGCCTGAGTTTGTTGCTGCTTGAGTTTTTCAAAGGCCTCCTCACACTTCTCGGTCCATTCGAACTGCTGGTTGCTTCAGAGGGTTTGGAAGATAGGAGATCACTTCTCACAGGCCTTGGACAGGAAGCGGTTAAGACCTTTCAGCCTTCCTGTCTGCCTCTGGACTTCTTTGGTGCTTTTTGGCGACATTATTTCCCGGATAGCCCTCACCATATCAGAATTAGGCTCCACTCCCTTTGGGGTAAGAAAATGCCCCAGGAACTTTCCTCTCCCTGCTCCGAACACACACTTTGCCGGATTAAGCCTCATTTTGAACTTCGAAGCGTCGCGAAGGTCTCCACCGGATCCTTGATGTTCTCCTGAACGCTCCCGCTCTTAACCAGGAGATCATCCACGTAAACCTACAGGTTCCGCCCCTTTTGCTCTTTCAAGACTTGGTCCATCATCCGCTGGTAGGTAGCTCCCGTGTTCTTCAACCCAAAAGACATCATTTTATAGTTGTAGCAGTCATCACTGGTGATGAAGGAGACGTCACAACAATCAATTGGATGCATCCAAATTTGATGGTATCCTGAAAAGGCATCAATGAAGTTCATCACAAAAAACCGACGACTGAATCAATCAGTGCGTCAATTCGAGGCAAGGGATAACTATGCTTAGGGCAAGATTTATTCAACAAAGAAAAATTGATACACATTCTTCAACCTCCTCCGACCTTCTTCACCATTACAACGTTTGAGACTCAGTCTGGATACTGGATCTCTGACACAAAGTCTGCCTCAAACAACTTCCTCACCTCCTCCCTAATGGGCTCATCCAACGCAGTGGTGCTTGCCCTCTTCTTCTGCTGGATAGGCTTGACCCCGTGTCCAAGTTGAGGCGGTGGCAGGCAACATCCGCGTCGATCTCTGACATCTCTGCGGCGTTCCAAGCGAAGATGTCAACATTCTCCTGCAGGCATGCCACCATCTCCATCTTCCCGCCAAGCTCCACAGACCCTCCGATCTTTAGCATCCGATCTTTAACAACCAAGACTCTCTGCCTTCCGTGATCACCTCCACTTTCTCCAGCTCTTCCGCAGCCTCAAGCCTATCCATCCCTTCAAACATCTTCTCCATTTTCTCCGCATCCTCCATCCAGCTGATGGTGCTAACGACGTTGAGATAACACTCATGAGTTGCTCTTGGATCACTCTGGATTCTCACCTGGACATCACCTTCGCTATACTTCAAGTACTGATGGTAGGAGGATGGGACAACCTTGAATAAGTTGATTAGCGGCCTCCCAAAGATCGCCTTGTAGCAACTCGGCGCATCGACGATGACAAATCGACACTTGATTGAGGTGTCGCTGAGTGTTACTACCAGATCCACTCCTCCCTCCACCTCCTTCTCTCCAGAGAAGCCAAAGAGGGGACCATCCGAAGCTGTCTCCCTCCCTACTTCCACTTGCGAATCGTCGAACGTATTTTTGAAGATGACATTTACCGAGCTCCCGTTGTCCACCAGGATACGGTCGACGGTGAAGTCCTTCACGGCTGCCTCGATCACGAGGGCATCATGAAAGGGATTCTTATTCCCTAAATATGTCCTCCGAGAAGGTGATCTCATCCAACAGGGGTGGTGCCTGAGAGGTCGAGGCAACGCTCTTGCGGTAGATTTGATGGAGACTCCCCTTGCGGGAAGCTCCCAGCCCCCCTACTGCTTCTCCTCCTGCTCTTAACAACTTCTCTGCGGCCTCCTCGGTCAACTCGATCCTCGTTCCTCCGATCGGGACCATGAAACACCGCCGGCCCCACTGGGGCTTCCTGCCTCCGCTCTCCTCCCCATGCTCCTCCTTGCAGCCTCTTCATTGCTTCCCAAAACTTCGGGCGAGTCATGGTCTCATGCTCTTCTCCTCGATGCAGCTCGTAGTAGAGGGGGATCTCCTCTGCCTGGTTCCTCAGATTATTCCTTTGGTGACGCCTATTCCCCTGTTTGACAATGGTCATCTCTTACTCTCATCCTCCTTCCTAACGCCTCTCTTGCTTGCGGACATTCGTCCTCTCAGGGGAGAACCACCTTCCCTGATCTTGGTATTGGGGCCTTCTTGCTAACCTCCACGAAGGTTGGTTCACCGGGAACTGAAACCTCCGCCCCTCTTTCCTATTCTCTGGAGCCACCAAGGGCCTCCTCTTTTCCTGCCTTCGAGGCCTCTCCTGCCTCATATGCTCCTCCCTCCTCGGCTCTTCCTTCCTTCTTCCTTCTCTCTTCACCTGTCCCTCCTTGGGCCTTCCTCCAAATGCTCCGTCTTCATCACCCTCTTCTCGGGTTACCCTTTCCAGCTTGGCCAAAAAGCTGGGGTTCGTTGACTCCCCGTGCACAAACTTATTTGCTCTCTCGATCAAGTATTCATAGGACACTGGGGGATCCTTGCTGATCTCCAGATTTAAAAGACCCTGCTTCAGACTGAATGACCTCCTGGAAATGGTCAATATAATGACCAAGCGATTTGTTCACCCCTGCTTCTGATGAAAGAGAGCAGTTTCCTCCTTCCTCTTCTTTGACGTCCCAAACCGCGTCATCAACCCTCGACGCAGGTCTTCAAGGTAGTAGATCGAGCTTCCCGGGAGCTGGTGGAACCAATCTCCGACCTTCCCCTCGAAGGTGATGGAGAAGAAACGACACTTGAACGCATCCGTCATATTACGGATCGACACCACACCCTCAAACTACTGAATATACCTGACCGATTCATCTCTCCCTGAGTAGTAGGTCAGGACAGACTCTCTGAAGCCTTCTGGGACTGGGGCCAACAACACCTCACTAAACGAGCTCCTTCCCCCTTGCTGGCAACGGTCTTCGACTTGGCGAGAAACTCCTCCATACTCGCCACCTAGGCGAGTAGCTTGGAACCTTGCCTGATTCTCCACATCTCTGAATCTGATGCCCTGAGAACTCGCCGGGTAGAACTGTGACTGTAATAATCGCTCCGGCTCTTTCGTCACATGTTCTTTTCCTGGTCGACTGAAGGGACCACCATCCTCCGACAGAGTCACGTGATGAGGCGAGGTCGCTGTGACCTCTGCGCGAGGAAGCAATGCTGCTCGCAATGTCCCCTCCATCCTCCACGCGAAATCCTTGAAAACCGACATCGTCACATAGTCGCCTCCACCTGTTGAGTTGCCGACTGTCTCTCCATGCTCGTCAGCATCCGCCATCTCGCCTACTCGCTAGATTTTCTTTCTCTGGCCGCGATACACGCTCACCACACCAAAGTGTTGAAGCCGGGAAAATCCCTACCTCCAAAATTCGGATCAATGCAGCCTAAGGTTCCTGGTCTGGCGATCGGGCTTGATGAATTGAAGGGCAAGGACAAAGAAACTATGTGAACACTAAAAGGACCCCAGGCGCTGTGGCAGGGAGGCCCCATCACGTCCCCGAAAGCTTAGAAAAACTGTCCCTCTACAACCAAAGATGACCGAGCAGGGTACGAGAAGGCACTAACTTGACGACTATCTAAGAACATATGGTCATCAAGGGAGATGATCACTATCTCACGGCCAAAATCTTCGAAAGCAAGATCCAAAAGCTCAGCCAAAAATGTTAATCCTTGTATTCCCGTGGTCCTATTTATAGGGAAATCCAAGAGAGAGAGAGAGGGAGGGGGGGGGGGGAGGGTCTTATTTATTCCCCCCCCCCCCCCCACCACCACCACCACCACCACTTGCCCACTATGCGACTATGAGGGGATCTCGCCTGGCTTGGGCGAGTATCTCCCCCGGTCGCCCACCTAAAGAGTGTGGAGGGATGCTCGCACATGCTCGCCCAGGTCTTCTCTTGCCTCAATGTTTGACCCTTGACTTCTGTCTTGACCCGTTGACTTTAGCTTCTGCTTACATGGCTTGAATGGGTCCACCCATGACAAATATGGATTTTACATTTGTGAAGTTGCTTAACGTTGTCTTTAATGATGGATTATGTTTGATTTAATTACATCGTTAAATAACATTTTTTCTAAATAATATGTTATTTATGTCTTAAAGCAGTCATATATAAATGTGGGTTGAATTAGGAAACACCGATAAGTCAATACCATCTTATAAGTCATATTTAATCACTGCTTAGATTTCCTAGATTCCTTTGAATAGTAACAGTCAGAATTTGACAGATAATGCTAACACCTGGTAACACTGCTATTTTGACTACACCACTGTCTATATAAAACTGAACCAAACAACTCCTTTGATTCTTTAGATATAAAAATAAGCCCATCATCATTAGAGTAGGAAGCTGATGTATTGGAAGGCGAAGAAGGATAAATTATGGAAAAGTGAAGAACAGCTGTTCCTACATATATCCTTAATTTGTTCAATAATAGAATGTCTTCCATGTATAATTGAAGGAATCTAATTAAAATTTCAAGAATATTGATTTTTGTAGCTTTTTTTCTCCCCTTTACTTCTTGGTAGATTCTATGGATTCTTATATTTATATTATATAAGAAGTTCCATATTTATTCCTGTTATATCTTTTGCTGATACAGACCAATTCATTGTTTTTCTTAACATAATGATTGCAGGTGAGTCCTTGTATGGAACGTGCAGTTCTGGACCAACTAGTTGGTTATTTCCAGACTCGTCTTTCAAGATACCCTACAACATTAAGCGAAGATGAAGCCATTGTAATATAAATTAAGGGTCATTTACTGGGATCTCCTCGCCAACTTTGCATAATAACAAGGACCTCCTCTCTATCTTTCAAAGTTATCTAAACAATGTAAACCTAGAGGGCTTGTTTTGGTAATTTTGAATTATAGAGGAGGTCCTTGTAATTATGCAAAGATGGAGGGGAGTTTTTCATAATTATTCCTATAAAATAATACTTTAAAACTAGTTGTATACCAATTCCATTTTTTATGATGAACCAGATGGATAATTGGCAATTGGATCCAAAGAAAAGAATTGCTGCTAGGCTTGTTAGTTTGGAAAAGAAAATGCTAAATGCTTGTATTCTAGCAACTGTAGAGTTCATAGAGCAGCTACCAGATCACACCATATCTCCTTGTCCAGCTCCTTTTGCACCTCTATTGAAATAGAAGGTACGCAACTTCTTTGATGAACTTAATAAGGAATATATCAGTTATTCAATAATTTTCCAATAATTTGATCGTTCATACAATAAATTTATATAAAGTAAATCCTAAGATGAGGATGCTAAAAGTGATGAGATTATCTTTATTATTCTCCGCATATCTGTACTATGTATAAATGAAAATTTTGGTGTTACGTTGTAATGAAGAGTACATCATACTAATCTCAGCTATTGGATTTATTTTAAAATCAAATGTTTTTTTAAAGCAGAGCCTGTAAAGCTTCAAAAACAGGTAATTCAGGGGCTGCTTTGACATGTGTGCTCCGTTGACATTCTTCAAGCGACAATGTAGTTTTTTTTTGTAAAATCAAAGAAATTGACTCTTTATTTTTTTAAAAAATATATATATATTAAATTTGATTACTTCAATACAAGCAGTCTTGCACATGGTATCCTACCTCTTTCCCTCATATTTTGTATTCAACGAAATTATACGACGAGTTGCTGAGGTATTCTTTGTCGAGGCACAGGAGAACCCCATGCAAGACTTCTTGTGAAAAAATAAGAACCAATCCAAAAGTTGGCCATAGTTAATGATGGGATATATGTTTTTTGAAAGTAAGTATAGTGCAGCTTCTTTGTAGCCTGGTTGGGATCTTTGGTTGGCCTATTAAAAAAATTTATCTGATATTGCCAAAGTAGTTGAATGATGAATCATATTTATTGTGCTGTATTAAGTTGCTTTTGGGCTAAATTTCTGTCACGTGTTGTGCGCATTGTTTTGTAATTTTTGCTTTGATTTTCTCTGGGTTGTTTGCAGGGAAGATTAGTTTCTTTTTTTTTATCAAATATACTCTTGTAGTCGAAGATACTGGAATCCTTGAACTTTGACCACTTGGAGGCCAGGTAACCTACAATATTCAGGTAATTTAAGTGAATGCTAGATGCCTGGTTTATGTACTTTTATTCTAAGGGTCTGGAGTTCTTGTTTTCTAAGGGTTAAGTTGCAATGGCCCTCCTTATAGCAACCACCACAATTAAACATTTTCATTTCTTGTATCATCAGAGGCGCAAAGTAAGAACATTCACCGTACATCATTATCATTCATTTCGTGACAGAGTACTAATATAAAAGTACAAGACAAAATAAGTCATTTCATTAAGAATGAGTTTACATAGATAATGCCTTACATGTAATACACAAAACAAGGAACTGACCAACATCCAATATATACATGTACGACATGCACATAGACTGAGATCTAATCTACCTAAAATAAAATTGAAAGTTGTCGTACTGGCAATTTGGGTCCTTGCAGCTCTCTCGGCGAGTGGAGAGCACTTCACAAACTAATGTAGTCACCTCCACCCGAAGACGATACTTCTTGTCCATCTTTAGCCGCTTCTTCAATGCTATAAGTTTTTTGCTACAGACGTTGAGAACATCATGGAGACCAAACCCCACCAGTACATTCCTACTACAGACGTTGATGACACCTGGGTACTTTCCAGTAGAGCTTGATCGACTCACCCCTGGACTTCGACTTCAGTACAACCGTCTCCATTCACCGAAGATGACAAATTTTCAGTCTGAGAGAGTTGATTGGCGAGGACACTTTTCCATCAACGACACTTGGACGACCTCTGGTGGACCTCTTCAAGTCTTACCTTGCCTACATCGAGAGAATTTTGTTTTTTATTCATCGGGAGATGAATTCTTTCAAGTTGGGGAGATTGATGCGGAGCAGAGATGAGACCTTCAGTGGAGGACGAGTTTTGGGCCCGTTCGGGGCCTATTGACGACTTTTCATATATGGCGTGCCCGGATCGACGATTGGCCTCCGCAGATGTGTCCGGATCCGCGTTGCGATAGATAGTGGGCTGATTGAGGGGACTGCAGAATTTGGTGAAAGTCTTCCTGGATTCCCGCGATACCGCCACGGTGCCGACTCCGTAGAACCCTAGGTGATGACTCCTAGGTGTGTATCTCCCTCCCCAAGATTTTTCCTAACCCTAGGCCCCTTCTTCCCCCTCCCACACCCCCTCTCTCAGCCTCCATAGCCCCAAATCTAGCCACCACGTTAATTCCCGTTCCTTTTTTTCAATTCACGGTTTAATAATGAAATTCACTGTTCACCCCTAACGTTTTCCCCCTCTATGTTCCACCGCCGGCCTCCCTAACTCCTCCAGGAAACCAACAAACCGCCCCCTCCCTTGGCTTGTCCCTACCTGATCCACCTCCTGCTGTCTTTACTCTAGCCCGATGCCCCTTCACCAGTCACCGCCCTCATTGTCACGACCCGTCTCGACAAAAGACAGAGTGCGCTTCGGGCGGGCCATGATGCCACACATGGGCAGAAAGAAAACCATGTCTGCTAAGGCGGATGCAGAGAATACTGAAAATAGTTTTAAAGTAATTACTTTGGAGAAAAACAATTTGATTTTATTGCGGGAGTTTTTAGGGTTTAAAACAGTAAAAATTTTAAGTGCACATGCAATTTTGTAAAAATCATATTTTTCAGGAAATTTCTACAGATGTCATGCAATTATGATTCAAAAGAGGTTGCACATGCATTAACATCAAATTCTAGTACATAAAGTATTTAAATAGCTTGACAGTTGTCCATGATACCAGAGAAAATGTCTGATTGTAATTATTACATAAAAGAATTATTTGACATTAAATAAAATGTAAACATAGAACCTGGAACTTTAAACAGATCGAGCTCGAGGACCTGGCGGCGCTGCACGAACTCTAAGGCAATTCCAAAACAAAAAAGAAAAGTCTCAGAATATTGAAATAAACATAGTGAGTAAGGAAAAGTACAAAACAGTAATAGAAACAGAAATGTATGAGTGTACCAGTTTCTCATGAAGCAAAATTATTCGAGACAAGCAAATAAAAGAGCTAAACAGAACAAGTTAGTTTATTAAACTACTCCGGAGTATAACATATGGACCGATCAAGAAATGTCATTAGCTGTAATCAGTGAAATGTGAAAGTGTTTTATTTGATGCACGAGATTCTAATGTAAGTCTAAACGCAAGTCTTATCAAAATGGTTATGTTTGCTATGACCATTTGTTGGTTTCCGTTGCCAGTCAAGCGGAAACACGAGTCAAAGCGTCACATCAATTTAACACTACCTTTCATTGATTGCTTATGACATTAATGATTTTAAAGATTCATGATTTAGGAGATTCCTAACATATCAATACCTGATACAAATTCAGCGATTCAGCTGTACAAGATTAGAGTTCATAAACGCGTCAAGAGAGTAATTGAGTTATGGAGCAACATTCGCTCAAGTCTTAGAACAAACCTAAGAAACAGAATTCGATGACACAAGATTCAATGACACAAACAAAACTAGATAGGGAGCAATATATTTTACGTGATTCAAGTATTTGCAAGTGGTATGAATACAACTATACATCATTTTTCTCAGATATCAAAATACTTGATTAGATTAATTCATTTTCATGAACGATCGTCTTCCAAGTAAACATATATTCGATACGACTGTTTATATAAAATCACAGATCATCACTTTGTTTACTATCCAGAATCATTATCAATTACAATTAAGACACATATTATGCATGCCCAACAATCTATTGTTCTTCGTATTTTATCTTAATTGAGCAAATCTCTCATCTAAACGAGTATCCAAGTAAAAACTCATCTACGATCACAATTTCATGTAATTCCAACATATTAACCCTAAGTTATTAACTTATCGGATTGAGCACTTAAAATATCAATTCATTTGACAGATCGATATATTCAAGAATGTGACCAAACAGTTAAAAGAATAGATGCAATAAAATAAATTCAATGTTGCAAGAAAGAGGGATCTCTACATGCCTTAAATGAGTTTGAATCTGACGGAGACGGCTGAGCAGCGCAAGCAAGATTTAGAAACCCTAACTGGACCCGTTCAGGAACAATCACAGACAACATCTGATAATCTGACAAGACAGAAAACCGAACGTTAGCACAACAATTTATATATCGCAAGAATCAAATAAGAGCGGGGTTTAGAAATTTTACCTCCCTCAAAAGAGAGGGGAGAAGAGACTACAACGCAGAAACGGAGGCTTGACGACGCTTGGGTTACGAAAATCCTAATTCAGAGAGAAATTTGGAGATATCACGTTGGTACCGTCGTCGAACGCCGCCGGAAAATACGAACATATCACAGTTAGACGATTACGAGAGAGACAAAAATCTGAATCGCAACATACATGCAAATTTGGAGCATAAAAATTATTTAGGAATCAAGAAAATTCTGATTAAGGGTGAAGGAGGGAGATTCTTACCATAAGGAAGTCGAATCCGGGCTCAAGGAGGAGAGAGAAAGAAACCCTAGCGAAATCGGAGACCACAGAAGAGGGAAAGCGGCCGCCGGAGGGAGAGAAGGCGGCTGCCGGCCACCAGGAGGCAAGAAGAACTGGATGCAGCATGCAACGACTACCAGAGAAGGCAGAGCTCCTGTCGGCCATAACAGGCGGAAGAGGCTAAGTCGGCGCCTGGAGAGGAGGAAGGAGCAGCAGGGAGGTGCGGCGTTTGCGGGATCGGGAGGCACAGGAGCAGAGGGAGGCGGAATCGACAGCAGCGGCTGAGCGGGAGATGGGAGGACGTCGACGTGTCGCTGCGACGAGTTAGGTATAAGAGGGGGGGGGGTATGTGTTATATTTAATTATTATCATTATCATTATCATGGATTGCGACAGAGACCCGGGCGGTCCGGAAGAACCGGCCCCGCTCGGGAGCGGGTTGCGGGTTTTCCTAAAACCGGTTTTCCTGCGGGGAGCCCAAAAAAACCGAAAATGAGGGGGGTGTTTTGACCAAGTAAGGGCCACTCAACCATTTGCATTGATGAATGTTTTTAA
The DNA here is from genome assembly GCA_039583875.1 of Platanthera guangdongensis. NCBI lineage: Eukaryota > Viridiplantae > Streptophyta > Magnoliopsida > Asparagales > Orchidaceae > Platanthera > Platanthera guangdongensis. The sequence goes on along the minus strand of CM077167.1, from coordinate 21,696,285 downwards.
AATATATTATATACATTGATTAATACATATTTTTTTTTATCAGGGAAGGCAGTCATATTTATCAAATATTATCTCATTCTTTTTATTTAATTAGATCAAGTAGTTATAAAATTTGTTAAAGATTCATAAAAAGTGGGTTAGTATAAAATAAAAATTATGTTATTATATATTTATCAGAGAGGGGTATATTTTAAAATACGGGGTATATGATATATATTATTATATAACGGTTAATGATTATTATTATGGCCGGTCCGGTTTTCACCTTTATTATATAATTGGGTTGTTACATTCTCCCATACTTAGGAAACTTCCCGGGGAAGCTCTCTGAATGGGACTCTTAGGACGAAAATTCAGATGACATTCATTTCAACAAAATTTGCAGATCAAGGGATAGAAGTTAACTATGAACACAAAGAAACAAAGATGAGAACAAGCGCGATGACTTATCAAAATCAAGAGAAATGTTGTGGATACTTGCTATGCAGGTCAGATACACGTTCAGAGGGGAAACTTTTTAGACTTAGCGGGTTCGGCCAGATATAAAGATTGACTTCATGAAACACAGGAAAGTCTTCAATTAGCTCGAAATTGAGCGACAAGACACGAGAATCCGAGAGCAAAAAGATCTTTGCACGAAGGGAAGACGTGACACCAAAGAGGAAAAGAAGCTGAATGTCGATTGAGTATCGACAAAAACAAGTCAAACTGGAGTTGGAGAATCACAAGACAACGCTGAAGAAATACAACAGAGCAATTCACAAGAACAATCTCATCTTTTGCTGACACTCAGAAGTTATTTTGAAGAATATACAGGAGGATCATATAAGATTGATGAACACGCGGAACATGAAAGACTAATTACAAATATCGGGGACTTGAAATTAGATATTCTAACACATTTCTTACTGTCGGGTACATAAATTATATAATAATTACAATATTTTCATTGAACAACTCTAGTTAATGATCATGCAAGTGCAACAATGAGATCATGTGCAATGTCTAGCAAATAGAAAATTCATGGGTGTACAATCATTATTGTTGTTTTTGGCTTCACACTTGTGCAATGATTTATGATATGAATGCAAATGAATGGATACACATGTCATGTTAAACACCCATATCACTTAACGTGTTATGCATATTATGACTCTAATGACAGCGCACTTGAAAATATTAAACCGCACATACAATTTAATATTCGCAAGCGGTGTATATCCTAGTGGAAAATATATCAAGATTTAATACTTAAATCTTAAATGCATGTAAAAAAAATCCTTTCCTCCACGTCATGCCATGTCCTACACAATTTATCTTTTGATCAGAATTTGAAGGGCCTGAAGCCCATATTTCTCACATTTAATATTGTTTATCTGACTTTATGTTTGTATATCAAGCGTGTTGCATATGCGAGGGGAAAATGACCCTAACGTCATTAGGACAATGGGAATATGATCAAACATCAACCATCACATGCAAATTAACAGAATGGATCGAAAAAAATATCATAATTCATAATTTCATCACAATATTGCTTGCCTCTGTCATAATATAAAGAAATACCTAAATGAAATTTCCTTTTTATTTCCCAAACACGATTTAAACTGCTGTTCAGGGACTCGCTTAAGGGAATAATGTATGAAATCACATAAAATGCCACTATTTTGATCAATTAAGCAAAAGAGGGAGGATGTAAGAAAATCTTCACAGGTAATCATTTAGGGCTTCTCCAAATTTTACCCATGCTCAGCCATAATGCAAGAGAAATGGGATTAGGACCATTTTCTATCCAAATACTCAAAACTACCCTCTCTTACTAACAAGAAATTGTTTCTTATGTCTTATACACTCGCTTCAAAGGAAATCACACAAAATTGCCAAGAGGATCATTTTCCTTCATTATTTCTGTACAAGAATGGAATATAAAGCATAAAAGCTTATTACTTCATGTATTAAAATCCTTGGACAGCCGACCTTAAGTGACTTTTGAAATTACAAAAACCTCCCCTGTAAGTTTACATTTCATAACACCCATGCATAAAAATACCCCCTTGGAGTAAATTTTCAGGAGGTGTCTTTGTTCATGGATGTTGTGAAATTTAAACCTACAAGGGAAATTTTTGTAATTTCAAAAGTTAGAGGGGTGCGATTTGTAATTTTGCAAACTTTGAGGGGAGGGCCTAGTAAATGGTACATATTTAAATTCAAATATATTGTTACTTTAATTAATTTATAATTTGGGTTTAAATAATGGGTTAAATTCAATTCAAGAATCAAGATATTTGTGAGGTCTAAAGACGGTTTAACAAGTCAGTTTGTTTCCAAGCATCCAATCTCCTTCCCCCCCCCCTCCTCTCTCTTTCTCTCTCCTTCTCTTTTGTTACAATCACTCGGCGATGGCTTTCTCCTTGACAAATGACAACTGATGTCGGCATCAATGCGGCAAGTAGCTTCGGATTACAATGACAGCAAGATGCCCGAGCGAGGGATGGACGCGTGTGCGCAAAGGACAGATAAAAACCCTCGTCGTCTCTATTTCACCACGAGGCTACATAAAACCCAGCATATTTTATGAAAGAAATGCATGAATCCTTCTGGACCCTCTCAATAAGTGCTTTTATTTTCTTCCATGCATTCAGAGACTGCCATTGATGATTTCTTCTTCAACAGTTCAAGCTTCGTGTTGCTGGTCTCCGCGCTCAAGTTTCCGTATGCCATTTTCCCATGAAAGCTCTGTGGAGTGAGTTCTACTACACATTTGAATGTGGAAATTACTTTTCATTAAATGATTTAATTCCTTTAAATGGCTTATTTTGGCCTTTTTCCTGCTAATGTTTGCGTGCTTTTCTGTGCATACGAGCTTAAAAAAGGCGAATTCGATATTTCCAGTTTTGTGGGTGAAGGAATGTGCAGGAATTTTCAATTTCGATGATAAAATTTTCGCGAAGTTATGCCAACATACACACTTCTCTTATGGTGCAATTTTGGGGTTGTTATACATTCAATCAAGAGTCTTCTCCCATTTAAAAATAAGTTTTAATAAAAATAAATTTTAATAAAAATAAATTTTAATTTTATATTTTAGATTGCACTTTTAATTTATTTTAGTTTAGAATAATAATGGTAGAATAATTGGACGGTTGTGATGTATTTGATGTGATCACTATTAATTTATGTTATAATCGACGGTTAAAATGTGATTAATTTACTATGTTTCTAGATTTTGTTTAGGCATTGTTTATGCAGATTAGTATTGGCTACATGCAAAGCATAATTTTGGTTTGCTTGCTCCTTAAAATTCTTCTATCCAAACCAAAATTTTTATAGGTCTCACCTGATGCAGCCTTGTTTCCTCCGCTTGGTGCCTGCTGACGAACCTCCCAGCAAAACACCTCTCCGAGCCCGGCCATTCATCCCCCTGGCGGATACGAGTCCCCCCGATAGTCGGGTATTGGGCACATTGAGAGAAATATCCTTCTCGGCCTCTCTCCCGTTAGTTGCTACATGCCCATACTCCAGCTCTATCCGTTCTTCTTTCCGGCCCGTAAGCCTGCCTCAAAACTATCATCTTCTTCGTGAGTTTCTCACCGGAATTTCTTCTCGACGTGATCCCACTTAATTTTTTCCTCATTTCCACTCTAAAATCCTGTGATTCCTTCTTTGGAAGTGATGTGTTTGGTTATATTGCAGTTTATTTGGCATTTTTTTTGGCTTTAGAGTTGCTTACTTATAGGCTCCTAGCAATGTCTTGAGAACTTGTAATCTTGGCCTTCCTCCCTTTTTGTAAATAGATTCTTTCTATTTTGTTAGCTTCATGAGTTTTAGGCACATCCAAATAGCTATTAGCAAACCAAAATAAATTTGATATATAGCTTTTGGCTATTTATGTTCGTTCTCCAAAGCAAGCTATTATCATTTAGCAATCCTGCCTCCTTCCCTTGGGCTGATAGTTCTATCTTCCTTTCTCTCTCTTGTTGTCCGCTTTGGAAGTTCCAGCTCTTTTTCACATTTTGTGTTTCGACTTTCTCATTTATGCACTGCTTGGGTGGTTTTTGTAATATATAAAATAAAAATTAAAAAATAGAAAATTATTAATTAAGAAGGGTAAATTTGAAAGTAACTGTTTAAATAAAGGGTGTTTTTTTATTTTTAATATAATGTGTGTATATATATATACTATTGATGGTGTTTCCCCTGAAATTTCTAAGTCAAATTGGCAAGACTTGGACTAAGTGTGCATGGGCTCGATCAGACCAATCACACGCATCGAAGCTGCAAAACCCAGGAACCCTAGAAAGGAAGTCGAGCCTGCGCTGTCGCTCGCGGCTGGGCCCGTGCGCTGCCATCGCGCGGCCCGTGCGTGGCCGGCGCACGCAGGGGCACGTCGTGCGCGGCCGCTCTCCGTGCGGCTGCATGTGGCCAGCCCGCGTGGCCGCAGGCCCGTTTCTCGCGTGAAATTGTTGCATGTTGCCCGGTCTTTCCCTAGTCCGCAGAAATACCTAAATGAAATTTTCCCGAGCTCAGCAACACTCCAAGGTCAGAGCGCTCCCATCGAGGCTCTGAGGACTTGAGTCATTTATCCTCATTTCCTGCACTGTAACGAAGTAGCAGCCTGTCGTCCAACGAGATCAAGTCAAACTTTGTAAAATGTTGAGAAGGTAGTGGATTTTGGTTCGACACAGTTTCAACCACATATTTTTTTTTTCATTTTTTCTTGGTTTTCCATGTAAAAAACATCTCTTAGCATTTGATGCGGTTCACTTTGACTGTTTGTGCGCCCGGTTTGATTCCGAGCTGAGCCGGTCTGATTTCTCCAGACCTGGGAAGACCGCGACCCACAATAGTTTGGCGCCATCTGTGGGAAAGTGTTCTCAAATTCTGCAACTTTAAAAGCAGTGCTTGTCACACACAAGCACCTCAAACTCGCAGCAACACAACAGAAGGCCTATCGCTTGACCTTTACGTTGGTCCCCGCAAAGCGTCGTGAGGCAAGGGGGCACGATCCTAGGCATGGAGGTGAAGACAATTGTCGGCCCCCCTGCCTTGGCTGGGCAGGTTTTCACCATAGCCCGACGTGAAGGGGAGCACCCCGACAAGAGGGCGCGCAAGGATAACACCATTCGTTTTGGAAACGAAGACGCGGTGGGAGTGCGCAAGCTGCATCGGGACCCCCTCGTTATCAGCGCATGGATAGGGGAGCCCTGCCTAAAGGTCAAGAGGATTATTGTCGACAACAGAAGCTCAGTCGACGTCTTGTTCATGGACGCGTTTCGAAGAATGGGGATCCGCGAAGAACCTCTCTGTCCAGCAAGCGGACCCGTCTATGGATTCAACAATCGGTCGGTCCCTGTGCGGGGCGTGATTTTCCTCCCTGTAACCATGAGAGAGTACCTGAGGCAAGCAACCCACAACATCCAGTTCTTGGTCGTGGAGTGTGATTCCGCCCACAATGCCATCTTTAGTCGCCCCCTGTAAACCGCGTTCGGAGCAATTCCCTCCGTACAACATCCGTCGATGAAGTTCCTAATGCCCGACGACGTGGGAATTGTTCGAGGGAATCAGGCAATGACGCAAATCTTCTACCGCAACCACGCTCAGACAGCGCAAGTGGCAGCCCGACACATCGAGGGCTTCGATTTGCGAGACGAAATCGCCATACAGAGGGCCACACCAGTGGAGGGTCTAATTGAGGTTCCGCTTCGCCCAAGGGATCCCATCCGTACGGTACTAATTGGGTCACTTTTATCCCCAGAGGAGCAGGAAGTGTACATGAACTTCTTACGCGTCAACTAGGATGTGTTTGCATGGAGCCCTGAGGACATGCCAGGGGTGGACCCGCAAGTCATCACTCACTTGCTAAACATCAACCTGGCATGCAGACCGGTCGTCCAAAAAAGCACTTCGCGCCTGAAAGGCTCCACACCATCGAGGAAGAAATAAATAAGCTTTTGGCTGCGCAGTTCATCCGGGAAGCAGCGTACCCCACTTGACTCGCTAATATGGTCATGGTAAAAAAGACCTCGGGAAAGTGGAGGATGTGCGTCGACTACAACAATCTCAACCAAGTCTATCCGAAGGACAACTTCCCTCTCCCTCGCATCGATTAGCTCGTGGACGCAATAGCCGGGCACGAACTCCCCAGCTTCATGGACGCCTACTCAGGGTATAATCAGATTCGAATGAACCCGACATACAAAGAGCACACCGCCTTTCGCACAGATAAATGAGTGTATTGTTACAAAATAATGTTGTTCGAGCTAAAGAACATCAGCTACCTACCAAAGGCTAATGAACCACATGTTCAAAAGTCTCATCGGACAATCCATGAAGGTCTTCGTCGACGACATGCTTGTCAAGAGCATCTAACGAGGTCATCACCTAGAAGACCTCGACAAGTGCTTCCAGCTCCTCCGACGCTTCCAACTACGCCTGAATCCTACCAAATGCGCGTTCAGAGTTACCGCAGGAAGTTTCTGGGCTTCATGGTGACACAGCGTGGAATATAGGCCAACCCTGAAAAGATCAAAGCATTGGAAGATATGCCCCCCCCCAAGCAGCATCAAGGAAGTCCAACACCTCAACGGGAGAATAGGTACTCTCTCCCGCTTCCTGGCCCGGTTGAGGGACAAGTACCTCCCTTTCTTTAAAGCGCTTCGTGGGGCACGTCATGCTAGTTTCCAATGGACAGATGAGTGCCAGACTGCCTTTGAACATCTCAAGCAATACTTGGCCACTCCCCCACTACTCTCGGAGCCCACTGGAGGGGAAGCCCTCTCTCTGTACTTGGTAGTCTCATCGCATGCGTTCGGCTCGGTCTTTCTTGGTAAAGGATGAAGGAGGAATCCAACATCTGATCTATTATCTCAGCAAGGTCTTGTCAGATACCTAGAGTAGGTATTCTGTGGCAGATAAGACAACCTTAGCCCTATTATTCTTTGCTAGAAAGCTTCGACTCTATTTTCAAGCTCATGTCATCAAAGTGCTCACACAGCTACCGCTCCGAGCAATCTTGCAAAAGCCCGAGGTATCCGGGAGGCCAGTCAAATGAGTGATAGAGCTTGGGGGAATTCGACATCCATTTCCTACCTAGGTCTGTAATCAAATCACAAGTCCTTGCAGACTTCATAGCGGAGTGCACACTTCCATAAGGAGAGGTGCCCAGCTTCGACGACCCGGCTCTAACACAGTGGGCCTTGCACGTCGACGGGGCTTACAGGACGACTATAAGAACGCCCACCGGAGAAACACCCTTCAATCTCTGCTACGGATCAGAAGTGGTCGTACCCGTAGATATTGGAGCCCCAAGTCCTCACATCCAAGCTTTCGACCCGACAAAGAACGAAGCCCTCCTAAGGGGGAACCTGGACTTGGTCCAAGAAGTCAGGGACAAAGCAGCACAAAGGATCGCCGCCGCATACTAGGGTCGCATGACACACGTCTACGATAAGACGTATCTCATCCCATCACTAATAATATATAAGAAAACCTTAATTAGCAACAAAATATCAAATTTCTTTGATAATTTAATTAGGAGAGAATTTTAAAGAGTAATTATATGTGCAAACCCATTTTGGCTACGTGCAAACCGTGGTTACGTGCAAACCAGAAAATTTTACGTGCAAACCACTTTGTTATGTGCAAACCAAAGGATTTTTTTTTAAAAATATCACTTCACTAGTAAAGATCATAATAATTACTATATAAAATATGTTTTAATACAAAATTTTAATACACCAGAAACATTTTTCTTCATGTCCAATTGTTAGTCCAAAATTTGTTACCACCTGCATTAAAATATAAAATTATATGAGCTCAATAAAAAATCTTATTAAATGAGTTATACTTCTAGTTAATCATTAACTTACCAATATGAGGGGGGTAAACTTGCCACCAAAATAAACCCCATATATTGCGTAGAATCCTGCATGTTAAAATTTTTCTTTAAAACCTTGAAATCATTGTGTCAAAATAAATCCATTGCTCAGCATTTTCAGCCCGATGTCAATGCTGCATGGTACAATGATTGAAGCAATCATTGTGGTAAACTTGCTGCATGTTGCTGCATGTAAATACTGCAATTTTACCTTGAAATCAATACTGCAATTTTACCTTGAAGCATTGACATCGGGTAAAGGGAGAAGACATCGTAAAATCATTTGAAATCATTGTGTCAAAATAAACCGCGTAGTGGATGTCAATGCTGCATGTAAAATCATTGTACCTTGAAATCAATTTTTCTTTAAAATATTTTCATTGAACTTCTCCCATTGCTCCGCATTTTCAGCCCGATGTCTTCTCCAAAGAGATATTGTAGGAGGCAGTGGAAAATCGTCGCGCATTTGCAGTTGAATAAAATGATTACCATTTACAAATCCGATGTAAACTATCTTGGGAGACGCCGGAGGAGGTGAATGCAAAGGTAGAAGCGTGAATGACTGGTATCTAGATAAGTGGACAAATGCTATGTTATAGCAAGAAGCAACCACTAATCCAATATCTGGCATTGACATCCACTTGTCATACGGAGCTGGAGAAACATTACAATCTAGTGAACTAAGCAGCACCAATCTTCTTTCCTTGCCAAATATATTATCATACATTTTTTCCATACTTTGTAGCTCCAATGATAGTTGTTTGCGTACGTTCATCCAATCAGTACCCATGCCCATTGCATTACTTACCACTCTGTACCCACAATGACCATCTGCTAGTACATCAATCACATCTGTAACAAACTCAGAAACACACGGTGACATTTCCCTTTGAACAATACGTAACATTCTGTTCTCTTTTAATACCACCTTTTGTTTATGATGTAATGTACTTGTGGCCTGCGATAGTTGTTCATCCATCAATACATACTCAAATAGAGAAGGATTGCGTTTGTAGATTTTGCATCATCCTTAAACTTTTTGTAGCTACCCGTGGCCGACCTTTCATTGCTTTTGGTAACTTAGGCTCCAATGTTTGAGTTGATGTCGGATTCATTATATCGCGTAATTTTTTTTTATTTCTTGCTTTTGTAAAGCACTTGTGTTCTTGTATCGCTTCAAAATACCCTCCATTTCAATATCTATTTCACTTTCATTCACAACTTCAACTTTTATGTTATCATTAGTGACATTGTTATCTAATGTCAATTGTTTCCAATGGTTGTGGATCATCCATAGTGGAAACGAGTGGCATTCGACATATAGGCCACTAAATCATGTGCACATGGTAGACCCAATGCATGTCGACATCTATGCGTGCAATTGCAAGCATCTACACACCCATTCTTCGCTAAGACTTCTTCCTTTTTATCAAGTCCAAAGCGGTGGAAGAGACACGACCAACAAGCTCAAAGTATAAAGGACCACTAAACTCTTTATTTAGTTGAATTGTACTTTGCCCAAAGGCTCTCCTTATCTCCGAATGTTGTAATATAAGCATCTGATTGAAAGTCTTCCATATAGTTGTTAGATTTCCAATGGAGACTTCAAGGAATTTTTTAGATGACTGTGTCCACTTTCGACACGATTCGTCGTAGAATTATCCAAGTGCAAGAACCTGTCTACCCATGCAGTAACAAAAAATTTTTTGTATGGATCAAGCCAAGTAGAAACCACATACGAACAAACATCAGGATAATTTCCATTGTACTCTTGCAACATAGAAGCAACACGCTCACTAAACTCATCTTCAGTACGCGAGTCAACAATAATATGCCATCCAGTCAAAAATTTTTCCCACAGCTTGCCATTTTTGAAACTCTTTTTGCATTTGGCCAAAATGTTCCTACTAATATGCACCTTGCATAAAATGTTTTTTGTTTGCGGGAACAAAAGTTCAATAGCATTCATCAAGGCAATCTCTCTGTCAGTTACAATCACCTGTGGCATACAATATTGGTCTAAAATAGATTTAAAGCAATCGAGTGCCCAAACATAACTATCTTGCGTCTCATCTGATATGAAAGCAAATGCTGAATAAAATGTTTGATTAGTAGAAGTAACTCCAACAATGCTTAGCAATGGCAAGCGATACCTATTTGTCTTGTAGGTACAATCCATAAGAAAAACTGTTGGAAACATTTTAGAAAGTTTGACAGAAACCGGGTGAGCAAAAAATAAACTCACCAAAGCACCACTCTCTTTGGAAATCCTGTTATGACTAACGTATCCGTGTTCGGTAATGCATTTATATAAGAATTGAATAGATGTTCCACCTTGTAATTCTTCTTTTGCATTCTCACTCTTTCATTGTACACTGTTCGTAAGCTTGTGCAGTTAGCGGGGTCCCTTTGCTTCAAAGATGTAAGTATTTTCCTTGGCTTGACACCTGCAATATACATCTCACGGACAATAGCCTGCTCATTAAGTTCCAATCTCCCTGCATACGAATGAGCTTCTAAATGAACCAACTCATGGTTGTGAAACCCACACATCACTTCCAAACTCCACTCATCCGAACATGCACTTTTTTGACCTTTAAGAGAAAACATGCAACCACATCTTTTTGATGTGGATTTTCTTTATTTTGTCTCACCCATCCTTTGTTCCGTTGGTTTTCACGATAATACCCTGCTCTGTCACATCCAAGTAGAACTCTAGGTTTAGGCCTACTAGTTAATTTATCCGCACTCTTCACAGTAATGACAAACCCCAAATTTTTCGCAATATCTCTAGCCCAACACAGCATCTCAATCTTACTTGGAAAAATATGTGAGGTGATAAAATGAATACCAACATCAACACGAGTACATGAATCTGAATCCTCATAACATAACTGTTTGATATCTACAAATGAAAAATTCTACCATTATCTACAAATCAACAACGGAGAAGGGATCAAGTTTTCAATACCATCATCTGAAGGTTGTGTGACTGACTCTCCAGCGATCGAAGATCCAAATAAAGGTGTCTCGAGGACCCTACAACAAAGTAATGAAAGTCATGTCATTCTCTCTACAATGCTTAGCAATGGCTAGAAGCATGGGGACAATGTTTTTTGCACATTAATGTCGATCAAGAAAAATGGCTAGAAGCATGGGGACAATGGTGGCTCATTATTACAAAGCGATGATGAGATCACAATCGACCATAAATGCCAACCTAGTAACAATGAGCGACCAATGAAGATGGTAAGATCCACATGCAGGCAGCAACCTTAGAAAAAACTGCAAAGGCTCATGGCTGTTTCAGAAAAACTGCAAAGTCTGTTTCAGAAAAAACTGCTCCTCCCCATGGCCAACAAATGCAAAGATTGCTCCTCCCCATGGCCAACAAATGCAAAGATTGCCAACAAATGCAAAGGCTCATGGCTTGATGAAGAATGTTCATCAATCTTCTCATTTCTCATCTCCTCACATAAAGCAACAAGCTCTCTCCCCCATGGCCAACAAATGCAAAGATTGCAAACTTCCCGAAAATGCAAAAAAAGGGAAGAAAACTAGATCGGGCGGAAATATACCTCGATGGAGAATCACCGGATGGAGGAGAGGCATGGGGATCGGCATTCCGTCCAGAAACCGGCGGTGGAGAAGCCATTCGCCGGCGAAAATGAGGCCCGAAGTGGCGGAGCAACCGGGGATTAGGGTTTCGCCGAGTTCGCCCTTCACGCGAAACAGGAACAGCGGACCTCAGGAGAGAAGAGTTAGGCGGGGGCTGCACTTAGGTGATTTAGCATTTAAGATAGTTTACTTAATTTAGGATTAGAGTGTTTTTTAAACGGTTTGCACCTATCCAAATTAGGTCTGCACTTAACATCACTCATTTTAAAAATTCCTAGCTAATATTAAGATAACTAATTATAACAAAAAAATATTCTTTTTTAATTTAGCATGAAAGTTTATCCTTTTTAAATTACTAGGAAAATCAATTTTTGTTGGTAATTATTTTTTTTTTTGACAAAGTAAATTTTATATATAATAAAAATCTATTCTTTAATAATAGCAAGGTTCCAATTGCAAACTTATCTTATACAATCCAACATTTTTAACCAACCCGCCTAACTTGTTTACATATATATATATATATATATATATATATATATATATATATATATATATATATATTATACTATATTAAAAAGAAGTATGATCGTTGCCAATAAAAATGACTTCAAAATGCATTATTTAATACTAGACGCTGGATATGTCTTAGAAATGCCACAGTCGTCGGATCATAAAGAGATAGACCTACAAATAGTCTTTTCTCCAAAAACCCCTCCATCAGTTTCCGCTGAAAAGCTGATCCCGTCTCTAACCTAAACCCCGTATTCCTCCCCGACGTCGCATTCCTCCCTCGCAACACGCGTGATTCCATTCCAAACTCAAACCCCGCTTCTTCTTCCCGTCCTCTGCAGCATGAGTCTTCTAGCAGACGACGACATCAACGACCGCCACTCGCCACTCTGGATTTCACATCGGCGACATCCTCTTCCAGGTACATGGCACGCCTCTCTCGCAAACATAAATTCACTGAGTTAAAAAGAACTCAAATTCAGCCAATAAACAACTTTCATGGTAGAGTTGATTGGGTTGACATATTTCTACAACAAATATAGTAGACTAATTTAATGCAGTGGTTGCAACGTGTGTGGGTACGCGCACCCGCACCCGCACCCGCACCCGCACCCGCACACGCGTATATATGTACAAATCTAATGCTCTCATTAGGCTGTCGCCGCACACCCAAGCACTTGAATTGTCTCCTCATACAAGACTGAAATCTGGTGCGTATAATGTACGATGCGGTTGAAATTCTCACAGTACACGTGACAAAAATACGATCGTATTTCAAATTCAAAAATATAATCGTATTTTCGGGCAGATTCCCACCGTATGATCGCAAATTGTGCGAGCGGCGAAGGGGCAGACCATCGTCGGGACCCAGCCGACAAGGGCCGACCAAGGAGCTACAGGACGGCGGTCGGCCGACCGGATGGCCGGCTACCCGCTCGGACTCACGGCCGCGTGCGCGTGTCGCACGGCAGTGCGGCCGCACGACCAAAAGGTCAGGCGGAGGCGGTCGACGGCACCGTGGCGGCCCGTCAGGGGAATTAGAACCATGCGAGTAAATTGCGACAGATACAAGCTGATTTGTTACCGCCTTAAGTAGAGAATTTTCATTTGCTCGAACCTTTTTATAACCATCAACGAACATCAATGGACTATTTCCCTATTGAAACAACGACTCAAATATGTCAGAATTTTTAGAAGAATATATTTGACGAAAATAATCATGCATCTTTTGAAATTCGAATTAATTATACCCCGACGACACATTTTCCCTCTTTTGATGTATATGAATACACTGCTTCGAAGGTAATTTCATTTTTTTGAATGAAATCAAAGACACCGACATACGAGCCGCCACGGGTGCCTTTATTCATTTTGTCGCAGTGAACTAAATGTTGCACTGACAAAGAAATCAGTTTCTTTGTCTTGATTTTATAAATTCCCTCCACCGCCGCCACAGCTGAGAATGTCCAGCAACTCCCTGGATATGCATGTATAGAAAATGCGCAATTGTTGAAATTTTTAAAGAAAAATAAGAGAAGAAAATATTAGTGGTATCATACTGCATTTGTCTTGGTTTTCGATAGGATTAGCGGCGCCTTTCTTGCGCCAGTCAATGGAGGTGGATAAATTGTTGATGTCGAGACTCTCATGATCGAAGGAGGGGCGACCATTGTGGGCGGCGGCACAGAGAGCGCGGTGGGGGTGAATGCCGGAGCCGGTGGTGGGGAGGATGCGGCGGTGGTGAATGTCAGAGCCGGTGGCGCAAAGGGCGTGGTGGCTGTGAATGGAAGTGCTGACGTAGCCACACATGCATTGATGGTGTAGACATTGCAGTGGTTGGCATTGCCGGCGTAGGGTGGAGAAGAAGTCCTTCGTTGTCATGATATGGAATATATATATATATATATATCTTTACCATATATAAAAAAATACTGTGATTTGCGAATATCATGAGTTCAAAATTGCACAAGCCGTCAGATCATGATTTCATAATTAAACAACCGTCTGATCGAGCACAATAAAATCACTCTATCTCTCCACATTTTAGTAGGTCTTCTAAACCTACAACTAGGGTGTCCTAAACCTATGCGAAATTACGATTTTGCCCATGTAACACTTAAAAAATCGGACTTCTGACTTTTAAAATTATATTTAAATTCAAATGCGGCTATCTGGTTTCGATCCCAGGACCTGAAGAACAAGAGGAACAACTCTATCGAATAAGGCAAAGAAGCAACTGTGATAACAGTTCAAATAATTTATACTTATATTGTTATATTTTATGCATTTTTATATAAAAAATATAAATATATGTATAATATAATTCATTATTACATATAAATGTATTATATATAATAGTAATTATATATATTATTCATTATATATATACATTTATAATTTTAATTTTAAATTTTGTTATTTATAAAATTACATTTACTTTATCTTTTTCTTAAATTATCGTCGCGGGCGGGCGGAGCCCGCCCGTCAGGAGTGGGCCGGGTACAGTTGCATGAGGTCATAGTAGTGGGCCGGGTACAGTCGCGTGGGGCCGTAGAGGCGGACATGTTTGCGCAGACATATGACATGAGAGGTTGGGGCATGTAGGGATGGATAAGCTGAAAGCTATGGAAAACATGAGCCTTGTGAAAGGTTTGCCTAAGCTATCATCCTTTGGTGATGGTCATGTTTGTGCAGGATGTCAGTATGGTAAAGCTCATCGCCTTCCTTTTGACAAGTCACAAACAAGGAACGAAGCACCATTGAAGTGCATCCATGGTGATCTGATGGGGCCAACTGTCACTGCTAGCCTTGGTGGGAGCAGATACATGCTTGTTCTGATTGATGATTACTCAAGATACACTTGGATATATTTCTTGAAGGAGAAGTCAGAAGCTTTCCATTTGTTTGTGGAGTTCAAGAAGCTGGTGGAGGGCCGGCTTGGCCTGCAGATCAGGAAGTTTAGATCAGACAACGGTGGTGAGTTTGTCTCTTCCGAATTCTCTAACTTCTGTAGGAAACACGAGATTTAGAGAGAGCTTACTTGTGCTCATACTCCACAACAAAACGGAGTAGCAGAGCGGAAGATCTGTCATCTGACTGAAACTGTAAGTGTTAGCTTCATGCAAAAGACATTCCTAGGTCTTTCTGGACAGAGGGAATGTCTTGCGCTTCTTATGTCATCAATCAGATGCCTCTTAGTCCGATCAACATGAAGTCTCCTTTTGAGATGTTGTTGAAGGAGAAGCCAAGCATGGAACACCTTCGGGTGTTTGGATCAACTTGCTATGTGCATGTCCCAGATACTTCAAGGTCAAAGCTTGATGCAAAGGCAAAGAAGCTTGTCTTTGTAGGCTATGATGAGCGGAAGAAGGGATGGAAGTGCATGGATCATGCGACGAATAAGTTTGTTGTATTAAGAGACGTGATCTTTGATGAACTGACATTGTATGGAGGAGGCTCGGTTGAGCTATCAGAGAGCAAAGTTGATGAAGAGTAGAAGGTGGCTGTTGAAGTTCTTCAATAGGAGCTTGCTGTATCACCAGCAGCTCCTGTTGCTTCAAGCTCTGGGGCAGAGGCTTCTGGTTCATGAAGCAGGGGGAGCATTGCTCAAAATTTGCCCGGAAATGGAGATGAGCCTGAAGAAGCAACGGAGGTGGTGAGCAAGGAGCAAACCCTTCGGAGATCAAAGAGTACTATCAAGCCACCAGCTCTATATTATGAAGGGAATACAGTGAGCTTTGTCTCCTGCTTCTTTGCAGGCCCTGAAAGAGGAGATGACTGCTCTCAAGAAGAATGAAACCTGTGATCTTGTGCCCAGGGTTGATGACATTACTCCAGTGACTTGCAAGTGGGTGTACAAGTTGAAGAAGAAGGCTGATGGGAGCATCGAAAGATACAAGACTCGCCTTATTGCTCGAGGATTCTCAAAACAGTATGGAGAAGACTATGAGGAGACGTTTAGTCCAGTTGCAAAGATGACTTCGATTCGAGTGTTGATCGCCTTGGTTGCTTGCCAAGGATGGAGGTTGTGGTAGCTTGACGTAAATAACGCTTTTCTTTACAGGGAGATTGATAAGGACATCTTCATGGATTAGCCGCTTGGATTTGTCTCTGAAGTTCATCCGGACTACGTCTGCAAACTCAGGAAGGCTCTCTACAGGTTGAAACAGGCTCCAAGAGCTTGGTATGGGAAGATAACAGAATATCTCCAATTCTGCGGTTACCTTGCTTCCAACTCAGATTCAAGTTTGTTCATCAAGAAGGAGGAGCTTCAAGTCTTGGTCCTATTGTATGTTGATGATATGATCATCATAGGGAATTCCGAGGAGGAGGTAGCAACGCTCAGGGCTGAGCTAGCTATTCGCTTCGAGATGAAAAACTTGGGAGAGCTTCATCAATGTGAACCACCGATCGCGCACACCGTGAACTCAGACACCAACTCCCGATTAACAGGCATCCACTTCCGAAACAACACGTTCTTCACCGCCAATGCTCTTTTCTTGAAGTTCTGCTGCTCGTGAAGGTGAACGTACTCGGCCACGAACACAATATTGTTAATATATATATATATATACCGCAAATGCTCTTTTCCTGAAGTTCTGCTGCTCTTGAAGGTGAACTCGGCCACGAACACAATGATCGTTTATATATATATATATATATATATATATATATATATACGAGCATCTTCGCACGGGCTACGCCCGTGCTCGATGCTCTCGGCGGCCTTCGCCCGTAAACAGGTGGGCTTCGCCCGCTTCCACACGGGATTCGCCCGTAAACCTGTGCTTGATGCGTCGCTGCAAGCTGCACCAGCATCATATTTTATATTACATTAAAAATAGCTTTAATATAATATACATAATATATAAATTATAATATAACCCTCTTTCTCTTTCTCACCCCATTCTTCCCCAACCTTCGTAAATGTTGCGGCTCATAATATATCTATGCATTATAATATATATCTATCTATATATATGATAATAATATATAGCCCCCTTCCTTCTTAAATGCCGCCGCTCTGACTCCTTTTTCTCTCTATCTTTCCCTCTCTTTCTGTCTCTTTCTCTCTGTCTCTTTCTCTCTCTTTCTTTCCCTCTTTCTCAACTTTCTCTCTATCTCTCTCATCATCCACTTCTGCAGCCGCTCTCTCCTCCCTCTCTCCTATCTTTCCCTCTCTCCCTCTCCCTCTCTTTCTCTCTCCCATGTCTCCCCGCCGCCCTCACACCCTCTCTCCTCTCTTTTTTCTCTCCCTCCCTCCCTTTTTCTCTCTCCCCGAGCCTTCCATGACAGTAGGTAAGGAGATCTATATTTTTTCATTGGTTAATCCTAAAATGACGAACGATTGAGATTGAATGTATGGATCTTTTGGCTATCTTGAACGGCGTAGATGCAATACAAACTACATCTTTATAGTGGATCTTTTGGCTATCTTGAACAATTATTGGGCATATTGCACATCCCCTTCTTGGCGTCGCTGGTTGAGCTTCTGCGATGAAGAACATTACAACCTTTAATAAATAAAAAAAGAGCTATAAAATATCTAACAATTGACGCATCCTCTTTTTGTGTATACCTTTATCTCGCAGCCAGTGCCCTCTTCGATTCCTTTCAAGAGGGATGAGACCATGTAGGGCTTTGGAAAAACCTACGGCTGCAGACCATTTAGTTTTAATTATTCAATATTGTTCTGATTAATTTCCACTATAGTAATTTGTGTTGATTGTAATCAAAGTTTTTTTTGATTATAATCTGTGTTGATTATAATCTGTGTTGCTCATAATCTGTGTTGATTATAATAATCCAAAAGTGTTATATGTTTGATTGTTATGTGGATGATTACAATCTGTCAATTGTTATGTTTTTAATTGTTTATAATCCGCGTTTATAATAATTGTTATATGTTAGATTGTAATGTGATTGATTAAAATCTGTCAATTCTTCTGTGGTTGACCACAAAAAACAATTGTTGTGTTTGATTGTTATATGGTTTGTCACATATTAAGGATTCTTAAAACTCTTTTGTGCATTAGTTAGTTTGGTTTCTCCTATTTTTATACATGTATACCAGTGCACTCAGGTCAAATGCATTAGTTAGTTTGGTTTCCACTATTTTTGTGGTTTGGTCATAATCTGTGTTGATTGTAATCACAATTGCGTGTCCGTCAAATCTAGATGGCAACGATTGCCAAGCTACAAGCACATGCTGAAAGAAGACGCAAGCTTCGCCATCTACAGGAAGCAAACACCACTGGCTTGCCACCGGGAACATATCGCCCAAGAGCAAGGCCACAAATGTATGGAACATCTCAAGACCGACGTGACGCAACAAATACTCGAAGAATAGAAGCATGATAACTGCAACGACTCATGGAAGCAAAGGGATTGAACTAAAAATGTCGCACCCACGACAAGTGTCGCAATCACGACAAGTGCCGCACCTGCGACAAGTGCCGCACCCACGACAAGTGCCGCACCCACGACAAGTGCCGCGCCCACGACAAGTGTCGCCCCCACGACAATTGCCGCCCCTATGACAAATGTCGCCCCCACGACAAATGTTACACTCACGACAAATATTGCACCCACGACATATGTTGCACCCACGATAAATGCCACGCGGGTCGAAGGCCCGTGCCTGTCACTCATATATATATATATATACAACCATATTTAATGGGAGAAAACATGCATGAGTAGAAATAAATGTGGATGAGGCAGCCGCGATGGCGTTGTGCATGAGATTATTGTGAGAGGCTCGACCATGTTGGGTGGATTGGCGAAGATTACGTGACAACATGCATGGGGAAGGTGGTCAGGGGCAGACCTAGATTAAGGCGCGGTCGGGCACATGCCCGACCGTAAATCATGATAAATTCCTCCAGGCGCCGGGTTTTAGGCCATTCACGATTTTCATTTCCCTCTTCGATGAAACGACGACGCTGCACGTTGCCGCTGAGTGCTAGCCGCTAGGGCATTGCCCTCTTCGACGACGTTGCATGCTCTGACGCCGACGACCGACGAGCCGACCTGCCGACAAGCTTTGTAAGTTTGTATATGAGTATGTCCTGTACAACCTCGGGCTCGTGAGAGAACCTCAAAAGCGCGAGATAGGCGAGGCAGGGAGAGTAGAATTGATGGGCGAGTGGGACCATATGGTCCACTCGCAGTTTCACATTTCTGTACCCAAGGGGGTTTTTACTCTTCTATCCTGGGTAATTTTATCTTTTTGCCCTTGGTGGTTTGCGTATAACTCCTCAGAACAGCGAAGTTTGGCGGTTGACAGACCCAACCAGGGTATTCTGGTATTTTCAGGTCAGCCCATTATGGTTATTTGCAGATCCAACTCAGAAAACTATAAATAGACCCATAGGGGGTTCTTCAGAAACTCACAAACTTTGGCCCGGGACTTGAGAGATTTTGCATGTGCATTCTGAGGAGCTCCAAGCCCAGCTTTTGGTTTTGGAGGGGAAGCTCTCAGAGATCCTCCGGGTACTCAACACCCGCTTGTGACAATTGTTTCCTATGATCGGCTTTCTCCTTCTCGCAGGTGTTTTGCCTTGGCTATCTCCGTTGCTACCACTCCCCGCACCTACCAGGAGGCTCTTGCTATTCCTCATTGGAAATCTACCATGGATGAAGAGATGGCTACTCTTATTGAAAATGGTACCTGGACCCTTGTTCCTCCACCAATGGGTACTGATGTGGTTGGCTGTCGCTGGGTATTTGTTGTGAAATTTCGCCCCGACGGCATTGTGGATCGCTACAAGGCCCGGCTGGTGGCCAAAGGCTTCACTCAGACTTACGACATTGATTACTTTGACACTTTCTCTCCAGTTGCTCGGCTCAGCACCATTCGGGTTCTTCTCTCTGTGGATGGTAACAGGGATTGGGCTATTTCCCAGCTTGATGTCAAGAATGCCTTTCTCTATGGAGATCTTCAGGAGGACGTCTACATGGAGCAACCTCCTGGGTATGTTGCTCAGGGGAGACCAGAGTATGCCGTTTGAAGAAGGCCATTTATGTCCTATAACAGAGCCCTCGGGTGTGGTTCGAGAAGTTCAGTGGCATTGTGGCTACCATCGGCTTTGCAAGGAGTTCGGCCGATCACTCCTTATTTATTCGCAAAACCGCCTCGGGCCTGGTGGTTTTGGCAGTGTATGTGGATGATATTCTTCTTACTGGCGATGACCAAGCTGGGGTGAACTTGACGAAGAAACACCTCCGTAAACACCTGTCCACAAAAGATATGGGATCCCCGAAATACTTTTTGGGGATAGAAATCTCTCGGAAGCTTGACTCGTTGGTTCTCTCCCAATGGAAGTATGCCCTTGATCTTCTACAAGAGGCAGGATTGACAGGTGCCAAACCGGCCCGATTTCCCATGACTATTGGAGAAGACAAAACATGGACGGATGACTCGCCTCTTCTATCTAATGTCACGAGGTACAGACGTTTGGTGGGCAAACTCATCTATCTCACGGTGACCAGACCCGACATCTCCTATACTGTAGGCAAGGTCAGTCAGTTTATGCAAGCTCCCAGGGAGTGCCATCTTCAGTCTGCCTTGAAGATTTTAGAGTATGTCAAAGCAGCACCAGACAAAAGGCTAATCTTTCAGAAGAATGGTCATCTGAGGGTTGAAGCCTAGTCAGATTCAAGCTATGCGGATGATAAAGGCGATCGTAAATCCACATCAGGTTTTTGTACTTTTGTTGGATGAAATCTTGTGAGTTGGAAGAGCAAGAAACAGTTTGTTGTCTCCAGATCCAGTGCAGAAGCCGAATACCGGAGTGTGGCATCAACCACGTGTGAGTTAAAGTGGTTGCAGGGTCTCATGCTTGACCTAGGAGAGGTCTATGACTATCCTCTTCCTATATTCTGTGACAACACGGCCGCTATATACATATCCAAAAATCCAGTCTTCCACGAGAGAACAAAGCATATAGAGGTTGACTGCCACTTCATTCGGGAGGAGGTTTTGAAGAAATAGATTTGTACTCCGTTCGTCACCTCTGACAAAGAATTGACGAATATTTTCACAAAACCGATCTCTACTTCCTTCTTCCACATTTGTGACAAGCTGGGCATGATTGATATCTATGCTCCAGCTTGAGGGGAGTGTTGAAGTATTAGACAGGGAGGCTTGTTAAAGTATTAGACCGGGCGGCCTTGCGGTCTTCTCTGGCGGGTTGTTGACAGCGCGGTCTCTCTCAGACTGTTGCTGTTTGTAGTCTGAGCGGTGTGGCGGTCTCTCTCAGAAACCTGGAGACCGGGCGGTATATCGGTCTCCTATTGCCGCATGTTCTTTTCCTGCTGGAGTTGCCGAGCGGTTAGCCCATTTGTCTAACCGCGCGGCCTGTGCGATCTCTTTAATTTCTAGCCGCTCAGCCCTGTACATTTTTAGTCCCACATTGTTTGTTTGTACTCTCTCCTATCTCCTCCATTCTATAAAAGGGAGGTCATACCTTTGTAAATGATATCTTTTTGGATAATAAAACTTTCAATTATTCAAATTTCTGCCTGTTTGTTAGCTGCGTGTTTGCTACTTTTACATGCCTCTCACTGGACATGGTGGAAGAGATGCGCGACATAGCAACTATCAGGCAGGAAGAGGTCAAACGGCAGATGGCAAGATACTTCGACAAACATATCAGGGTCAAACAATTTGTAGAAGGAGATTTGGTGCTAAAGAAGGTTGATGCTGCAGGGAGGTCCGCCCCCGTGGGCATGCTCAACCCAAATTTGGAAGGGCCTTATATCGTTGAGATGGTACTGAGAACAGGAGGTTACCACCTCCAGGATGTGGAGGGTAGGACCATGAGCCACACCTGGAGTGGCGATGACTTGAAGCGATTCAACCCATGAGAAGGAAGAGAAAAAGTTATATACTCAAATCAAATTCATTATAATATATTCTCAAATTGCTTCTTGTCTCTTTTCTTCTGTGAAATTCTAACGACAGGAAGGTGGTCATTTCTGCACTACCTCGAGTGCGGCTCGGCCCCTGGTAGACACGCTGTACAGGCTCTCATTAGCTGTCAGGTCCGAAGGCTCGCCTGTGGGGGAGAGGTCTTGGTCCTTGGTTCTATACTACCCTGAGCGCGGCTCGGCCCCAGGTAGACCTGCTGCGCAGGCTCTCATTAGCTGGCAGGTCCGAAGGCTCTACTGTGGGGGAGAGGTCTTGGTCCTTGGTTCTGCACTACCCCGAGCGCGGCTCGGCCCCAGGTACACCCATCGCGCATGCTCTCATTAGCTGGCAGGTCCGAAGGCTCGCTTATGGAGGAGAGGTCTGGTTCTTGGTCCTTGGTTCTGCACTACCCCGAGCGCGGCTCGGCCTAGGTAGACCCGCTGTGCAGGCTCTCATTAGCTGGCAGGTCTGAAGGCTCGCTTGTCGGGGAGAGGTCTGGTTCTTGGTCCTTGGTTCTACACTACCACGAGCGCGGCTCGACCCTAGGTAGACCGGCTGCGCAGGCTCTCATTAGCTGGCAGGTCCGAAGGCTCTACTGTGGGGGAGAGGTCTTGGTCCTTGGTTCTGAACTGCCCCGAGCGCGGCTCGGCCCCAGGTAGATCTGCTGCGCAGACTCTCATTAGCTGACAGGTCCGAAGGCTCGCCTGTGGGGGAGAGGTCTGGTTCCTGGTCCTTAGTTCTGCACTACCCCGAGCGCGGCTCAGCCTTAGGTAGACCCGCTGCACATGCTCTCATTAGCTGTGTTGAAGTATTAGACCGGGCGGCTTAGCGGTCTGATCCAGCGGTTTGTTGACCGGGCAGCTTAGCGGTCTGATCCAGCGGTTTGTTGACCGAGCGGTCTGGCGGTCTCACTCTGAAGCCTGGAGACCGGGCGGTCTATCGGTCTACCATTGCGGCCTGTTCTATCCTGCTGGAGTTGCCGAGCGGTTAACCCTTCTGTCTAACCGCGCGGCCTGTGCGGTCACCTTTATTCTAGCCGCTCAGTACTGTAAATGTTTAGTCCCACATTGTTTGTATACTCTCTTTCTTATCTCCTCCATTCTATATAAGGGAGGTCATACCTTTGTAAATGATATCTTTTTTGGATAATAAAATTTCAATTATTCAAAGTTTATCTGCTTGTTCTCTCTTTTTCGCTACTTTCTAACATGGTATCAGAGGCCACGGTCATTTCCTCCTGATTCTGTGCGCTCTCTGTTGTTCGCGGCTTGTTTTCCGCTTTCTGCGACCTGTCTCGCGACTTGCCTTCTCTTCTGTCCGCTACCCTGTTCGCGCGGCTTGTTTCTGTCCGCTGCCCTGTTCGCGCGGCTTGCTTCTTCTTGGTTCTCTTCTCCTACTGCTCTTTGTCGCAGCGACCTGTTTCCTTGTCGCCGCGCTCCTTGTTCTTTCTTGCCTCTCCGACTTCCTAGTCGTTGCGGTCTGTCTCTGTCCGCGTGACTTGTCTCTACCCGCTGCGGACTTCTTCTCCCTGTCCGCTTCTGCTTTCCCCATTTCCGCTTGTCTCTATACTCGCAGTTTGCTGCTGTGATCTGCCTGACCGTGCGGGTTGTTCCTTTCTCACCCGCATCTTGGTCGCGGTCACCTGCTCTTCTCCTCTCTTCTGTTCGCTCGGCCTTTTCAGTCCGCGCGACCTCTTCCCCGCTGTGCCTTTGACCTCTTTCTAGCCGCTACTGTTCGCGCGGCTTCTTCTGTTTTCTAACCGCTACTGTTCGCGCGGCTTCTTCTGCTTGCCGGGTTCTATGACTACCTCCGGTCTCACCACTACTCCTGCAGCTCCTTCTCCTCCTCCTCCTTCGGGCAACCTTGGCACCCTTTCCAAGCTTGTTGGCTCCAACTATCCCGATTGGAGCGTTTCTTTCACCTTTCTCCTTCGTTCTCAACGCAAGCGTCATCACCTCACCGATGACCCTCCTCCTCGCACCTCTCCTGAGTTTGATGACTGGGATGCGAGTGATGCTCTTGTCCGCACCTGGCTGGCCAACAACCTTTCTGATGAGTGCCTTCCCGTCATTCGCCATGATGAGACGGTCAAGGCCGCCTGGCTTCACCTCGCTGCTCTCTATTCAAAGGGGGCCAGACGTCCCGCATTTATACTCTCTATGCGGATCTCTTCGCCCGCCCTTCCATGTCACCGGCTGCGGCTTATCAGCAGGTTCAGGCTCTTGGTGCTGAAATCCTCCAGAATCGCCCCTTCTCCGTGGACTTGGCCGACCAGCACAAACACTTCCAGGAACTCCTGGTTGTTTGTTATCTTCTTCGTCTTCCCGACTCTTATGATATGATCCGCCAGCAGATCTTGGGTGAGGCAGAATCTCCTACTTTGGATGCCACTGCGGCTCGCATTGCCGCTGTTACTTCGCTCCTCCAGCGGCCTCTGTTGGCCTCCCCCCCTTCCCAGGACTCCTTTGCTCACCAAGCTCAGAGGGGGGGCCCTAGTAGCCGCGGCTCCTCTGGCGGACGGGGTTCATCCCGGTTCCTCTGCTCTCACTGTGGTCGTACTGGCCATACTGTTGACCGCTGCTGGCAGAAACATCCTCATCTTCGCCCTTCCGGTGATGCTCCTTCTTCGGCCTCCGCCTCTTCTAGGACGTCTGCCTCTGTGGCCACGACGTCAGGTAGTGCCCACGTCGTTACCCAAGGTAAATGGCTGATTGACTCTGGTGCCACAAATCATATGACGGGCAACCCTCATTGCTTCTCCCGTCTTGAGACCCATGACCGCTTACCCCCGGTTCGTGTGGCGGATGGTTCCCCGTCCCGGTTCATGGGACGGGCATGGTTCAACTCACTCCATCGCTTTGCTTGGAGGATACCCTCTATGTCCCGAAGTTCCCGTGCAATTTGTTATCAGTTACTACTTTATGCCGGCAACTTCAGTGCTCCGTCTTATTCACTCCCACTACTTGTTCTTTTCAGGACCCGAGGACCCAGCGGACGATTGCTACTGGGACTGAGAGCGGCGGCCTCTACTTTCTCGACGATGTTTCCGCTCTATCTGCCTACTCCTCCTCCACCGATCTCCTTCAGTGGCATCTTCGTCTTGGACATCCTCCTCCTCGGCTTATTCGCCAGGTTCTGCCCCACTTACCTCCTACTAGTTCTCCGCTCAACTGTGATGCGTGTCAGCTTGGCAAACATCATCGCTCCTCCTTCCCACCGAAGCAAGGCCGCGGCTCCTCTCGCATTTTTGATCTTATTCATTCTGATGTATGGGGTACTGCTCCTACCCTCACAGTTGGTCGGGGCAATTCCTATTTTGTCACTTTTATCGATGATTTTACTCGATGTACCTGGGTGTATCTGTTAAAAGATCGCTCTGAACTATTTTATGTTTGACAATCATTTTACTTTATGATTAAGACTCAATTTGCTATTTCTATTAAAGTCTTACGTTCTGATAATGCCAAGGAGTATCTGACTCATGAGTTCTCCGCGTTCTTTCACCAACATGGCCTCCTTCATCAAACGACTTGTGTTTACACCTCCCAGCAGAATGGGGTGGCGGAGCGTAAAAACCGTCGCCTGCTTGATGTTGCGCGTACTCTCATGACGCAGATGCACGTCCCTCGCTCCTACTGGGGCTACGCTGTGCTCCTCGCCTGCGATCTCATCAATCGCCTTCCCTCCGCGGTTCTCCACAGCCAGACTCCCTTCTCCCTTCTCTACCCCCACCAGGGACCTTTTCCTCTTCCTCTCCGTGTCTTTGGCTGTACGGCCTTTGTTCACGCTCCCTCCTCTACCCGCGACAAGCTTTCCCCCGTTCCACCAAGTGTGTCTTTTTGGGTTACTCTACCACTCAAAAAGGCTATTGCTGCTTTGACCCCCTTCTCCGCAAGCAGTTTGTCTCCGCAGATGTGACTTTTTTCGAAAATGCTTTCTATTTCTCCTTTCCCTCTTCTCTTCCTTATGATATCTCCGTTCCTTCCAAACCTCTCCACATTTTCCCACCTTCGTCTCCTCCTCCACCCACTCCTTCCCAGTCCGTCTCCCCACCCATCCCTCCACTCTCCTCTCCGCTGCCGTCTCTCTCTAGTCCCGGGTCAGCCTTCTCCGCCACGGACGCTCCGGTCGCTGACGCTCCCGTCGCCGACGCTCCCGTTGACCTGGATGTTCCCATTGCCCTTCGCAAAGGGGTGCGGGCGTGTACTCAACACCCGCTCACGGCTGTTGTTTCCTATGATCAGCTTTCTCCTTCTCGCAGGTGTTTTGCCTTGGCTATCTCTGCTACTTCTACTCCCCGTACCTACCAGGAGGCTCTTGCTCTCCCTCATTGGAAGTCTGCCATGGATGAGGAGATGACTACTCTTACTGAACGGGGTACCTGGACCCTGGTTCATCCTCCTGTGGGCACTGATGTGGTTGGCTGTCGCTGGGTCTTTGTTGTGAAGTTTCGCCCCGACGGCACTGTGGACCGCTACAAAGCCCGGCTGGTGGCTAAGGGCTTCACTCAGACTTACGACGTTGATTACTTTGATACCTTCTCTCCGGTTGCTCGCCTCAGCACCATCCGGGTTCTCCTTTCTGTGGTTGTTAACCGGGCTTGGGCTATTTCCCAGCTTGGTGTGAAGAATGCCTTTCTCTATGGCGATCTTCAGGAGGACGTCTATATGGAGCAACCTCCTGGATATGTTGCTCAGGGGGAGACACGTGTATGTCATTTGAAGAAGGCCATTTATGGCCTAAAGCAGAGCCCTCGGGCATGGTTCGACAAATTCAGTGGTATTGTGGCTACCATCGGCTTTCAAAGGAGTTCGGCCGATCACTCCTTATTCATTCGCAAAACGGCCTCGGGACTGGTGGTTTTGGCCGTATATGTGGATGATATTCTCCTTACTGGCGATGACCGAGATGGGGTGGACTTGACGAAGAAGCACCTCCGTCAGCACTTGGTCACGAAGGATATGGGCTCCCCAAAATACTTTTTGGGGATAGAAATCTCTCGGAAACTTGACTCCTTGGTTCTCTCTCAACGGAAGTATGCCCTTGATCTTCTACGAGAAGCAGGATTGACAGGTGCCAAACCAGCTCGTTTTCCATGGCTGTTGGAGAAGACAAAACGTGGACGGATGACTCGCCTCTTCTATCTGATGTCACAAGGTACAGACGTTTGGTAGGCAAACTCATCTATCTCACGGTGACTAGACCCGACAACGCCTATGCTGTAGGCAAGGTCAGTCAGTTTATGCAAGCTCCTAGGGAGTGCCATCTTCAGTCCGCCCTGAAGATTTTAGAGTATATCAAAGCAGCACGGGCAGAGGGTTACTCTTTCAGAAGAATGGTCATCTGAGGGTTGAGGCCTACTAAGATTCAAGTTACGCGGATGACAAAGGCGATCGTAAATCCACATCAGGTTTTTGTACCTTTGTTGGAGGTAATCTCGTGAGTTGGAAGAGCAAGAAACAGTCTGTTGTTTCCAGATCCAGTGCCGAAGCAGAATACCGGAGTATGGCGTCAACCACGTGTGAGTTAAAGTGGTTGCGGGCTCTCATGCTTGACCTGGGCGAGGTATATGACTGTCCTCTCCCTATGTTCTGTGACAATAAGGCCGCTATACACATATCCAGAAATCCGGTCTTCCATGAGAGAACAAAGCATATAGAGCTTGACTGTCACTTCATTCAGGAAGAGATTTTGAAGAAACAGATTTGTACTCCTTTTGTCACCTCTGACAAGGAGTTGACAGATATCTTCACCAAGCCAGTTTCTACTTCCTTCTTCCGCATTTGTGACAAGCTGGACATGATTGATATCTATGCTCCAGCTTGAGGGGGAGTGTTGAAGTATTAGACCGAGCGGCTTAGCGGTCTGATCCAGCGGTTTGTTGACCGCGCGGTCTGGCGGTCTCACTCTGAAGCCTGGAGACCGGGCGGTCTATCGGTCTACCATTGCAGCCTGTTCTATCCTGCTGGAGTTGCCGAGCGGTTAACCCATCTGTCTAACCGCGCGGCCTGTGCGGTCACCTTTATTCTAGCCGCTCAGTACTGTAAATGTTTAGTCCCACATTGTTTGTATACTCTCTTTCTTATCTCCTCCATTCTATATAAGGGAGGTCATACCTTTGTAAATGATATCTTTTTTGGATAATAAAATTTCAATTATTCAAAAGTTTATCCGCTTGTTCTCTCTTTTTCGCTACTTTCTAACAAGCTGGCAGGTCCGAAGGCTTGCCTGTGGGGGAGAGGTTTGGTTCTTGGTCCTTGGTTCTGCACTACCTCGAACGCGACTCGGCCCCAGGTAGACCCGCTGCGCAAGCTCTCATTAGCTGGCAGGTCCGAAGGCTCGCCTGTGGGGGAGAGGTCTGGTTCTTGGTCCTTGGTTCTGCACTACCCCGAGTGCGGCTGGCCCCAGGTAGATCCGCTGCGCATGCTCTCATTAGCTGGCAGGTCCGAAAGCTCGACTGTGGGGGAGAGGTCTTGGTCCTTGGTTCTGCACTAACCCGAGCGCGGCTCAGCCCCAGGTAGACCCGCTGCATAGGCTCTCATTAGCTGACAGGTCCGAAGGCTCGCATGTGGGGGAGAGATCTGGTTCTTGGTCCTTGGTTCTGCACTACCCCGGGCATGACTCGGCCCTAGGTAGACCCGCTGCGCAGGCTCCCATTAGCTGGCAGGTCCAAAGGCTCGCCTGTGGGGGAGAGGTCTGGTTCTTGGTCCTTGGTTCTGCACTACCCCGAGCGCCGCTCGGCCCCAGGTAGACCCCCTGCGCAGGCTATCATTAGCTGGCAGGTCCGAAGGTTCGCCTGTGGGGGAGAGGTCTTGGTCCTTGGTTCTTCACTGCCCGAGCGCGGCTCAGCCCCAGGTATACCCGCTGTGCAAGCTCTCATTAACTGGCAGGTCCGAAGGCGCGCCTGTATGGGAGAGGTATAGTTCTTGGTTCTTGGTCCTTGGTTCTGCACTACCCCATGCGCGGCTCGGCCCTAGGTAGACCCGCTGGTTCTGCACTACTCCGAGCACGGCTTCGCCCCAGGTAGACCCGCTGCGTAGGCTCTCATTAGCTGGCAGGTCCGCAAGCTCGCCTGTGGGGGAGAGGTTTAGTCCTTGGTCCATGGTTCTGCACTACCCCGAGCGCGGCTCGGCCCCAGGTAGACCCGCTGCGCAGGCTCTCATTAGCTGGTAGGTCCGAAGGCTCTCCTGTGGGGGAGAGGTCTTGGTCCTTGGTTCTGCACTACCCCGAGCGCGGCCCGGCCCCAGGTAGACCCGCTGCGCAGGCTCTCATTAGCTGGCAGGTCCGAAGGCTCACATGTGGGGGAGAGGTCTTGTTCTTGGTCCTTGGTCCTACACTACCCCGAGCGCGGCTCGGCTCCAAGTAGACCCGCTGCACAGACTTTCATTAGCTGGCAGTTCCGAAGGCTCGCCTGTGGGGAGAGGTATTGGTCCTTGGTTCTGCAATACCCCGAGCGCGGCTCGTCCCCAGGTAGACCCGCTGCGCAGGATCTCTTTAGCTGGCAGGTCCAAAGGCTCGCCTGTGGGGGAGAGGTCTTGGTCCTTGGTTCTGCACTACCACGAGCGCAGCTCGGCCCCAGGTAGACCCGCTGCGCATGCCCTCATTAGCTGGCAGGTCCGAAGGCTCGCCTGTGGGAGAGAGGTCTGGTTCTTGGTGCTTGGTTCTGCATTACCCCAAGCGCGCCTCGGCCCCAGGTAGACCCGCTGTGCAGGCTCTCATTAGCTGGCAGGTTCGAAGGCTCGCCTGTGGGGGAGAGGTTTGGTTCTTGGTCTTTGGTTCTGCACTACCCCAAGCACGGATCGGCCCCAAGTAGACCCGCTGCGTTGGCTCTCATTAGCTGGCAGGTCCGAAGGCTCGCCTGTGGGGGAGAGGTCTTGTTCTTAGTCCTTGGTTCTGCACTACCCTGAGCGCAGCTCGGCCACAGGTAGACCCGCTGCGCAGGCTCTCATTAGCTGGCAGGTCCGAAGGCTCGCCTGTGGGGGAGAGGTCTTGGTCCTTGGTTTTGCACTACCCCGAGCACAGCTCAGCCCTAGGTAGACCTACTGCGCAGACTCTCATTAGCTGGCAGGTCCGAAGGCTCGCCTATGGGGGAGAGGTCTGGTTCTTGGTCCTTGGTTCTGCACTACCCCGAGCGTGGCTCGGCCCTAGGTAGACCCGCTGTGCAGGCTCTCATTAGCTGGCAGGTCTGAAGGCTCGCTTGTGGGGGAGAGGTCTGGTTCTTGGTCCTTGGTTCTACACTACCACGAGCGCGGCTCGGCCCCAGGTAGACCGGCTGTGCAGGCTCTCATTAGCTGGCAGGTCCGAAGGCTCTACTGTGGGGGAGAGGTCTTGGTCCTTGGTTCTGAACTGCCCCGAGCGCGGCTCGGCCCCAGGTAGACCTGCTGCGCAGACTCTCATTAGCTGGCAGGTCCGAAGGCTCACCTGTGGGGGAGAGGTCTGGTTCCTGGTCCTTAGTTTTACACTACCCCGAGCGCTGCTTGGCCCTAGGTAGACCCGCTGCACAGGCTCTCATTAGCTGGCAGGTCCGAAGGCTCGCCTGTGGGGGAGAGGTTTGGTTCTTGGTCCTTGGTTCTGTACTACCTCGAACGCGGCTCGGCCCCAGGTAGACCCGCTGCGCATGCTCTCATTAGCTGGCAGGTCCGAAGGCTCGCCTGTGGGGGAGAGGTCTGGTTCTTGGTCCTTGGTTCTGCACTACCCCGAGTGCGGCTTGGCCCCAGGTAGATCCGCTGCGCATGCTCTCATTAGCTGGCAGGTCCGAAGGCTCGACTGTGGGGGAGAGGTCTTGGTCCTTGGTTCTGTACTAAGCCGAGCGCGGCTCTGCCCCAGGTAGACCCGCTGTGTAGGCTCTCATTAGCTGACAGGTCCGAAGGCTCGCATGCGGGGGAGAGATCTGGTTCTTGGTCCTTGGTTCTGCAGTACCCCGGGCATGACTCGGCCCTAGGTATACCCGCTGCGCAGGCTCCCATTAGCTGGCAGGTCCAAAGGCTCGCCTATGGGGGAGAGGTCTGGTTCTTTGTCCTTGGTTCTGCACTACCCCGAGCGCCGCTCGGCCCCAGGTAGACCCGCTGCGCAGGCTATCATTAGCTGGCAGGTCCGAAGGTTCGCCTGTGGGGGAGAGGTCTTGGTCCTTGGTTCTGCACTGCCCGAGCGCGGCTCAGCCCCAGGTATACCCGCTGTGCAGGCTCTCATTAACTAGCAGGTCCGAAGGCGCGCCTGTATGGGAGAGGTATAGTTCTTGGTTCTGGGTCCTTGGTTCTGCACTACCCCATGCGCGGCTCGGCCCTAGGTAGACCCGCTGGTTCTGTACTACTCCGAGCACGGCTTGGCCCCAGGTAGACCCGCTGCGTAGGCTCTCATTAGCTGGCAGGTCCGCAGGCTCGCCTGTGGGGGAGAGGTTTAGTCCTTGGTCCATGGTTCTGCACTACCCCGAGCGCGGCTCGGCCCCAGGTAGACCCGCTGCGCAGGCTCTCATTAGCTGGTAGGTCCGAAGGCTCGCCTGTGGGGGAGAGGTCTTGGTCCTTGGTTCTGCACTACACCGAGCGCGGCCCGGCCCCAGGTAGACCCGCTGCGCAGGCTCTCATTAGCTGGCAGGTCCGAAGGCTCACCTGTGGGGGAGAGGTCTTGTTCTTGGTCCTTGGTCCTACACTACCCCGAGCGCGGCTCGGCCCCAAGTAGACCCGCTGCACAGACTTTCATTAGCTGGCAGTTCCGAAGGCTCGCCTGTGGGGGAGAGGTATTGGCCCTTGGTTCTGCAATACCCCGAGCGCGGTGTTGAAGCCAAAATTTGACTCCGACAAATGTTCACAAAATAAGGGCATAGCCGACTCCTACTTGGCCCGTGCTCCGACCTCCGACTGGTCGTGAAGGATTAGAAAACTGGCCCTAAGCCGCAGCAGGGAGGTCCCACCGCTTACCCGGAAGGTCACAGAGAGCTTCCCCTCCAAAGCCAAAAGCTGGGCTTGGAGTTCTTCAGAAGACTGTGCCAACGAATCCTCTTAAGAGTCCCCAAAAAAAAGTCCCTTCTGAAGAACCCCTATGGGCTTATTTATAGATTTCAGAATCTGAACTGCCAATAACAAAACTGCTCCGGCCTGAAATTACCGGGGTACCCTTGGCTGGGTCTGCCAACAGCCAAACTCCGCTGTTCTGAGGAGCTATACGCAGTCCACCAAGGGTAAGAGGGTAAAAAATACCGGGGTAGAAGAGTAAAAACCCCTGCTTTGATAGGGAAAAATAAAAAAGCCTTCTCTCCCCCTGGCGAGAGGAAAGGCACCTGCCGGCGAGAAGGACCCACCGCCCGTCTCGCCGGCGCCTCTCGCCCTTGGAGGTCCTCTCGCTTCTGGAGGCCCTCTCGCCTCTGGGGGCCCTCTCGCCTCTAGGTGGGGGCATTTTGCCCTTTGGAGAGCCCACCATCTCGCCGCTTGCGAGTGGGCCCTCCTGGTCCCCTTTGCCCATCTCGATCTGTTTGCTTCTTGAGGGTTCCTTGCGAGCCCGAGATTGTACACAATCCCCGCTCTTTTTGAGATTACTCTAAGCTCAAAAAGAATGTTCAACCGAGGCTCGTTATTCAAGGTGCATTAAAAAAACGTATTTATGAGGAATCTTCTGAGGCCCCCACCGGGGCCTATAAATATATGACTCCTGCCCTGCACTCCTAATGCCCCGCTCTGCATATTCTTCTGCTTCCCTGTTCTCGAGTTTTTACAGAATGACGCACAGTCAAAGTTTTCGCGAACGTCTCGCACTGGTGCGAGAGCAACACAAGGCCAACGTGGCTGCTTTTACCTCTTCTCTGGTTCGTCCTCTCGCCCCGTCGTCTCGCTTGAAAAAGACGAAGGCTGGGGGCCCATCACCTGTAGCAGTAGATTCGTCTCGCGTCGCTTTGAAAACCATCCCGACTCCTCACGCGCCCTCCACGGAAAAAGAGGTGGGTACTCGCTATTACCACTGTTATCTCCGCGACTGAGTGCTCTTTTGTTGGCTAATACTTTTTCAGGGGGCTCTTGTGGTTCCGCAGCCCCCGAAGAGTCCGCGAAATGGTTCTCCTGCCCGCTACGAGGAGCTCGATTCGCAGCCCTCATCTACTCCCCCAACTACTCCTAGCGAGAGGAGGGACGACACCTCCCCGGCTGCCGATACCTCTCGCCGCCCTGGTAAGGGACCTTCCCTTGCCCTTTTGAATCCCCTTCGCTACTCTCACTCTCTCCTGCGAGTGCCTCTTCCACCTTGCCCTTGCACTCCTTGCGCAGATTCTCGGGCCAACTCTCCTATTGAGGAGCAGCCAAAACGACTCTCCGTCTCGCCTCTTCCTGCAGACGGGATTGAAGACTATCTGGGCGATCCCTCAGATCCAGTGGAGATGAAGCGGAAGACGGCTGAGCTCTTCCGGAAGCATGCGCGCCTCATCCACTCCTTGACTTTAGACAAACAGGCCGCGAAGAAGCGCATCGAGTCGCTGGAGGGCGAGTGCGCTCGTCTATCTTCTGGAGCTAATGCCGAGCTGGATGTCGACGACACCGACCCGAGGCCATCATCAATGAGACCGATATGCAGCTCCGTCTCGGGCGGCGTGGTCTTAAAACCATTCGCTTCTTCCACTCGCGGAGTATACCTCCTCGCGGGGGAACTCGCGGCGGCCGCTGGGAATGGCGCCCATACTGAAGAATGTCCGTCCCGCTATCCATCTTTTTCTTCTTCTCGCAAGATTTGTAATAATGGCAGTCTCGCCAAAGTACGCAGAGAGCTTGGCCTCCTGCGGGATGATGTCTGGTCCTATATATATTTGTCAAGGCTTAATTTTTCTCTCTTTTTTAATCCTCCTTTTTAATTTATGCTAAATATTTATTTATAGTTTTTCCTGATTGCGACGGGTCGCGCCGTTCGAGGTATAGGAGAGAGAAAATGCGTCGACTCTTCCTCTCCTCCTTATTTTCCCGCCCTTTTAATCATTGGCCCTGCATCAGTTATAAATATGCCTAGTTCGGGATTAGATACCGCACTTTCCGCCTTCGCCGTTAACCAAGTCTTGGCCCTCTGACCTCTCCGTCTCGCCGGCCCATTCTCGCCTATTTCTTCCTTCGTCTCGCCGAGGACCAATTCGCCTAAGAAGATGGGTAAGAAGAAGGTGGAGGAAGGTGAGGGCGCAGCCGCTGCGGGAAGAGGTTTACCGACCATGACTTCCCGCTCGGCCGGCTCCCTCGGGAAGACCATGATAAGTTTGCCCGCGAGTATCTGGGGGAAGGGATCGAGTCGCGTCCCCCCAAGGTCGGCGAGTGCATCAACACATATTACCCGGGGGAACTCGCCTTCCCGTCTCTCACTTCGAGGCGGGGTTGCGACTGCCCCTCTGGCCTGAGGTGAAGCAGACCTTTAAATACTTCGGTGTCGTCCCGACTCAGTTCAACCCTAACGCGATTTCGGTGTTGATCGCGTTCGCCTGCTATATGCGCCGGGAACACATCGAGTTTAGCTTGACGGCGTTCCGCAAGCTTTTCATCTACCACGCCAACGCCGATGGCGTCTCGTACTTCACTGGGCAGGGGCTCAAGGTATGCGAGACGCCTAACAAGAATCATCACTGGCTCACCCGATTCGTCTTCATCCGGGGAGACCGCGCGGACTTCGGTGGCATCCCTCTCGCGCCGGTCTCTCCGCCGGAGAGCTTCTACGCCACCCCCCAAGTCAGCGGCCCAGAGAAGCTGCTGTGCGAGTACCTAGCTGGCAAGAACTTCGAGGTCAACTTCTTGCGGCGAGGCCTCGACTCGCTTATCCCAGTGCTCCCGGGCGAGGGTATTCTTCTATTCCTCTCTCTTGGCTATTTGTCGTCTCGCTTCTTTCTAACCCCCACTTGCTTTTAGGTGAGCGAATTATTCCAGCATCTCCTCCTTATAAGAGCAATATTCACCCTGCCAAGGGTCTTGATCTCGCCAATGCAGCGGCAGAGGCGGCAAGAGAGTCCCTGGCGGTTATCCCGCCGAAGCGTCCTGGAGATGACAAGGTCCTCCCTCGCTGCAGCCCTCCAAAAAGAAGATGATGAAAGCTGTAGTCATCTCAAGGAAAGGGGGAAGGCTCCTCAAGGGAGCCCCATCTCTTTAGGGGAAACTCCACCTCCTCCCTCGCCTAATCACCAGGCCGTCTCGCCTATCCGCGAGACGGTGCTTTCTGATCAACCTGCTGCTGCTTCCAGCCTGCCCGCCACTGCTTCCAACCCGCGAGCTGCTGCTCCTGATCAGGTGGCTGCTACCTCCTCTCGCGAGGGCGACTCCTCTGGCCGTCCCGCCCCTGCCTCTCACATGAATTACAACCTGGGTCCCGTGGTTCACGATGCCGTCGGCGACCCGGTTCTGCTGTGGGGGAGGGATGCCAACCGCGTGTCCATCTCCACCCTCCTTCCCCCTTGGAAGGAGCAAGAGGTCCCTACTAGTCATGCCTTCGCCATAGGGTACGATCTCTATGGTGGCCTTGACGCCGTTTCGCCAGAAAGCGAATCTACCAAAGATCTTGTGCTAAAAACTTCTCACCACCAAATGCGGGCCTTGGAGTTCTCGCACTGCTCCTCTCGCCGCCTCATTTACATCAACTCGAAGTGGAAGGCCAGCGAGGAGAACCTGGAGGCGGAGCGGGAGAAGTCCATCGGGCTAGCGAGAAGATTATCTGATGCCGAGTCCTGCCTCGCGAAGACCCATGGCGGCGTGGTAAGCCAAAACTTTTCCTTGGACCTTTCTTTTGCCATCATTCTCGGCTAACTGCTAGGTCGTCCCGCAGGATGCCGAGACGGCGGGACAACTTCGTTCGCGCGTGGCGGCCTTGGAGGAGGAGGTCCAGGTGTTGACGGCTGAGAATGCGCGTCTCCAGGCGGCTGCCGCGTCGTCGTCTCGCCGCGAGCCCTTCCAGACTCCCCCGCCACATTATTCTCACGAGGAAGTTGAGGAGCAGTGCCTAGACGCCGGTGTCCGTGCGGCAGAGCTGGTGCTGCAAATGATGAAGGACCTGGGTGTTGTGAAGGATGAATCCGAAACCGTGACAGCACGCGACTTGGTCCCTGAACTATATAGCGAGGAGAGTGATGATTCTTCATCTGGCGAGGAGGACTGATATGCCGCCTCCAAGATTTAGAATCTCTCTCTCCTCCTGACAGTGTTGTAAAAACTTTAAACCATATTTTTTGTGGAACCTGCCAAGTGACGAGCGAGTGCTCAATTTTACTGTCTTCTATTTTATTTCTTATTTTTGTGAAGTTAATCTCTGGTTTGCTTTTGCTTGCGGGACGGTGCTACTACTTCGTCTCGCCACGTAACTTTTCTGTATATATACTTTTCTATTTTCACGTCCTACGCGAGACGGGTTCTCGACGCGCTCAACGTCCGCGAGTTGGCGCAATGGCTTGCCCCGCGAGTGCCCTTTCGCTACGGCGAGACGATCCTCAAAAGCCATCCGCTGCGAGTGCTGCCACCTGCCCTACTCCACACCCTTTTTTCCCTTTGTTCATTTTTGTACTTTAGGACTAAGTGGGGATACTAAGGTGTAGTGCCGCTCAAGGGGACTTTTACTCTATTCCGTCAAAATGAATTCTGCCTTGTCAGTTTGATGTTGATGGAGATTGCTTGACCCAACCCCATCCCTCATAGGCGAGCCTTCGGACCTGTCAGCTAGATGGGAGCCTGTGCAGCGGGTCTACCTGGGGCCGAGCCGAGCTCGGGGTGCCGATGAAGACCTCAAACCAAAACCTATCCCCCACAGGCGAGCCTTCGGACCTGCCAGCTAGATGGGAGCCTGCGCAGCGGGTCTACCTGGGGCCGAGCCGAGCTCGGGGTGCCGATGAAGATCTCAACTCAAAACCTATCCCCCACAGGCGAGCCTTCGGGACCTGCCAACTAGATGGGAGCCTGCGCAGCGGGTCTACCTGGGGCCGAGCCGAGCTCGGGGTGCCGATGAAGATCTCAACTCAAAACCTATCCCCCACAGGCGAGCCTTCGGACCTGCCAGCTAGATGGGAGCCTGCGCAGCGGGTCTACCTGGGGCCGAGCCGAGCTCGGGGTGCCGATGAAGACCTCAAACCAAAACCTATCCCCCACAGGCGAGCCTTCGGACCTGCCAGCTAGATGGGAGCCTGCGCAGCGGATCTACCTGGGGCCGAGCCGAGCTCGGGGTGCCGATGAAGATCTCAAACCAAAACCTATCCCCCACAGGCGAGCCTTCGGACCTGCCAGCTAGATGGGAGCCTGCGCAGCGGGTCTACCTGGGGCCGAGCCGAGCTCGGGGTGCCGATGAAGATCTCAAACCAAAACCTATCCCCACAGGCGAGCCTTCAGACCTGCCAGCTATATGGGAGCCTGCGCAGCGGGTCTACCTGGGGCCGAGCCGAGATCGGGGTGCCGATGAAGATCTCAACTCAAAACCTATCCCCCACAGGCGAGCCTTCGGACCTGCCAGCTAGATGGGAGCCTGCGCAGCGGGTCTACCTGGGGCCGAGCCGAGCTCGGGGTGCCGATGAAGATCTCAAACTCAAAACCTATCCCCCACAGGCGAGCCTTCGGACCTGCCAGCTAGATGGGAGCCTGCGCAGCGGGTCTACCTGGGGCCGAGCCGAGCTCGGGGTGCCGATGAAGATCTCAAACCAAAACCTATCCCCCACAGGCGAGCCTTCGGACCTGCCAGCTAGATGGGAGCCTGCGCAGCGGGTCTACCTGGGGCCGAGCCGAGCTCGGGGTGCCGATGAAGATCTCAACTCAAAACCTATCCCCCACAGGCGAGCCTTCGGACCTGCCAGCTAGATGGGAGCCTGCACAGCGGGTCTACCTGGGGCCGAGCCGAGCTCGGGGTGCCGATGAAGATCTCAAACCAAAACCTATCCCCCACAGGCGAGCCTTCGGACCTGCCAGCTAGATGGGAGCCTGCGCAGGGGTCTACCTGGGGCCGAGCCGAGCTCGGGGTGCCGATGAAGATCTCAACTCAAAACCTATCCCCCACAGGCGAGACTTCGGACCTGCCAGCTAGATGGGAGCCTGCGCAGCGGGTCTACCTGGGGCCGAGCCGAGCTCGGGGTGCCGATGAAGATCTCAACTCAAAACCTATCCCCCACAGGCGAGCCTTCGGACCTGCCAGCTAGATGGGAGCCTGCGCAGCGGGTCTACCTGGGGCCGAGCGAGCTCGGGGTGCCGATGAAGACCTCAAACCAAAACCTATCCCCCACAGGCGAGCCTTTGGACATGCCAGCTAGATGGGAGCCTGCGCAGCGGGTCTACCTGGGGCCGAGCCGAGCTCGGGGTGCCGATGAAGACCTCAAACCAAAACCTATCCCCCACAGACGAGCCTTCGGACCTGCCTGCTAGATGGGAGCCTGCGCAGCGGGTCTACCTGGGGCCGAGCCGAGCTCGGGGTGCGATGAAGACCTCAAACCAAAACCTATCCCCCACAGGCGAGCCTTCGGACCTGCCAGCTAGATGGGAGCCTGCGCAGCGGGTCTACCTGGGGCCGAGCCGAGCTCCGGGTGCCGATGAAGACCTCAAACCAAAACCTATCCCCCACAGGCGAGCCTTCGGACCTGCCAGCTAGATGGGAGCCTGCGCAGCGGTTCTACCTGGGGCCGAGCCGAGCTCGGGGTGCCGATGAAGACCTCAAACCAAAACCTATCCCCCACAGGCGAGCCTTCGGACCTGCCAGCTAGATGGGAGCCTGCGCAGCGGGTCTACCTGGGGGCCGAGCCGAGCTCGGGGTGCCGATGAAGATCTCAAACCAAAACCTATCCCCCACAGACGAGCCTTCGGACCTGACAGCTAGATGGGAGCCTGCGCAGCGGGTCTACCTGGGGCCGAGCCGAGCTCGGGGTGCCGATGAAGATCTCAACTCAAAACCTATCCCCCACAGGCGAGCCTTCGGACCTGCCAGCTAGATGAGAGCCTGCGCAGCGGGTCTACCTGGGGCCGAGCCGAGCTCGGGGTGCCGATGAAGATACCTCTTCCTACCATTAGGACTTTACGAGAAATAATGAACAAGAAATAATTTGAGAAGTATAGTATATTAATTATGCTTTGAGTACATATCTTCCGTTCTACCTTCTTATGGGTAGAAGCGTTTTAAGTCATCCCCACTACAGGAATGGTTCAAGATCCTACCCTGCACATCCTGGAGGTAGTAACCCCCCGCTTTCAACACTCTCTCTACAATATAAGGTCCCTCCCAATTTGGATTGAGCTTTCCCACCGGGGCGGACCTCCCTGCCGCATCAACCTTTTTTAGCACTAGGTCTCCTTCCGCGAATTGCTTTATCCTGATATGCTTGTCGAAGTGTTTTGCCATTCGACGCTTGATCTCTTCCTGTCTGATGGCTGCTACGTCTCGCAGCTCCTCTGCCAGGTCTAGCGAGTGGCGCAGGCTTTCTTCGTTTTCCATCCTCCATGTCTCGTCTCCATCACCTGCAGCCGCAACTCGTGGGGATCGGACCTCGAACTCCACCGGTAGTACCGCCTCGCAAACCATGGGAAAGCTTGAAAGGGGTCTCCCCAGTGGCCGTGTTCGGGGTTGTTCTCAGAGCCCATAGGACCGAGGGGAGCTGCATCATCCAGTTCCCTCTCAGATTTTCTACCTTCTTCCTTAGCAAGTTAACAATAATCTTGTTTGCCGCCTCCACCTGACCGTTGCTCCTGGGGTGGTGGACGGAGGCAAACCTGAGGTCGATGCCAGCTGATTGCAGAAGCTGATGAACTCTTCGCTAGCAAACTGGGGGCCGTTATCCGTGACGATGGCCTGAGGCAGCCCATGCCTGCAGATGATCTCCCCCAGACGAAGTTCCTGATGACTTGGGAGGTTACCTTTGCTAGCGCCTTAACCTCCAGCCACTTGGAGAAGTAATCTATCATAACCAGGAGGAATCTTCTTTGCCCACTAGCTGGAGGAAAAGGCCCAACTAGATCCATTCCCCAAATGACGAAAGGCCATGGTGCTGTGATGCCTCGGAGCCTTTGAGCCGGCAAGAGCTGGAGGGGGCGTAGAGCTGGCATTTTCGGCATTTCCTTGCAAACTCCGTCGCGTCCTTCCTCAGGGTGGGCCAGAAGTACCCCTGCCTGACCACTCTTGCTTCCAACGTCCTCCCTCCGGAATGACTGCCACATTCCCCGGAGTGCACCTCCTCCAGGATGTGTCTGGTCTCCTCTTCCGTTACGCACCGAGCTAGGAGACCCGAAAGCATCCTCCGGTGAAGTCCTCCTTCATGCATGAGATAATGAGCCGCCTTGTGGCAGAAGCTTCTAGTCTCCTTGACCCCTCAGGGAGGGTTCCTGTCAAAAAGAAAGTAACGAAAGGATCTACCCACGAGGGCCGCCGATCCACCTCCATTAGCTCCCCCTCTTCAATCACTGGATGGAATAAATCAGTCAGGGCGCCTCCTTCCCAAGGTCCGAGCTTGGCCAATCGATCGACAGCAGTGTTTTCTTCTCTGGGGACGTGCTGGATGGAGAACGCTCGGAACCCCCCGATGATTGCCCTTACCTTGGATAAATATTTCACAAGGGTGGGCTCCCGCGCCTCGAACTCTCCACGTATCTGCGACGCTACTACCAATGAGTCTGTGAAAACCTCAACGTCCTTGATCTCGAGCTCCTTGGCTAGGCGAAGGCCGGCTATCACTGCCTCGTACTCTGCTTGGTTGTTGGTTGTGGGGAAATGCAAGGCGACAGCTTGTCTTATGGTCACTCCCTGAGGACTTGTCAGTACCACCCCTGCTCCAAGGGAGTGCTTTCCCGAGGCCCCGTCGACCATTATCTTCCATGCTTCTGGTTGCTGCGGCTCCTCGTCCCGTCCTCTGCGACTTAGTCTGCCAAGAAGTCGGCCACCACCTGTGCCTTAATGGAGAGCCTTGGTACGAACGAAATGTTGAACTCACTCAACTCGATAGACCACTTGGCCAGCCTACCCGAGTGCTCTACCCCTTCAAAAATTTTTCGGAGAGGATGGTCCGTCACCACCCTAATCGAATGTGCTTGGAAATATGACCGGAGCTTCCTGGCCGAAACAACCAAGGCGTATGCCAGTTTTTCTAGGATAGGGTAGCGAAGCTCCGCCTTCCTTAGGATCCTGCTAACATAATAAATGGGCAGCTGCTTCTTTCCCTCTTCTCTGACTAGGACGGAGCTCACCGCCTCTGCTCCCACTCTAGGTACAAGGTCAA
This sequence comes from Platanthera guangdongensis, assembly GCA_039583875.1. Lineage (NCBI taxonomy): Eukaryota > Viridiplantae > Streptophyta > Magnoliopsida > Asparagales > Orchidaceae > Platanthera > Platanthera guangdongensis. Next base: position 21,655,200 of record CM077167.1, on the reverse strand, counting down.
ATCTTCCCCCTCTTTAGGGCTTTGAAGTAGAGGAGCTCGGAGAGCTGCTCCTTTAGTTTTTGAAAAGCTTCTTCGCACTCCGCTGTCCATTCAAAACTCTGATTCCCTCGTAGCACTTTAAAGAAAGGCGAGCACTTCTCTCCTGACCTAGAGAGGAATCTACTAAGGCCGGCCGGCTTTCCTATCAGCGCTGTACCTCCTTAGCGTTTCACGGTGATTCTAGCTCCAGAATGGCCTTTACTTTATCAGGATTAGGTTCTACCCCTGCCGGGGTCAGAAGGTGCCCAAGAAATTTCCCACGACTTGCCCCGAAGACACATTTCTAAGGGGTTCAACCTCATTTTGAAACTTTCTCAAGGTGGCGAACGTCTCCTCCAGGTCTTGGAGATGCGAGCTCACTCCCTTGCTCTTTACCATGAGATCATCAACGTAGACTTCTAGGTTCCGACCCCTCTGGCCCTGGAAAACTCGATCCATCATCCGTTGGTATGTTGCCCCTGCATTTTTTAACCCGAAAGGCATCATGTTATAACTAAAGCACCCTTCCCTGGTGATGAAGGAGACGTCCTTGACGTCAGGAGGGTGCATCCAGATCTGATGGTAACCTGAAAAAGCATCCAGAAAACTCATAACGGAAAAACCAACGGCTGAATCAACCAGCGCGTCGATTCGAGGCAGGGGGTAGCAATCCTTGGGGCACGATTTATTTAATAATGAAAAGTCAATACACATCCTCCATTTTCCTCCCCTTCTTCACCATTACAACATTGGAGATCCAGCCTGGGTACTGGATTTCTGAGATGAAGCCCGCCTCCAGGAGCTTCTTGACCTCCTCGCGAATGGGCTCCTCCAGCTTGTGGCGATGGCTCTCATCTTCTGACGTATGGGGCGCGTCCGAGGGTCCAGATTTAGGCGGTGGCAGGCCACATCCGCATCAATGCCCGGCATGTCCGCCGCGCTCCAGGCGAAGACGTCGACGTTGCTCTGGATACAGACCCGCATCCGCTCCTGGTCTTCGGGACTCAAGCCCCCGCTGATCCGTACCCTTCGTACCTGCCCCTGGCTGGTGCGGACCTCCACCTCCATCACTTCCTCGGCCACCTCCAGCCGCGACTGCTCCCAGCCGTCCCCTGCTTCTTCTTCCTGCTCCAGCTCTTCCTCTCCTCCTGCTCCCTCAACTTCCATCACCTCGTCCTGCTGCTGCTCAATTTCCATGTCCCTTCGGGCTTTCTCCTCAACCCCTTCTTCTCCCACTTTCTCCTGCATTCTTTCCTGTGGCTCCAACTCCCCGTTCCTTCGGACTTCCCGCACATCTCCTCCCTCTGCTCTTTCTCAATCTCCATTGCCCCCTCCGGGCTCTCCTGTTGCTGCTCGACCTCAACTCCCTCCTGAGCCTCCTGCACACCTCCTTGCTGCTTCTCGGTCTCCTCTCCCCCGCCTTCCTTTTTGGTTCCTCCTCCCATCTCCTCTGGGCTCGCCTCTTCTTCCCTCAAAGCTTCTTCTTGAGCCGCCATCTCCTTTTCCAACTCCTCCGCCTCTGCCATCCAAGATATGGTGTTAACCGCCGTGACGTAACACTGCCTCGCCACTTTTGGATCTCCCCTGACCCTGACCTGTACCCCTCCATTGTTAAACTTGAGACATTGATGGAATGAGGAAGGGACGCAGCGAAAGGCGCTGATGAGGGGACGCCCAAAGATGGCGTTGTAGCTGCTCGGGGCATCCACAATCACGAACCGGCAGTTCCGGGATACCCCCCCCCCCCCCAACCTCACGTGCAGCCCTACTCCCCCTTCCACTTCCTTCCTTTCCCCGAGAATCCGAACAACGGTCCGTCCGAGGCCAAAATCCTCTTGGCTTCCACCTGCATCTCGTCGAAGGCCCTCTTAAAGATCACATTTACGGAGCTCCCGTTATCCACCAGGATCTTGGAGACCGTAAAGTTTTCTACCGCCTTCTGGATCACCAAGGCGTCGCAGAACAGGTCCTCATACTCCGACATGTCCTCTGAAGAGAAGGTAATTTTTTCTAGCGGGGGTGGGGCTTGGGAGGTTGAGGCTACCCCCTTTCGGAACATGGTCTGGAGGCTCCCCTTCCGGGTAGCCTCGATCCCAATTCCCCCATGGATGGCCCCGATTCCTCCTCGGGTTCCTACATCCACCCGGTCCTGCACCTGTCTTCCGCCTCCCCTTGCTACATTTCCTCGATCCTTATCGGCGGATCCTGCCTCCTCAAACCTCTGGCCTCTCTCATCTCCAAGAACTCTGGGCACGTGGCCGTTGCGTGACCTCCCTCCTGATGGAAGTCACAGAAAGGCAGCGCCACCCCACCCTTCTCCCTTCTCCTCTTCCTCTTTTTCCTCCTCGAGCTCCTCTTCCTCGACCGATCCCCATTGCCTCCTGATGATGCTGAAAACGATCCCTCGCTCCCTGTCTCCATGCTGGTTGATCGAACCTCCTTGGTTCTCGGAAATTATCTCTTCCCTGGAAGCCTCCTCCCAACTCCTGGGGGCGACCCTCATGAGGCCTCCAACCTATCCGGTTGTTCGGCTCTCGGGCCCCCCGATGATTCTGTCCCTGGTGCCCCTGGCCTCGGGTTCCTCCCTCCTTCTTCCTCTCTCTGCTCCCTCTGCTCCTTCTGCTTCACTGCTCCTGGTTCCTTTGCGTCATCCTCCGCCAACCTGGCTAACCTTCTTGCAAACGCCGGATTGGCCCTCTAGAAATCCGTCTCCTTCGCCGCCCTCTCCATAAACTCCTCAAAAGAGAGGGGGGGCACCCTTTTCAACTCCATGCTGAAGAAGCCTGGCCTCAGTCCCAGGGTGAATGCAAGCATCAGCGTATACCCAGGGACCTCCTGGACCTGGAGGATCTCTTCCTGAAACCGATCCACGTAGTGTCCCAACGTCTCATCCTGGCTCTGCCTTACCGAGAACAAGCACTACGCCTCCTTCTTACGCTTTTTTGATGTTGAAAACCTTAATAAGAAACTTCTCCGCAGATCCTCGAAACAATAAATCGATCTTGTCGGTAACTGGTGAAACCAATCTCGCGCCTTCTCCTTCAAGGTGATGGCAAACAGTCGACACTTAAACGCATCCGTCATCTGTCTGATCGAAACCACATCCTCAAACCATTGTACATGCTGTACCGGATCATCCTTCCCTGAGTAGTAGGACATGTCGGGCTCCCGGAACCCCTCCGGCACCGGAGCCGAGATGACAAGTTCACTAAACGGGCTCTCGCCGACTGCTTGCCGAGAGGGCACGTCTCGCGGCCTCGGCTGGCTGGCCCGATCTGCGAGACCGTGCCCAGGGAAGAGCTCTTGCACAGCTGCCTCCTTCTCGCCGTCTTCTGCTGGGATCTCCTTTCCGGGACGTTGGCCTGGGAAGAGCTCTCGCGCCGCTACGTCCCTCTCGCCAGCCTCTGTGGGGACCTCCTTTCCCGGGCGCTGACCATGGGCGTTCTTGCCTAAAAGCGGGACCACCTCGATCAGGACCTGATGTGTCGCCCATTCGCTCCTTGCCGAGAAGGCCAAGCTTATGGTTTGCATGACCTCTCGCCTGAAGTCCTCCAGCATTTTCCTCGTCGCCTCTTCTACCAAAGAGGGGGAACCTCCAGAACCAGACCCCTCTCCTTCACCTCCTGTCATAGGACCAAACTCAAACTTTTCTTGAACCGGCTACCTCCACGCTCACCACACCAGAACTGTTGAAGCCAAAATTTGACTCCGACAAATGTTCACAAAATAGGGCGTAGCCGACTCCTACTTGGCCCGAGCTCCGACCTCCGACCGGTCGTGAAGGATTAGAAAACTGGCCCTAAGCCGCAGCAGGGAGGTCCCACCGCTTACCCGGAAGGTCACAAAGAGCTTCCCCTCCAAAGCCAAAAGATGGGCTTGGAGTTCTCAGAAGACTGTGCCAACGAATCCTCTTAAGATTCTAAAAAAGTCCCCTTCTGAAGAACCCTATGGGCTTATTTATAGATTTCAGAATCTGAACTGCCAATAACAAAACTACTCCGGCCTGAAATTACCTGGGTACCCTTGGCTGGGTCTGCCAACAGCCAAACTCCGCTGTTCTGAGTAGCTATACGCAGTCCACCAAGGGTAAGAGGGTAAAAAATACCCGGGGTAGAAGAGTAAAAACCCCTGCTTTGATAGGGAAAATAAAAAAGCCTTCTCCCCCCCCCCTGGCGAGAGGAAAGGCACCTGCCGGCGAGAAGGACCCACCGCCCGTCTCGCCGGCGCCTCTCGCCCTTGGAGGTCCTCTTGCTTCTGGAGGCCCTCTCGCCTCTGGGGGCCCTCTCGCCTCTAGGTGGGGGCATTTTGCCCTTTGGAGAGCCCACCATCTCGCCGCTTGCGAGTGGGCCCTCCTGGTCCCCTTTGCACATCTCGATCTGTTTGCTTCTTGAGGGTTCCTTGCGAGCCCGAGGTTGTACACTTGCTCTCCCCTCTCTCTAGAACTTTAGTAAGAGAAAGCTTGGAGAAGAATGAGGATTTCTAACCCTATTCTCAGACTTAACTCAGCAAGAGCAATCTTGGACCATCAGATCCCAAAAGAAAGGGAAGAACGACCACGATTCGAACTGAAAAATCAAAACACCTGGGCCGAACATGGCTTGTGACACGCCAGTGTCCAAGGCCGTGTTCCCCAAACGACCCGAAACCGTCGCACCCAAAACAAGACACGGGGCCTTGACACACCCGTGTCACATTTGATACGGCCGTGTCCACCTGAACACGCCTGGGCTCCAGGCCGTGTCCACCCCTTACACATCCAGCTCACAACCTGAGAAGGACACAGCCTGGGACACGCCTGTGTCTCAGGCCGTGTTCGAAGCCTCGATGATCATCGAATGCCTCTTCGTCGAACTAGCAGAGAAAACGTTGAACACGATCGACACAGCGGAACACGCCCTGTGACACGCCCATGTCACAGGCCGTGTACCCCTACTCGACGATCGCCACTCGACGATCGATGATCGACACTCGACGATCGTCGAACCGATGGGACACGCCGCCTGTCACGCCCGTGTTCCAGGGCGTGACCACACAAACATTTCGTCGACCGAAATTCGTCGACCACGCGCCTTACTATGCCACTCGAGCGGGACACGCCAGTGTCCTAGGCCGTGTTCCCTGTCTCGACACTTCGTCGAGCGCAGGACGTCGACTTCCCAGACTCTCGACGAGCCTGAGCTTGACACGGCCAGGGACACGCTCGTGTCCTAGGCCGTGTGACCCCTAACTAAGACCCAATCTTGGCCAAAAACGCTGATCGTCCCTCTTTCAAATTTTGGGGCGTTACATGTCGACACCCATGAATTGTGTCGACAGAATCTAAGTATAGAAGTGTCAACACCCAGAACTGGTGTCAACACTTTTATGCAGAAGCTCTCAAGATAGAAAATTCTTCTAAGTCCAGAATTCGAAGCCTGAAGTTCTGACAACCATCAGAACTGTCAGAAGTCAGTGGATTAACTGGGGTAGCCGGTCACTTTTGTCAAAGCCTATATAAGGAGACCAACACAATAGAAACGACATAGGTTTTTCTCATTCTTCTCATCTCAGTCTATCAGATCAATTCAACAGAATTCAAGGTGGGGAGGAGGCAGATCGTGGATCAACTCCAATCTTCTCCAGCCAAGTTCAACTCCACCTTCTCCTTCAAGAAGCTTTGAAAAAGCTAAGAAAGGTTGAACTATTTCTTCTCAATCAAGTTCAAGGAAGAAAATCACTCATCAAGATCTGAACAAGAAGAAGTCACCTGTTTCTTTCCTGCTGGATGATTTATCAAATCTCAAATTCTAGTCTACTTTAATTCTTATTTTGTAAGATCTGGTAGCAGATCTGAGGGATAGGAGAGATATATATATATATATATCTGAGCTGTAAGCCTAAATTATAAAGGCTGAGGTAGGGCTGAGAGCCTGAGGTAGGAGAAGAAGGACTTTCTCTGAGTTCTAGGAACATTTGTGTTTGAGGGTGTAGAGCAAGGGTTTGCCTGAGTTGTAGGAGTCAAGGTGCACTCTGAGGTAGGATTCTTGAAGGGAATCTGAGTTGTAGCAGCCAGCTGGGCTCTGAGGTGTAAGATCTGAGGATATGAGGAAAAGAGGAGTTTGGCCGAATCTAGTTCATTTTTAGATGGGTGAAAGGGGAAAGTGGATGTACCCATGAATTAGGAACCACTATAAAATTCATGTGTTGTGCGGTGGTTTGTGCCGTAAATGTTAGATTAGATCTGCGTTGATCTTAGTTTATCTGTTTTCTTGATTGTTATGGCTGTGTTAACTTCCTCACTAAAGAAATCTTTGTGTCCATAAGTAGCCAAGATTTGAATAAATTTAAATTGGACCTATTCACCACCCTCTAGGTCAATCAGTTTCCCAAAACAAACACTTACATACTCCGACCATAGTAGAAGTTGCAGGCCGACTTCAAAGTGGCAGAGAGGAAAGACGAGCTCGCCATCTAGCGTGGTGTTAAGTCGCTTGGCCTTATTGGGAAGTCTAGCCGAGTATCCTTCTGGTAGGAGTCTTTTCTTGAAATCCTTCAAGTCTTTTTCTTTGGTGACTGATGGCATCAGTGAAATTCCTCGCTTGGGCCAAGCGGCGAGCGTTAGTGTCATCCCCAACCATCTCAAAAGGCGAGCAGGAAAAAGTGCGAGAAGGGAGAAGGCGAGTATAGCGAGCGATAAATTGACAGACTGAAGATACTCGCGAGCACGGATGGAATTTCACAATAGTGTATTTAAGATGTGCCTACCCCCCCCCCCCCCCCCGTCAAAACCTAGAAGGTCAGGGGGTATGGGGACCTAGCGCGAGTATCAATCGAAGTCGCTACCTCTCTGTCTAAACCTATAAGGCCGCCAAAATTCTATCTTGGGTGTGTTCAAATAAGAAAATCGCCAGCTCGTGAAAACCTGCACAGTTAGCCTAAGAAATCGCAGAATAAAGACGAGCATCACACAAGGAAAAGAAAGTCACAAAACTCAGCGCGAGATCAAAGCTCACCACTTATACTAAAAGAATAATCACAACATTGTTTAGTACAATATCGCCAAGGGTGAGAAAAAAGACTAGTAGAAAATCCTAAATCCTCGGAGACCGCTGCTCTGGAAGAGGTAGATGTCACCCGACCCAACCATGTCGCGTGCTCGCCTGTAGTGTGCATGCTCTCCACAACCAGCACATCGTCGTCTCCACGCGGCTGGTCCTCCATCCTCGCCATCCAGGTAAACGTAAGGTTAGTGGTTGCACTATGTACCATTAGATACCACCTGAAGTCTACTTTCTGTATGAAGTTAAATCAACTTATTTGGTGACCTACAACCCTCTATAGGGTTGTTTTACTAACACTCGTCCTTATATAGGACACAAATTAAAATATGAATATCTTCCACTTGGTGACTTGCTTGGAGATGAAATATTGGACATGTATGCTTGTACCCTAGACTCAACCCCTGCCCAAACATCAGAATTTTTGATGCATTTATATAGTTTTAAAAATAACTTAGTTTTGCATAGGGTTGCTATCGAGTCGAGTTCGAGCAATTTTGGCTCGACTCGAAATCGAAATTTTCGACTCGAACTCGGCTCGAAATCGAAATTGATTTCGAGTCGAGTCTGCTCGACTCGAAATGACTCGATTTCGAGTCAGCTCGAAATCGAATCGAGTCGGCTCGAAATCGAATCGGATTGGCTCGAAATCGAATCAAATCGTCTTGAAATTGAGTAATTTTTTGTTTATCATAGTTTGCTCAAAATTAAATTGGGCAACCTATAAATTTAGCAAATGAAACATTTAAAGCCTTCATTCTTTTATTTAGTTTTTAAATTTGTTATTTTTAATCTTAAAATAAGAATATATTAATAAATACATATATTTTTAATTAATTCGGGTTGATTAGAATCATATTTCGAGCGATTCAGGGCTGGCTCGAAATTGACTCAAAATCAGATTTGAGTCAAATTGAATCGACTCAAATTGAGTCGAATCAATTTTACCGATTCCGATTCGACTCAATTTTGAACGATTTTCGAGCGACTTTCGAGTTTCGAATAATATGCTCAACCCTAGTTTTGCATGTATTAATTTAATACATATGCAAATGACCTCAAAATGGTACCAAATTTTGGTGACACGTTAAACATGCCATTTAAGACCCTAGCCAAAATTTTAGGTCTTATGGGACTCTTTATGTTGGTTTATTCCACATGCATGAGGCCATGACTTAAGGTGTATAATATAATGTGCATTTAGCCTAAAGCGAAACTTTGTAAATTTAGCATGATTGCCTTGGTCAATCTCAATGGAATTTTAGACATGCGCATATTTAGTGGAAATACACCATCTCTGAAATTTTTAAGAATTTTGAAGTTAAAATTTCTTGGAAAATAAATTAATTACATTTTGTCATATTTGTGTATTAATGAAATAAAGTGACAAATAGATTTGCAAAAATTGTTAATTTATGTCACTAGTCATATTTTGTCATAACCCACAGATGGAAATTGATTTAGAATTTATTTAATGATAAAAACGTAGGGTTACATCAATAATTACCATTATGCCCACTTTTTGTATTTTTGAAATATTTGTGGTCAAAATAAATTAAAAAATTATGATTCTCTGGCATAATGTTTTATTTAGTTTTTGTAACCTCTGTAAATTTTATTGGATTTATTTAACAAGTATTTTAATTACTTCCTTTAAAAACTTAGCTGGGGATCAAATTTTGGTAAATTAGAATTAAAATTTAATTATCACTGAAAATTTATGATGTTTTCCGGACTTATTTTTTATCACTGTAAGCTTAGGATGATTTAATTGCACTGGTTAGATATATAGAATTGACATTTCATGTTCAAAACCACTAGAGACATTTATTTATTTAAATTTTATTTATGGTCAATTAATTTAGGAAAATTATGAAACTCTGGATATACTTCATTTATAACTTTATAGACCGTGGAATTAATTTTAGGGCAATTGGCATTGTACTTTGAATGTTTTTATCCTTATACTAAATCTTGTTCATATGGTCTATATATAGTAATTGTGTTGGATCTTACAGTGCACTTATAGGGGGGGTGAATAAGAGCTTTATGAAATATTAATTTTTAATAAAAATATCAGAGTTACTTATGGAAGTTTCAAAATATTTTATAGTAGTAGAATATATTTTATATCTCCAAAAATATTATATTGAAGATTATTATTAGAAAATGACAGAATTCAATATTTCTTCACTACCGTCTGCATTAAGTGTTACCGTCAGGCGCTAGTTCATGAATGATAAATCAAGCATTTATATCTAACAGAAATAAACCTTGTGATATATTTTGCATTAAAGATCTTGAAGAATATATTTCAAAATATTTTATAATATGAAAATAAAGTCAAGTTAATGAGATAAAAAGAAAATGATTTTATTTCAGTAGAAATTGAATAAAAAATATTTGATTTCAATGACTCTTGAAATCAATGCGAATATATAAAAATCATTTTTTATGCTTCGTCGGTCCTTTCCTAAGGATCGGTTGGCTATAGCCTATCTTACCATGGATACGGCCCATAGCCTCCTTTTAGCTCTAACCTTGACCTAGTCGTTGCACAGAAGGTGGTAAATTTCCCCCTAAGCCACATAGGCACGTAGTTGCCACAAACAAGTCAAATTTCCTATGGAATCCTTCCACAAATCTGACGTTCCACCCAAACGATTTCTCCACTCATATTACGAAAAGATAAAACAAAAATGATTGTAAGATAATGAAAAATATAAGAGAAAACTCCCCAAGAATTTCTGAAGGTGAAGACGAAGATGATGTAGAGGTTGGCATACTTGATGCGTTCAACCTTCGTATAGAATATGCATTGTAGCCCTTCTTCAAAAACCACATTAGATCATAGTATTTGCGCAAAAGATTTATCTCTCTATCTCTAGAAATGACCCTCTCTCAAAAGAATCAGAGTACTGGCTTGGTGGAGGAGGAATCACTGCTTTAGAAGGTATCTCTCTCGAATGCACAGAATTTTTAGCCTTTTATAGAAAAATCACTATTGACGGGCAATATCTAGCTATAGGTGATATATCTTCAATTTGTCGTGTGTCCCACATTATGATGATCGTGTCGGTTGAAAACGGGCATGTCTGGGTCATGGGGCTATCACGGGCGATAGACACTATCGCCTGGCGATAGTGCTGAGTAGTGCGCGTCGTAGTGATCCTGCAAGACATGGAAGTCTTCATACTGACGTACTTTTATCTATCACCCGACGATAGTGTCTATCTCTAGCGATATATCCTCTTTAATTTTGTCATCAGGACCTTTTTCATATTGTAGATGACTTTGTTCTCATTCCGGAATGGGGTGACATGTTCTGTAACTCTCCCCAAATTGAAAGTTTTGGACGTTTGATGTTCAGCACACAAAACTCATCATTTTGTTTTTTCTAAAGTATACACCCCTTAGATCATGCCCATGATCGAGAACTTGTCTCCTCATTCAACTTGTACAACTGTACATTATAAACACATAAAAGACTAGATCAAATACATCACTATATTTGTTATTCTCAAACCAATTATTGTGGAACGTATGCTCCAACATTCTCCCTATTTTGATAATATCAAATACCTATATGAGAAATTAGTGAGTTTAAGAACATTTTGTTTTTATAGGTAAGTGCGGTAAGAGATATACATGAATAATAAGTTTATAGAATGATAGCTTTAAAGCACCAATGCACACTCTTCTTATATGAAGGCTCTCCCTACATAAATGTTCTCTATATATTTTAATCCCCTAAATATAATATCCAGTTTACTAGATTTCTCAATTTATTTCTCTCCTTTTGGTTATTAGTAAAAGTGGGTAGGGATGGGTGTATTACTTTAAGATTGATTAAGGATAACTTATTGGAAGAATAGACATGATTGAGCAATGAAAAAAGTATATACCTCCTATAGATACTCCCCCTACATAGATACTTCCTATAATACTTTAATGTACTCCCCTAAATAATTAGATATATGCAATTCATTCTGATCCCCTTTGGTACTATCAAAAAGGGGTATTAAGTGAGTGTATGCAATAAGAATTAATATCTTCTATGTTGAAAAGGAAATGAGATGTAATATATAGCTTGTTAAATACCACTTATTAAAAATAAACATGCTGAAACATAAAGAAGTAAACAACATTGTTAAAATGATAGAGTAAGCATTCTTTTCTCAAGATACCACTTGTTAAAAAAATAGTCATGAATACGTGCAAGTAGTAATAACAGTATAAAGTATAATAAGCGTTTTAAGAATAAACATTTTTTTGAAAGTAAAAGCATATAAAAGATAATGTGTTTTAAGACTGATAAGATGTTTTCAATTTTGGTCCAAGAGATGCTATTTCATTGAGATTTTAAAATAAAATTGCAAGCATGATTTAAAAATATTAAGAAAAGAAACAAAACTGCAATGTAATAAAATTTACATTTTAAGTAAACATAAACATTATAGTTGTCATGCTTGGTAATCTAGTGCATTTATTAAGATTTGTAGAGAATAGTGTAGATATGCATTAGGATCCAATTCTCATGAATAGAAGTTTTATATAGGATAATGCGGTGTACAAAATGAGTTTATAAAGTATACAAATGTATTAATCAAAATGAATGACATATATAATGAAAAAACACAACATTAAAATACACAAATAAAATTACTTCCATAATATTCCAATGCACATACATAAAAAGTACAACTACCAAGGTGCTCACATACACAGTGCTCATTAAGACTTATCAGAGAGGAAGTAGTGCTTGGGGGATCACTTTTATTCTTTTTAACTTTATTTTTATTTTTGTGATCCACTGTACTAAGAGAAGTGGTGAATTCTTTATTTGCTACAAGACACTTTGCAATCCTCTACAAGGCAATCTCATAACACTCATTAAGACTTACCAGGAGGGTGAGTGGTGTTTAGTGGAGTTTTTCTTATCATTTATTATATGCTTTTTAGGCTTATGGCCAAGGACTCTGAATTCATTTGTTTTGTAAATAATATCATTTAATATTTTAAAACCACTTTTCTCTAATGAATAAGTGCATGAAAAATAAAAAATTACAATAAACAATTCAATGTACTGTAGGTAATCTTTTTATGCACTTTAACTATTATATTATTATAATACTCAATCATACAAGTATAAGATTAAAAATACATGTAGATTATCAAAATAAGTGATTGAATGAATCACTACCAAACATAAAGCATTACTCATACTTACAGACTTGCTAAATAATCTTACACATATTTTTAAGATCAATTTAATTGCACATAATAAGATAATATTCAATTCATGACATTCAAAACAAATTATAAGAAACTTGAAATTTAAATTAAACATTGTATTTAGTCTTTAATTAGTATAATTAGTCATCCTTGACAATGATAATGAATAACAAAAATTTTTCTGATTTTTTAGTTTTATTTATAACAGAAATTCAAAAACATCAAACACACAAATAAAAAATAAGAAAAACATTTTTTATTCTTTAAATTCTTTTATAATTTTATATTTGATTTTCAAATATATTAAAATTAAATATTTTTCTGGAAAACCTAGAATTTTATAAAGACTATGTCAGTAGTATGATCTTTTACCCTAGATAAAAAGAAAAATAAGAAAAATAAATAACAATTTTATGCTAATGCCAGGGTTAGTACTAACACGTGCTCTAGCAATAGAAATATATTATATTGCATAGCAAAGAAGATTTTTGATAATTTTTCATACTAATTTTTCTTGATTCATGTTTTCTAACATAAGTGACACCATGTACCGCAAAGAGTTTTGAATTAAAAATGTGGTTAAAAGATTTTTGGCATAAGGTATCAAAAAAGGTTATTTTCAAAATACTTTATTTTTTGGAAATTATGATTGCTCAAATAAATATAGTGTAAAAACACAAGATACACATGTTCAAACCAATATGCATGGCATAAATTATCATAAAGTGTAGAATAAAGTTAGTGCAATGAATATGATATGAGTATTCCTTAGATTAAACTACTTAGGCTATGTATCTACACCCTAGCCCCGTATTAAGTGAGGAATGGGCATGAGGAGTTGCATGTATGTCATAGGTTTGGGTGTTAATCCTATATGTATGCAGAAGATCCTGCCCAACCTAACACTCCACCCCGTCCAGTGCCTCGCAAGGCCTCACTAAAATCCTTCCTCTGTTAAGGACAAGACATGATTTATAGGTTAGCGTCCCTATTGCATACAATCCTACGCCCTTGCTAATGTGTGACACAAAATATGGTAAATAATCAGGATATACTAAGCTTTTAAGTGTAAGGATGAATTCATAAACTTTGGCTTCTATATAAGATTTATTTTTAATTATAGTTGATTTTAAAGTCATATAGTTATTATGAATTTTACTTTTAATCTTTGAACTTTTAATTTTTGTTATCATGATAATATGAAATAATTAGCATGGATAATAATTTTCATTATGTGATAATGCCAGATTTTGAGTTCAATGTTTGGCCATAATATTAATAAGTGATAATGTTGCATGTATTCAAAAATAGAGTTTCAATCATAATAAACCTAGAATTAAGTAACTATTTTTTTATTTTATTCTATGATCTACAAAGAAATGTGATGCATGCAAACATAAAAAGCATAATACATTCACACAATGATTTTGAAATCAATAATATTTATTTCAATTGAATTGATCATTGATTTTTTTCATAATATTATGATCGTCTTAAAAATATAACTAGAATTGAAATAAATAATACTTTGTTTCATCGCAGACATTTAGATACCATAATATGATAAGATTCAATATATATAATTTTTTTGCATGTATTTAACATAGAGTTTTGATTTTTCATAGACAAGGAATTAAATCATTAAACATTTCAAAATATTTTTAAGATGATTGATTTTAAGATCTAGATAAAAGTGAGATGCTTGAATATAATTATGAAGCATATCCATACCCAAACATAATGCCAATATCCAATCTTATTGATTCATAATTCCTAAGTGTGGTAGAAATAATCAATTTAGGATTAATTCTTACTAAATCATGAATTGTGATATATAATTAATGTGAATTTAAGAATAGGATATTGTTTAATCACAATAGATCATTGTGATATATGTGAAGATCATAAATTTTTAATATGAACATATTTTGGTTGCATTTAAATTGTTTTGTAAATTTTACTTTTAATTTTAAAATTTTAAATTACCCAATATATATATATATATAATATGATAATAGAAGATAATGATTCTTAACATAGTAAAATAATATTCCAGAAATTATCACTTATAGAAAATTAAAGTTTTTTAAAAAAATGCAGCAACCATCGGCGGTAGGGTTATCGCCCGGCGACATCAAATATAGACTTGAAATTTAATGCAAAAAACATGGATTTCGTGATTTTTCAAATCCGATTTTTCTTGATTATGGTTTTTCATTATAGGGGCTATCTAATGTAGTAACAAAATAATAGAATATAGACAAAAGTTACGCATTAAATATTTTAGCCACGCCTAATAACCATTTAAATCAAATTTTGCGCAAAATAAATAATCATTTCACTATATTAAACTTGAAAGCAACTTTAGAATGGTCAATTTAGAAACTTGTCAATTTTAGCATTTGTTTAAGATGATTATTATAGGCATAAGATTTCAAAGATGATTGTGCAATAATTGTTTTCTTTTCCAATGAAACTAATGTTTAATATATAATTTTTTTTA